>BLBF01000021.1:3406511-3416907 GCA_015471245.1 Laticauda colubrina | reverse complement strand
ATTCTATTCTATTCTATTCTATTCTATTCTATTCTATTCTATTCTATTCTATTCTATTCTATTCTATATGCCCCCGACCCAAGCCTAGAGAACTCCACCAGCAATCTGGCCATGGGATTAAGGTACTCAGGGAGGAAGGTAAGCAGGAAGTTTTTTAAAAAAATCTGTATTTCAGATTAAAAATACGTGTTTAGTTTACCATAAGGGAAGAAGCAGAGCTAATAACTGTTAAGATCACATTTTATAATGTTAAATCCAATGTTAGGCATGAGGGGGGAAAAACACTTCAAAAAGTATTTTTCTCCAAGCTACAGTTGTCAGTGACGAAGTATCAGGTCTAAAGTTAAAACACAATAAATTGCACTGAATGGGCAATATTTTTATTACATCTATTAGATAATTAAAAGTAAAAGATATTGCTACACATGGAAACAAGTTGGAAAGCTAAGATATCCCAATTCAACAGGAGATTTTTTTTCATAAAACACTGCAGAAAACTATCCATCCTGCAGGTAGAAAGAAAAGATATGGAGCCTTCCTAGTCATGGCTTTATCAAATAAGATAACTTTAGTCTGTATCCACCTTCTATAAAAACCTGTTTGCAGATAGACTCCTGGCAACCTTGGCCGGCCACAACCGTAACCGAAACTGCTGATCCCTACCAGGTAGTACCTGGTGAGATCTGGAATATAGCACGCAAGAGGACCACCGCTGTCTCCCTGGAACATAAGACACCAAGGAGAAAATATCAATGGAGGGAATTCTCAGATGTTAAAGGAAAACATTATTATTAGCCAACACATTTACTTAACCCACGAAGCATCTTTTGCTTAAGCAGATTGTTAAATCGTAATTGGCTGATATAGTACAATCTATGAATGTATAAATATTAGCTGGATTCATATGCTAAGCTGAGCCAAGTATTAGGGCTCACTGTATGTTCTCAGCAAAGAAATTGTAAGTTACACCTTCCATGATTGGTCAGGAAGAAAAAGGTTTTCTGTAAGATACCGTCTCCTGGAAATGGGGTATTCTGGCCTTGGTTATACAGCAAAATATACATGTTCCCCTCACTCTCTCAACATCTGATCATGAGAACTCCACTGCAGGCCTCCTGAAAGTCCAGTCTTCCAATAGTAGCGGTCAAAAAGCTAATAAGAAAGGCAGCCTTGAACCTTCTTAGCTTCAAACCTGTCTGGAAGTTTAAATATTCTGATAACATCATTTTACAGGTCTTACTTTATGGCATATTTGATCACCCATCGGCCCAAGTATTACAGCTGGTGTGATGCAGAAGGGCCTTCTCTACCATTGCCCCTGCCCTCTGGAACATCTCTCCTCACCCCAAGTAAGGTCAGTTCAAATTTCCCTGACTTCTCCTGAGAGCCTAAAACCAGGCTCTGTCAGTTAGCTTATGGCTCCAACGAGGTAGCATCACAGTGGAGGTGGGTCACAGTTTAACAACAGATGCCATTCCCCCCCCCTCCATATTCTGCTCCCACACCCTCCCCATCTATAATTGGACTGTAGCATTTGGCTTGTATTAGCTTACTTATGTTTTTCATTTATGTAATTTTTATCTGTTATGACTCTAAGCAGCCCAGAGTTACTGTGTGATAAGATGGGCAGCCAATAAATTTTATAAACAAATAAATAATGAAATTCTCTTTTACCTGACAACCATCAATTCCTCCTTTTTCAGAGCCAGCACAAAGCATATTGTCCTTTACCATCCCTGCATACCAATCATGCCTATTGCAAGTTGATATTGGAATAATATCGACCTGTGCTTCTTGTAATACATCTCTTGCTCTCTCTAAAATGAAAATTAAAAACAAACTTGGAAGTACTCTTATGCCTGTTTCAGGCAAAAATGGGAAAATGTTGGTGCAGATTATTCTTGGTGCTTCATAAGTACATAAATACAACTGAGCGAGTCCAGAAGTATTTTACCAGAAGAGTACTGCATTCCTCTGTTTACAACAGGATAGCCTACACCACCAGACTTGAGATTCTAGGCTTAGACAACCTTGAACTAAGCTGACTAAGATTAGACTTTAGCATAGTACATAAAATCATATGTAATAACATCTTACCAGTTAACAAATATTTCAGCTTTAACAACAACACAAGAGCACGCAACAGTTATAAACTAAATGTAAATTACTCCAAACTCGATTACAGGAAGTATGATTTCAGCAACAGTCAATGTCTGGAACTCACTACCTGGTTCTGTTGTCACCTGCTCAAACCCCCACTCCTTTCCCCGCAAACTAACCTCTATTGACCTCACCCCATTCCTAAGAGGTCTGTAAGGGGCATGCAAAAGCGCACAATCGTGCCTACCGTCCCTGTCCTATTGTCCCCAATTATTAGTTCCTATTTCTTGTATTTAAACTTATGTTTATTCTTATTTGTTATATTGTAACTTTTGACAAATAAACAAACAAAGAAAGAAACAAATAAATAAGAATCTTAAACCTGACAACACTAATGCACCTTGCTTCCAATTGGTTATCTGGTTGCTTGTCCAAAGAAAAATTAAGAGGTTCTTTCAGCATTTGGATATGAAATAAATTTTATTTGGCACTTAACACAGCTAGTGGGTATATAGAGAAGTTACAATGAAATGCTATCTTTCTGCCAGAGTTCCTTCTCATTTTTTCCAATGGGCAAACTGTTTAGGCCAACGTTGGCGACTTCAAGACTTGTGGATGTCAATTCCCAGAATTCCTCGGCCAACAAGTCTTAAAGTTGCCAAGTTTCAAAACTCCTGCTTTAGGCAGTATTGAGGTATAATAATGGAAGGAAATGAAAAACTATGAATAATGGAACCATGTTAAACATGGAACCATGTTAAGCAAACTGTCCTTCATTGCATCTATGATTATGCATGTGAGCTGAGTAATCAGTTAACTTACTGAAGCAAGAAAGATGTTACTGACATGATCAAAGAAAAACAATACGGCTAAAAGTTGCATTATTTCTTTAAATACAGATTCAGGTGTTCTTGTCTTATGAAAGATATAAATAGATAGAAACTAACTGTAGAAAAATATGAAACTACAGGTATTTCCTTCTTTCAATATTTATAATAGAAAGTTGATTCTGGCAGGAGAAGCGGCTTTCTGAATATAAAATCAATGGTTAAAAGGTTTGTAAAAAGGAGATTAAATATATCAGTTGATATAAAAAACAAAACCATTTTAGGCAGAAATGAAGTACTGAAACAATATTTGATCCTTATGGAAAAAATTAGGACAGAATGATCAAGGTATAGAATGATTATAGGGCACAAAGATCATTAGCAATTCTTAGATATGAGTGACAAAGGAAAAATGTCTGAAGGAGTCAGTTGTGTTCATTTGCCACATGTTTCATCACTCAATTTATTCATCAATAGTTATATCTGCTCTGCAGTCCCAAGATAAAACCTGAACTAGGTAGGAACATTGCTCCCCATTTGTTAAATGCTGTGCTGTTAGGCATATTCTGTTTAAATGTCTATGCAAAGAATTTTGGATGGTCCATGCATGAACCAACACGTCTGTTATGCACACAGTTCACATATATTTTCTCAACAAAGACCTGGAACTGCGTGCGTTTTATCCATTCATATGTGTTCTAGGGAGAGATGCCACAGAATCAGGAGAATGTGGAAAGAGGTAAGGTCACCACTGATGGAGGCTAAAGGAAGGTATAGGAGAGGAAGATGGAGAGAAGAGTAAGCAGGTCATTTGAATATATTTAACAAGTTGACAGTGATGTACGGTTCAGGAAGGTGTGAGATCTGGAGATCAGGAGAAATATGTTTGGCATGCTGTGTTGAATTAAAGCATAGTGGAACAGCAGCACATAGGTAAAGAAAAGTCATGGGAAGGAGGTGTGATGGAGAATAGAGCTGACCTTGTGCATCGGGAAGGAAGGAGCCACCAAGGAGAATTTGCTGGAGGGGGGGGGGGAGAATTGCACAGTCCTAAGAAAGAAGGAAGCGTGAAGAGGAAACTATAAATATTCCTACCTTATGTTGTCCAATTTAAGATGGAGCAGAAAGGAACTTTGACAGGCTTTCAATATTCTGCTGTTCTGCTTCATTACAATAAAAAGTATTCCTGGAATCCCTGCTGGCCTGTTCCTGGACTTAGTCTACTTCAAAGATGGACAAGAAAATGATGGGAGAGCTGGGCCCATGGCAATCCAGAGCAGAAGGAGAGAGGGGTACAGTGCACCAGTCTTATCCTATTTAACCTACAAGAACCTTCTGGATTTCTCCACTTTGTGTCTGTTCATTGGGAATATGAGGCGTGTGGAACAGATCAGCCAAACATATGGGCATCCACGACTAGGAATAAGACATATGTTGTGCAAATATCACCCACCATTTAATGGTTTCAGCTGCACTCTGACTGAAACAGACCACTCATCCTAAGAATGTCTAATTTGTCTTTAAATCAAAGGAGAGTGGTATCTCATTCCTGGATAATTTCCATCTACCACCAAAAAAGGATCATTCAGGTTTCAATCCAACTTTCTCATTTTTAACAGACTAAAGGAAAGGAGGAAATAAAAATTCACCTTTTTCTGTTGTCTGTCCCCATCCAGTTATAAAACATGGCATCTCATCATTTAGAGCAACAGGAACATCAGGTATACAGATGGGCTGGATATACTGATTGAATTGGATAGACTCTATCAGTTTGAACAAAACAATGTCATTCTCGTAGGTAATCTTGTTAAAACCAGGGTGCATAATGATAGCCCTGATCCGGCTCCTTCTGGTATGGATGTGGTATCTAGTAATATGATGCAATCCAACCACAGCTCTCCAAAACGAAGGGACCCTAGAAGAGAATAAAGCCCTCTGTAGAAATCAATGAGAGCTGACTGTAGAATTGTAGCTTCCTACACCCTGAAACTTGCACACTTTTTCTTACCTTTTTTTTAAAAAAAAGTTAATCCTTTTTAGATAATGAGAAAATGAACAAGCAAAGGGGAAAATAATTAATGCAGATATAGTATCAATAAGTGGACATAGTTGTTATTAAGAGCAAACAGTATGTCATTGATGGAACATTAATTATAAAAAACAGAACACACTATTTTTACAATTTAAAACAGATTTTAGAGATTTCTTAACATCTGAACTGCATGTCGAAGTCTCCACTATTTTGACATCTAAGGTTATCAAAAAGATAAACAAGAACAGAATTAAAACATTAAAGGTAAATATGTAGTTTCTAATTTCCTCTTTGTTCTGAGTGATATATACCGGTAATATTTATAAATTTTCATATATTTCTTCTTTTGATTTCTTTCAAATTCTTTTTCCTTAAAAAAACACTTTAGATGTCTACATCTGCCATGCTGTATCATATGGAATATATTTGAAAGTTGTGTGGTGTTAAGGGTCCATGGAATTCAAGGGGAGAGGAATTTAGACCGTTTGTGGCTATGTAGAGATCGTAGGCTGATTCCTCTCTTGACTCTGCCCCCAGGTTCTGCCTTCACCTACATTTAGAACATTGATTGCCACTTATTGCCTATTCATTATTAATTGGAGATGGGATTAAATTAAAATAGAAAACCACATGAAAGATTAGCCATTGACTCATAGCTAGCATCTATGCAAGTACTAATGCCAGCATCCAAAAAAATCAATACTTTAAACCTATGATCCTGAAACAATAATTATTTTGGGCTTTGGACCTGAGACTTCTCAGAAAACAACTGAATGAAAAACTGCTGGTGACCTTCTATCAACTGCACCATAGAGAATATCTTAACTTACTGCACCTCTGTATGGTTTGCCAATTGCACAGTGGAAAATAGGAGAGCATTCAGAGGGTTAATGTCATTGCCCAGAGGATCATTGGTTGCTCTCTCCCCTCTTTGGAAGAGCTTTATAGCTCCCGCTGCCTTAAGAAAGTTCAAAACATTCGCAAAGATCCATCTCATTCTGGGCACCCTTTTTTTGAACTATTACCATCTGGCAGACAGTACAGGATAATAAAAACAAATAGGTTGAAAAACAGCTTCTATCCCAGGGCAGTAGCTCTTTGGAATTCTGCTGTATAGTGCAGTGTTGGTGCAATGTCAGAGATTTTCAGTTCAAGTGTGGAGTGTGAAGGATGTGTGTTTGTGTTTATTTTCATGGTCATGATGTGCGCTGAAGATGATGTTTGATTTCATTGTACGAGGTGCAATAACAATAAAGTAAACTAATCTAAACTTTATGTTTTTAAACATTTATATTTTATTGGGTTCTACTAGTCTAGTTGAAATGTTAATTTATATTGCTATTCCATTTATGATATGCCATATGCTAAATAAATTGACTTTATGGGCTCCTTTTTGAAACTGGGGAAAATTACATTATCTGATGTTTGTTACATTCAATATTAAAAATCCCAAGGAGTACAATAAAAGTTTCTGGAAAGTCTCATTTCATATATTCTTGTTCTTCAGAACTCATAAAAATCATATTTGGAAATAGAAATTCTGAGGGGAGTAAATATGTTTGCTATTGTATTAGAAAAGAATTTAGTACTCAAGTACAAAGGCCACAATCTCCCAAGGTGTCAAACTGGCAGCCTGCGGGCCAGGTGCATCATGTTCAGGCCACACACCCCCAGCTCCACAAAGGCAAAAAATATCACAATACGTAACATGATGTCACAAGTTTGACACCTGTGCTCTAACCCAGGGGTCCCCAACCACCGGGCCCCAGACCGGTACTGGTCCGTGAATCATTTTGTACCGGGCAAGAATGAATAATTGTGGTTAAAATATATATAAAAATATGTTTTTGCTTCCGGGTGTCTTATTTTAAAAGACAACCACTTCCGCCCTTGCCTAACTTCCGCGCTAACTTCCACGCTAACTTCCGCGCCTAACTTCGCGGACCGCATTGCGAAAGCTAAGAAGCCCTTTACTATTAGAGAAGAATTGATTTTGCCAGTCCTTGAAAAAGTGTTTCTGCGTGAAACTGGTCCCTGGTACAAAAAAGGTTGGGGACCACTGCTCTAACCCATTAGCCATGAATGAAGAGATTATTTCTCCACTTTGGCAAAAAAAAAAAAAAATCACAGGTTTTTGTTCAGACACATTCATTTGTAAATAAAAATCTGACATAAGACTTACAATTCACAAAAATGAAACCTAATTTAAGATTCATCTGAAGCTCCAAAATAGAATGTCAGCTAAATGTAACTGATTAAGCAGTTATAATTTTACTTCAAGCATGAAAGCTGGTTGAGTGATTTTGGCTCAGTCACGCACTGTCAGCCCAACTCACCTCACAGGATTGTTGTGGGGAAAATTGGAAGAGGAAGTACAGGTAGTCCTTGACTTACAACAGTTCATTTAGTGACTGTTCAAAGTTACAATAGCACTAAAAATGCAACTTACAACCGTTTTTCAGTTACGACCTTTGCAGCATCCCCAAGATCGCATGATCAAAATCCAGACACTTGTCAACTGATTCATATTTATGACCGTTGCTGTGTCCCCAGGTCATATAATCCGCTTTTGTGACCTTCTGACAAGCAAGGTCAATGGGGAAGCCAGATTCATTTAACATCCATGTTACCAATTTAACAGTTGCAGTGATTCACTTAACAAATGAGGCAAGAACGGTTGTAAATGGGGCAAAACTCACTTAACAAATGTCTCACTGAACAGAAATTTTGAGCTCAATTGTGGTTGCAAGTTGAGAACTACATTATATATATTGATTTGCTTATAAAAATAATAAAGGTGGGATAAAATATGATAGTCTCAACCTTCCTTTTCAATTGCTATCTAGATCAGACTATTTTTTTTTTCCTTAGGTCCAGTTTATTCTAGTCCTCCCGTCTCAGGTAGTTTGCTTCAGAGATCTCTCACTTTTGGTTCTGGATACTCTCACATATTTTTTTTTTATTCCTTCAAGCTACTTCCTTGCTTGCTCTTCAACTTGAGCAGGAGACCTCCAAGGTTCCTTACAGCTCTATCATTAACATCAATTTGCAGCTCATCTAGATTCAGCTTCCTTCCTCTAATCTAGATTATATTTCTTTCAGTAATATTTTCGAAGGCTGTTTTATCTTTCCCTACCCATTTTTACTTTACTTAGCTGTAGTTTTACTATCATGCACTGATATAGCTTTTGTTCATACCTATTGTATTGTAGAATTAACTAAAAATCTCATAAGCAAAAGCTGCCCATTTAGCTGAGCATTTTAATGTAGTGCTCTGCAGAGCTATTTCTTACCTAATTTCATTTTAAACTGGTTTGGGATAATAAAAGTTAACGTCGACAACATATATTTAAGTAACACGAATATTTTGTTACAAGTTCAGGAGGTCAAGATCAATTCGAAAACATATTTCTAAATTCAGCCAATACTGCAGACTAATCAAGCTTTTTTTTTTTCCTTCTATACTGATAAGAGTAGTTTTTAAATGGAAGAGAATACATACGTCCATTCTTTAATGCAGTGTGCAGCTGTCAACACTGAGTTGTGATTAATTAACGATCCACCACATACATGAAGAAATCCTTTACCAAAATGATAAAGCTCAAGACTAACTTGCCATGGCCATCCACCAAGCTGAGCATCAAGTCCACCAACAATTCGTGTCTCTGTTACTATGTCATCCACAACTGGCCTGGTTCCGCAATCTAGGAGGCAAAAAAGTTTTCTAACAGCACGTTTTAAGGATATACACACACGCGCGCACGCACACGCACAAACTCCTTGACCAGCAGCAGCATGTTTGAAACAGGCCCTAATACGATTAAGTAGATGATGGTTGTGTACTGTGGGCCCACAGACAGTCTTTTGTTTCAAACCAGAAGCGCATCTGACGTTGATGATGATGTTCTGATGTTGAGGGGTAACTTGATAGCAGTATTCCAGTATTTGAGGGGCTGCCACAAAGAAGAGGAGGTCAAATTATTCCCCAAAGCACCGGAGGGCAGGACAAGAAACAGTGGATGGAAACTAATCAAAGGAGAGAAGCAACCTGGAATTAAGGAGAAACTTCCTAACAGTGAGGACAATGAACCAGTGGAACAGTTTGCCATCAGAAATCGTGGGTGCTCCATCACTCGAGATTTTTAAGAGTTTGGACAGCCACCTGTCTGAAATGGTAGGATCTCCTGCTTGAGATTAGGTTGGACTAGAAGACCTCAAAAGATCCCTTCCATCTCTATTCTGATTGATGTGTTCAAAATACAGGCAGCTTGAAATACACCTCCACCTCCGCATCCTTATTTCGGATGCCTTTTTTCTAGTTAGACTCCCCACCCCCATATTCCTATCTATATATACCTGCAAACATCCCTCCATATCTGCCAGAGCTTTTATTTCTTTCTGCTCTGTTTCTTCTTCATCGGGATTTCTGAGCAAAACTCCAGGGCACCCACTGCCACCCTGCCCAGGACGGCCGTTATGGACGTTTGCAATGATCAGCTACTTTCGAAGACGAAGAAACTTCCCACTCCACCTTTTCAAAAGCTGGGCGGGAGATTTCCAATCCCCACTTGCGGAGTTCCACCGAGAGTGAGATTTGGACGCCGACCGCGAGGCGCTCTTCTAAGGAGAGCTTGTCGGGAGTTGAAGTTCTGTGGGGAAGGCCAGAGGCGCGGCGCACGTGCCCTTCGCGGCTTGAGGGCGGGAGCGGTTGGGCCTCCTCTCTTCTTCGACGGCTGCCGCCCGTGAGGCGCCTCGAGCGCTGAGGTGGAGAGAGGCGGCCTTACCGGTTGTCGGGATCACGGAGAACTGGGCTTTGGGCGGAGTCTCGCTCAACAGCAAAAGCAGCGGGAATAAGGAACAGAGCGGCGCGCGAAACCGCCTCCGCATCGTCGGTCCGGACGAAAAAGGAGCCCGCCTCGCTCCTCCTCTTTCCCGGCAGGAAAGCATGCCCAACGGTGGGGAAACGGCCGCGGGCTCCGTCTGGAATAGCCTTTGCGACGCGGCAACGGGAGGCCGGTTGGATCGAATGGAGGGGGTGGGTGGGTGGAAGGAGGAATCGTGATCGCCAGTCCCACAGTCGGGTGGAGCGGAGGAAGTAAGATGGTTCGCAATTTCTAGATGATTAGGTAGATAGATTCATTATGTTCGTAGGTGATAGATTGTCAGATTGATAGATGTTCGATAGATGGATAAATATTAATGATGGTAATGATGATAGATCATATAATCTATTATATATCTATTATATATCTATTATATATGTATTATATATCTATTGCTCGGAAAATATCCGAACAAAGCTGAACACTATATATATATATGTGTGTGTGTGTGTGTGTGTGTGTATGTATGTGTGTATATATATATATATATATATATATGTGCTGTTCAGCTTCCTTCGGGTATTATCCCACGTCATTGTAGTTCTGTTAAAGTT
>BLBF01000021.1:3382838-3400143 GCA_015471245.1 Laticauda colubrina | reverse complement strand
CCACAAAACAGACAGAAGAAACCAGGAACACCAGTCAATCAAACTCCAAGTCCAATGAAATAGGTCCAGGCTCCCAGCCAATCAGAATGAACCAGCCTCAAATTTAAAAACCAGGAGCTGTAAGACCCACATCCATACAGAAGCCTGATGATGGCAGATGAGATTCTGCTGAAACGTTGCTACAACTTTAACAGAACTACAATGACGTGGGATAATACCCGAAGGAAGCTGAACAGCGCACACACACACACACACACACACACACACACACACACACACACATATATATATATATATATATATATATATGTTTTTTTAATATGTATATACACATACATATATATATATTCTACACACACATATATATTTACAATATATTTGTCAGACATAGCCAGTGTACAGAGAACATGGAAAAAATCTGTTCTTTACATCCCTCTTCAAGGCAGCAGAGATAAACTGGCTTTTTCTTTTCTGAGTTGGTCTTTAATCAGACCTGCCCCATGGGAATGATGGGAATTGTAAGCCAAGTTTCAGATATTCAAACCATGAATAATTGGAAAATATAATTTAAAAATAAAAAAGATTATATTTCATTGATTCCTAAAGAAAATGAGTTGACTATCCTGTAACATAGATTCATCTCGTTATTAAACTACTGGAGGATTGGAAAAGACCTGATGTGGTTACCATCTTCAAAAAAAAGGTGGGGGGAACATACCCAGAAAACTACAGACCAATCAGCCTAACATCAATACTTGGGAAGATATTGGAAAAAATAATTAAAAAACAGATCTGCAAATATCTAGAAACAAACTGGTAGTATAACTGGTAGCCAGCACAGATTTGTTTAAAACAGATCATGCTAAACCTATCTTATTTCATTCTTTGACAAAGTGGCTAAATTAGTAGACCAGCAAAATGCTGTTGAAATTTAGACTTCAGCAAGGCATTTGACAAAGTAAACCATAACCTATTTCTTGGTAAGCTAGAAAAATGTGGGATAGATAAATAACATCACCACCAGATGGATTTGTAACTGGATGACAAACCATACTCAATGTGTAGTCCTTAATGGTACTACATCTACATGGAGGGAAGGAAGCAGTGGGGTACCACAAGATTCTATCTTAGGCCCAATACTCTTCAATGCCTTCATAAATGACTTAGATGAGGGAAGGAGAACTCATCAAATTTGCAGATGACACTAAGTGGTGGGAATACTCCAGAAGACAAGCTCAGAATCCAAAAATATGCTGACAGACTTGAAAATGGGCCCTGTCCAACAAAATGAAATTTAATATGGAGAAAAGCAGTGTGTTTACACCAGGACAGGAAAAACCAAAGGTACAAGTACAGATTAGGATAAACTTGGTTCAAAAACAGTAACAGTGAGAGGGACCTTGGAGTCCTAATGGGCAACCACTTAAACATGAGTCAGTAGTTTGCAGCAGCCAAAACTAATACAATCCTTGGTTGTATAAACAGGCATACTATCAAAATCACATGAAGTATTAGTACTGCTTTATAAAATACCACTTTATAAGACCATACCTGGAATATTGCATCCAGTTTTGGTCATTACATTACAAAAAGATGTTGAGCCTTAGGAAAAATTGCCAAGAGTAACTAAGATGATTAAAGGCCTGGAGACTAAAACATGAATGGTTGCAGGATTTGGGTTTTGCTAGTCTAGAGAAAAGGACTAGAGGTGAGGGGACGTGATAGCAACATTCCAGTATTTGAGTGGTAGGGGGTAAACTTATTTTTCAAAGCACCAGAGGGCAGGACAAGAAACTGGAAACTAATCGAGAGAAGCAACCTGGAATTAAGGAGAAATTTCCTACCAATGAGGACAATTAATCAGTGGAACAGCTTGTGGATGCTTCATTACTGGAGATTTTTAAGAAGAGACTGGACAGTCACTTGTCTGAAATGGTATAGGATAGTGGTGGCTATCCTTTCTGGGCTCTTGTGCCAAAAATTGCACATGCAGCAGCATGCGTGCACTTGTGTGCCAGCAACCAAAATGCAATGTGCGTGCCCCTCCCCATGCCCTGCGCATGTGCACGCAATTCCCCTCCTGCCACCTCCTTACCTGCACTGCGCCTCATAGCTGATTTTTTTATTGTTTTGAGGCCTTTCTCGGCTTCCCAGAGGCTTGGAAAAAGCCTCTGCAAGGCTTTTCAGGTCAAATTATAGGCCAGTTTCATCACTTCCAGTATTACAGGAAGTGACAAAACGGATCTCTAATTCGGCATTTTACCTAGATTCAAAGTATCTATAAAGAGCAAAAAGTTAAAATAGTGATCTTGCTTCATAGCTATGGATTATTTTGAAGAGAACAGAACAAGGGTGTCATTTCTCCCTTTGTTTTTTGTAGCATTAGAACTCTTAGCGTTTCAAATGTCAAGAAAAATAGAGTATTACGAACCAATTAGTTAAACCAAATTTAAATTATTTATGATTCAGGGTGGCACAGAGGTTAGAATGCAGATTTCAGGCTGAGACTGCTCGCTGGTAGGACTTTGATCCTGATGGGTTTAGGGTTGACTCAGCCTTCCATTCTTCTGAAGTCAATGAAATGACCCAGATTGTTGGGAGCAATATGCTGAGTCTATAAATTACTTAGTGCTGTAAAAACTATGAAGCGGTATATAAGTGCTATTAATATCTTTTATAATTCTGTACTAACAACTATTCATCCTCGAGTTATAAGCAGGTCCCCAACCAACATTCATTTCGCGCTAACAAATAAAGCTCCATTTGCAGGATGCAGGTAGTATGCAAAATTACACCCCCTCTGGTCCATGGAAAAACTCAATGGAATCAGTCCCTGGTGTCCAAAGATTGAGGGCTGCTCTTATCAGTATGGTTCAGTGTCAAGAGTATCAGAATAATGAAGAAAAAACTCAGATGCGGATATCGAATTTGGCAGAGGATGAAAAACAAATTGGGCATTAATAGGCTTTAACATTAAGTCAAATATTTAGCATTTAAAAAAACACATGGAAAGACATATTTCTTGATAGAAATTAAATTTGACTTCATTAGGAAGAATTGCAGTGATTAAATTAATATTTTACCAAGTCTTAATATTTTTATTTCAAATTATTTCTGTTTGGATTGAGAGTAAGGTATTAAATGCCTGACAGACAAGTAAATGAATTATATATAAATAAAGGGCCAAGTATTAAACTCAAGCATATGCAAGATTCAGAAAAACAGTATGGTGTCATGGGTCAGAGTTTCAAATTATTGTATTAACTGTCTATTATAGATTTCAGTACTGATTAGAATTGTACTCTAAGCATATAATAAAAATGTTTAAAAACATCATTGAAAATTCAGAATTTGAAGTTTCTGAAGAACACAGACTGGATTGTATGAAACACATACTCTATAACTTTAATCTCCTGAATTGTATATGGATTAAGCAATCCATTTTCAATTCAGGAGATTAAAGTTATAGAGATTAAAGAAGAATATAAATTGCAAGTGTTTGCGGATGATATGATTTTTTTTCATTGAGGAACCAATAGAAAGGACAAAAATTGATGAATGAATTAGAACAATTTGAAGCAGTAGCAGGATTTAAAATTAATAGGAAGAAAACAAAATTAATGACTAAAAATTTAACAGAAAAACAGAAAACAGAAGTAGAAGAAGTTATGGGAATACAAGTGATAAAGAAAGTTAAATACTTAGGAATATGGTTGACGGCACATTGTAAGACACTTAAGGAAAATAATTATAAATTGATGCAACAGGTAAAGAAGGATTTAGAAACATGGGGCAAGCTGCAACTTTCATTATTAGGCAAGATTGTTGCTATTAAAATGAATATTCCAAAATTCCTACATATATTTCAGACGATCCCAATCAAAGTACACAATTTTTTTTTTGAAGAACTTAACAAAATAACTAAAATTTATCTGGTAAGTGAAAAAACCTAGAATAAATTTAAAGGCAATCCAGGATATGAAGAGCAGGGGAGGGCTGGCACTTCCAAATTGGGAGTTGTATTATACTGCAGCCTCTTTAGTATGGTTGAAGGAATGGGTGAATTTAACCAATAAGAGAATATTATTCTTAGAAGGCCATGACTTGCTGAGGGGGTGGCATGCTTTTTTATGGGATATAGGGAAAACTAGCCAGAAATATTTTCACAGACACCTAATCAGAGACTCATTATTAACTAATTGGAAGAAAATATGGAAAAAACACTATTTAAAAATACCAATTTGGATTTCAACAATGGAGGCGATGATTCACCCAAATAATCTGGATATCACGAAAACGATTAAATATAAGGACCTATTGGATACACAAGGAAATTTGAAATCGTGGCAAGAACTTCAAGATCGGGGACTAAAAATTGATCAGTGGGTATATCTTCAAATTCAAAGTAGATATAAACAGGACAAGAAAGAATTTGGAATTAACAATAAACTCCAGCAACTAGATAAAATTTTATTAGGATCAGGCAAAAAAATATAACAAAAATTTATAATTATTTATTAGAAGTAGAATTAGAAGAAGAAATTGTAAAAGGAAACATGATATCCTAGAGTAGGAATATAGGACATAGCATCACCATAACAGAATGGGAAAAGATCTGGGGTAGAAATAATAAAATTACAAAATCGGTAGCATACAAACAAAATGCCTATAAAATATTTTATAGATGGCACCTTCCTCCTTTGAGATTAGCGAAGACGCACCCCAATATGAGTCCGAATTGCTGGAAATGCAAAAAAAAAGGAAACTTTTTTCCATATGTGGTGGTCCTGTACAGAAGCTCAAAAATATTGGCAGAAAATTAGAAATTGGCTGGAAGAAATGAAAAGAGAACAGATCGAATTTAAACCAGAGGCCTTTCTGTTTGGGATCTTTGATAAATAAATATCAAAAAAAGTGAAATATATAATAATACACATTTTGACAGCAGCCAGATTGGCTTTTGCACAATGTTGGAAGCAGCCTCATGTTCTATCAGAGATGATCATTCAAAAAATTTCAAGCTGTGCAGAAATGGGCAAATTAACTTTGGCATTAAAAAATAAAGACACTTCAATATACTACAACAGCTGGAACTGCTGGTACAAATGGATAGACCAAAGATAGACTTCACACTAAAAGGCAAAGGATAGGATAAATCCATAGTAGTGATACACAGATATATGTAAGGATTAGGTGTGTTTATATGGCATAAAATAAGGATAAAAAAGAGGTCTTACAAACTGTTGAAGATGAGAATGTTTTTAATTGTTTTCTATTTTTTTCTTTCTATTTTCTTTTCCCTTCTTTTTCTCTTTCATTTTTGTATGTGTTGGTTTGTTTTAATTGTAAAATCAATAAAATTTATTTTTTTAAAAAAGTTATAAAATTGGAAAGACGCCAGACCCAAATGGACTGAATAGTTTTTCCTCAATTTACAACAGTTCATTTAGTGATAGTTCAAAGTTACAGGACTAAAAAAGGTGACTTACAACCATTGTAGCATCCCCATTGGTCATGTGATCAAAATTCAGATACATGCCTTATATTTATGATGACTAGTATCTCAGAGTCACGTGTTCACCCTTTGTGACCTGTCAAAGTCAATATTGCAGAAATAAACCTAGGCCTTCGTAGGAACATTTGTAAGTTTTGGGGGAGGTAGTTAATATTATTCACATGGATTTCCTTAAAACTGGCATTACTGTCAACTCAGAATGTTGTATAACATTCAACATTTGAATTTGGAAACCAGTGGTGTTATTCTACCGGTTCAGCCCGGTTCTGGAGAGCTCGTAGCAGCGATTAGCAGCAGAGACTGAACTGGTTCTCTCTGCTGCTGTTTGTGGGGCCATCCATCCTCCCGGGCTCCCATACTCCCTTTTATCCACTGAAATTGAAGCGTAGCTGCTTTGCACGGCACAGAATAGTGCTGCACGGCAGCTGCTGAAGTGACTGGGATCGTGCAGGCTTGCAGGAGGTGAGTTTGAACGCCTCTGTGCCTACACAAATGCCTCTGCACCTGCGCAGTGTACATTCAGTGCGTGCATGCACACAAAGTCTATGCGCGCAAAGCACACTCACAAAGCCACGGCCACCGAACCAGTGGCAACAATATTTTAATCCCACCACTGTTGGAAACACAAAAGGAAATTTTGCTGCGGCATGGCAGTACTAAATCTCACTCCTCACCCAGGAGGCAATTGCAAATTTGATTTCACTGTTTAACCTTATCCACTATGCAGTCCAGTTTTGGGTCCATGCAACTTCCACCTTCTTCCATTATTGAAGGTATACTTTCATGGACAAGTATGAGTATGGAGGAAGAAAGAGCTTTAGACCTGGTTGCAGAAGCAGGCTTTAAGTAGCCTGTCCATCATTGGCCAAAGTATGTAAAAAGTAGTGGTGATTATGTGTAGAGGTATATAGGAAATACAAATAAAATAGTTTATGAATTATTTACCGCTTTTTAATTATAATATCCATATATAAATTAAGGTTAGGGAGATGGAGGCATACTTTTCATTCAAAATATTAAAGGTACAAGAATATCTTAGCATGGGACCATTAGATGTTAATTTATCTATTCTTCAGACAGTTCTACACAGCCTTTTAAAAAGTTAATATTGGATTGTTCTCTGGTGGTCTTTGATGGAATGTTTTAAGTTTTTAAAAGCTCAAAATATTTTTGTCACTAATTTGAACAATGCTATTCATTTATTCAGTGCCATGCCTTCACATATACTCATATATACTCCATTCATTTACACATTCCTACAATATATGCCACAACATGCCTTTTCATATCCTTTCATGAAGTAATTCACATTCTCATATTTTACACTCATTCTTACCATTTTCAGTCATATGTATCAATGAATTCAACATTTAATGTTTATAGGACTCATACCAGAAACTTATTTTTAGGTCTTTATAATTAGCTAAATGTAAAAGATGAAATATTACACTGGTACTTCAAAGATTTTAGATTGGATCCCACTATAAGCTTCCTCCAAATAAGCTTGTTTTATTCAGGAGTGTTGTAATGTGGCAGAAGTCCATTGCAATAATAAAGGGAGGAATTTATCTGCAATAATATCCTATGATCCATTATTCAAAATGCTCTACAGGAACAAGACAGTAATATTTGGAGTTGCAAACTAAGGGAAAAAAGCTTTCTCCAATTTTGTGACCCTTGTTTAGAGCTAATCCTATTAGAGAAATCAAGACAGATCAAGCTACTATATTATATTAAATATTTGGTATAATCTTGCACCAGTAATTCATAGATCATACTAAGTTTCAACTTAGTGATTGGTTTCTACCGTATATGCCAAAAGATAACATCAATTAATTTAGACAGCATAACAAAATTTCAGGCATTTAATACAACAATACAGAAATGTTTAATAATGTGATCTAAATTACAAATGAAATATATTTTAAGAGCTGTTGGGATAGTATATTACAAATTTAATTAGTTGACAGTTTTAATAAACTTGCAGAAATGTTAAGTACTCCACCTAAGAACAGGTCTATTTATAGAAGGTGAAAGATTATCCATTCCATAGTTAAAAGAACTAGAATACTTTGGATGTTCACTGTAGTTGCAGTTTTATTATGAAGATGAAAATCTATCCATTTTCTGTAGCTAATTGTATGTGTATAGAGTCCTGGATACTCATCTGGATAACAGCCACTGGCAAAACTGGTGATGCCTATCAGATAGTATTTGGATACACTTGGGAAATAGCACATCAGAGGTCCACCACTATCTTCCTAGAATATGAAAAACATGGAAAAAGCAAAATGCTCATGTTATTCTAAAGTTCTGAAATACTATATGGGAATCTTCTGCTTGGTTCAGAAGGAGTGTAATTACACAGGCCTTCAGGTAACAAAAATATGTTTTTAAAAAATCCAATTCATTTAATTTCAAAAAAAAAATATAATTTTGTTGGCATAGTACACACTTATCATAGACTAAAAAACTTATGAAAATGATGTTAAAAACTATGGGGCTGTGAAAAGGTGCTTAAGAAAAAAATACGTATCGAAAAATTAAAAACCCTATAAACACAAACACTTCAAAGAAATAAAAAAGTAGACAGAAAAATGAAAATACAAAATTTTCATACTGTATGTCAGAAGTTCCTCAGCCATTGAATATTTTCAAACCTTTAATTTTATGTGAATATAAAGGTTACCAATAAATTTTAAAATTTATTATAATAGTGAATTGAACATTGACTATACAAAAGAAGAGCATTTGATTCTATCTAGGTTCAATACAAAGCCAATTCAAGACTGAGAGTTGAGTCCTCGACTTAACAGCAGTTCATGTAGTGACTATTCAGTTAAAGTGGCACTGAAAAAAGTGGCTCATGACTGTTTTTCACACTTTCAACTATTGCAGCATCCCCATGGCCACATGATCAACCTTTAGATGCTTGCCAATTGACTCATTTAGAACAGTTGCAGTGTCTGGCAAGCAAAGGGGGAAGTCAGATTCACTTAACTGTATTAGGAACTGCAGTGATTCACTTAACAAATGTGGCAAGAAAAGTCATTAAAATGGAGGCAAAATTCACTTAACAAATGCCTCACTTAGCACCAGAAATTTTGGACTCAACTGTCATAAGTTGAGCTACCTATAGTTAATTTAAAAGAAGTTATTTAAAGATGTTCCTTATTAAAAAAAAGTTCTTTAAAAAAACATGAATTCACAATTTCTTTTATCAACTCATTATTCAATTTAAAGCACTGCTGAAATACCAAATGACACTATATATTATGCACTTAAAACTTATAAAAATATTTTTATTTTACCACACAGCTGTTTGTTGGCGAGGCAGCACAAATCATATCAGTTGATAATCTTTCTTTATACCGTTCATATTTATTACAGACATGTAGTGGAATAGTAATTACTCGAGCTTCCTGTAATACAGTGTGAATTTTGCCTGTAAAAAAAAATATGTTCAGCATTCTTTTCAAGTTTCCAAAAGAGCAGTAAAAAAAAAAAGTTACCTTTAAAATTAACAAGTTATTATGGAATAAGTGTTCAAAGACTTCAGTTTATCTCACTGAATGCTAAACAATGTGCATGCATTACAAAAAAGTCAAAGGCTACTACCAGAGGGTAATGATCACAATTTATATTTATTGTACTTCATTTTTCTTAATCATGTTTACTATTGTACAAATAGCATATATAGACACCCTTTGCTAAGGACAGAATTTGAAATATCAGATAGAGTGAACTCCAGTTCATAAGAACTAGTACCATTATAAAACTGTTAATTCTTTAACTGCTACAGATACCCTATTGCTAATTTTGTAGTAAGCCTTATGGAAAATATAGAACATTGGCGGTTTTAGACACAGTGCTATTTTCTAAGCATAATGTCCTAAGCCTTCAAATCATTAGATGACCAAAAAAGGCATTTTTTCAACCATCCATTTTTTTCTAAAGAACCCCTCGCCAACATACACTGTAATCATTAAAATAAATGAAACATACAAGGATTAAAAAAATTATTAAAAGATCCGGGTAGTTTCTATAAAATATTATTTTATCCTTAAATTTAGCAACATATTTCAAATGTTATAAAAACATATGATAATCTCATTTTTAGAGAAATAAAAATTGGCTTCCAGGGAAGGAATGGTTGACTGAAGACACTTTTACAAATGCAGAGTTAATAACTGTGGCAAACAATGAAGATCTGATGATTAGGTCTAGTCCTGTTTTCTCCTCTGTGAAGAAGACAGGAATAGCCATCTTGCTTGCAACTGTGGTCAGCACCTTTTAAAGATACTACTAACCTCATTTTCTATTATCTTTCAAAACTTGCTTTTTAATTACTTTTAATCTATTAAAGACCTTTGGAATGATAAGTTTGAAAACATCAAGTGAGTTTGCTTCAACCCTGAATGAAAGAAAAATTTAATCGTAAGATTAAAAATTTAAAGAATTTGTAATAAACAGCAAAAATTGAAGACTGATCTCAGAAAGTTATAAATGAACAAGGGGGCAGATAAATTGGGAATATAGAAATATAAGATGATTTTGGAATTAATTATAAAAAACAGAACTGATAGGAAATTGATCTTTTTTAGTTTTGCAAGACATAATGATAAGTAATTTTATGTTTTTAAAAATTGGACACTAGAGGGAACTAAAGATTCTAGGGAGAGGGGGGAAACCCTGTGTGTCAATTAAAATGATGCAAAACATTAAAACACAGACTTTTGAAGAATAGAACCAGAATTTAATAGCCACAATATCAATAATGTCAGTCATGGTGTCTGCCTCTATGGTTAGACTATGTTTAAAAAATGAAATTGAATAAATGCAAAACGTATTTTATCTAACAAGTTAGAGATGATACTTAAAGTGGATTTACAAATGACATGCCAAAAGAATAACTTGGAAAAGGATTTCTCACTGGTTATAGAAAAGAAACTGATTATATTTTAAAGATCAAAAGGGAAATACAAATGATGAACCAAGAAAATAAACTAAATATTTTTTCCTTACTGGACCTGAACCTTTGTGATGAGATAAAAAAAGAATTGAAGAAAAAAAAAATCTTAAAACGATTGAATGAAGATTAAGACTGTTAGAAGTAAAAGAAAGGAATATAATGTTGGTCAACTGTAATCTTAGTGGAGATGAACAATCACTAAAGGCCCAGTCCCACTGGCCGACGGACGCAAAATGAATGCATAAAAGACACAGCGGACGAGCAAAATTTCAGGGGTGGCTCCATCCGTTGTCATCCGCTCCAAAAAGTGGCGAAAGTTTGCATAAACAAAACGGAAAAGAACGGACATGGGTAGTATGTAGCAGGGATGTTAAACGGATGTTCATAGGAAGCCTAGCGGATGAAAGCGGATGGAAGGGGATGACACCTCTGAAGGGGTTCCGGGGGATAATTTCAAAGTGGACACATAGCGGATGAAGCGGATGCATCACATACGCCTAAAGGGGATGCCGCGCAGATGTATATTGGATGCAAACCATTCACTGCGCATCCTTTCTATTTCCATGCTACTAACGCTGTGTAGACGTTCCGTGTACCTTTTGTTTCCTCCCTCTTTCCGTTTTCAGCTGCAGTGGATGTGAGTTGCGAGGATGCCCAGAGGATGCAGAGAGGATACAGCAGACATTTAACGGATGATAAACGGACATAGAATGTTTGTTGCTCGTATGTCGCGGATTTATATCGTACACGGCGGAAAGTTCATCCATTCACAAAGTTTTGTGCAGCTCAAAACTTCTTGCGCGGATGAAATCGCAGTGGACGGATGCTCGACGGATAGAGCACATGAAACACGTATGCAATGAGCACACAACGGATGCATAGCGTTTTCTAACGGATGACAAGCTTTTTTTAACGTTTTACATCCTCTTTGCATCCGTAAGTGCAGTGGGACAGGGCCTTTAATTTGTTTAACCTGAGATGAAGTTTTGAAGTCTTCTGCTAAGGATGGAAGGGAACTCACTTCAGTGTAGTAAAACTTGCCTTTCTTTAGGTTCTTAATATCTGAAAAACAGTTAACATGCAATTTCCGAAAGCAATTAAGAAAGGAAATCCAGTGTCTTTTGAAAAAGTGCCAGCTTGGGCAAAGATGACAAACTCTCATCTCCCAGAACTTTAAACCTGCTGGAGATCATTGGCTGGTGGTCTCCTTGTGAGAAGCAATTGTCTGGAACATATGTGGACATTCCAAAGTGCTCTCTTGATCAGAGAGGAAACCTGAACAGCCAATCCTTTCCATCTCTTTGTTCCATTGGAGTCATCAGTTCTGCTCACAGTGTAATAAAGGTAAAGGTTCCCCTCGCACTTACATGCTAGTCCTTTCTGGCTCTAGGGGGCAGTCTTCATCTCCATTACAAACTCAAAGAGCCAGCACTGTCCAAAGACGTCTCCGTAGTTATGTGGCCGCCATGACTAAATGCTGAAGGCGCACGGAACGCTGTTATCTCCCACCAAAGTGTTCCCTATTTTGCTACTTGCATTTTTACATGCTTTCAAACTGCTAGATTGGCAGAAGCTAGGACAAGTAACGGGAGCTCACTCCGTTACGATCCTAGAGATTCGAATCACTGAACTGCCGACCTTTCTGATTGACAAGCTCAGAGTCTTAGCTGCTGAGCCACCGCATCCCTTTCACTACTCTTCTCTTTACCTAGAAAACAGCAGATTGGGATGTGATTAATTCTTAGTGTTGATTATATCAGGAAACCAGAACAAAATAGTGAGGTTCATGATCCCTGGGGTAATTTATTTAAAACAAATATGCCTGAAAAGTATGCAGGCACAAGAGCATCTCCAGAAGTTGTCACTAAATATTTAAAATAATGGAAATTATTAAATACACATGAATGTAGATTAGAAAAAAATTATTCATTCTCCTGGGTTTTCTTTCCTAGCCTAAAATTTTATACTCTGTAAAATTTCATAGCCCTAATATGAAAGCACTCATATCAAATTGCTTGAATTATTGGCCAAAAAAAAAAGTTGCTTCACATCTATAATATGAAATAATTAAGCAGATAATGAAATTTAATTTAGTTTGATAGGCTAAGGCTATTAAGGCTATTAATGCAGACAGACAAGAATGGAGGATAGATATTCAGGGATCTTAATGTTTGCAGTAGGAGTAATTTGTTTTCTACAGGTCTCCTGTTCCCATATTCACCTCTGAACTGGCTTTAAAGAGTAAGAATCAGCCCAATCCCTCCTCGTGATAGCATCACAGGCTTTCTTGTAGGCTGAAAGGAAGCCCAGCCCTGTTTTCCATAGTAAGCTAGGTTACTTAAAATGTGAAAGCTTTCTGAATTCATGAAATGTTACCAGCAGAAAGATTAAATAATTACCTTTTTTCTTTCTGTTTTCCCATCCACTTACATAACATGGATTCTTATCAGTCACTAGATGAGAATTGTGAGATAAGCAGATAGGCTGAATATATTTATTGTACTCAACAAACTTCACAAGTTTAAACATTGCAATGTCATTTTCATAGCTGTCCCACTTGAAATCAGAATGAACAATGATACTTTTCACCCGACGACTTATGGTGTGAGAATGAGGTTTATAAAGATGATGTAAACCAATCACAACTCTCCAATATTCTGGGTTCCTAGGATAATAAAAACCTTTGTAGTTAATGAGGCTCAGTGGCTGCTTTTCATAATTTTAGAGTTATGCAATCTTAAAATCTATAGTACTGTATTTTTAGTTCAGTTCAATAATTCTATAAAGTAAGAAAACTTGGAATTTTATCAAGGGGATCCCTTAAATAAAACCAGCAACACAAGTACTGTTCCCTGCCATTAGGACTTTGTTTTGTTTTTGTTTTAAATTTATTTATTCAACATTTTGACAATTAAAAACAAATTTCCAAACTTTACAATGTTACTATAGCACTGTTTACATTGTGAATATCTTCTATAACCATGTTATACATCTCTGTATTTGGACTTTGTTTTATTGGGACAATTATTCTTTGAAACTCTTAAGTATTCAATTTGACAATTGGAATACAAGTTACATTTTTGCATTTTTACTATTCGATAGTATGCTTTTTGAAGCATAGTGAATAAAGCTATATACAGTATTCAAAGTGAAGATTCTCTGTAAATTTATGTAAGGACAATATTATATTGATAGTTTAACTGGCAACAAACCTCAGACAATCACCAAGATTTATTTTACAGTAAAACACATATTGCATAGAAAGAAAGATGCCAATTTCTGTACTCATTTCCATCTAGAATCTGGACCAGCATGTTTTAAAAATCCCTAAATAGAAGAATTGACGTTAGCCAAATAAAATATCACTATAAAACAGTAGATGAAAGATGCTATATAGCAGTGAAGTCAATGTGCTACTGGTAGTATGTTTTACAGAAAAAAGTGCAAAAACCAAACCAAAACATGTTCTATTTTAAGCGACTCAAACTAAACACATCACTTCAAAATTGGTCATTGACAACAACTGAGAAAAAAAATCTATCCTAAAGTTTTGAAGCTTTCATTCAGAAATAAGACAGAAAACTACATTGTTTCTAAATGACTTATTGTATTTCAGTGCATTTCTAGCACAGTACATTTCTGTAGATATTGGGATGGGGGTAGAAATTTAGTGCCATTAAAAATTACAAGAACAAATTGGTATAAAAAAATTATGCACTGGTTAAGTCAGTTTAGGAGGAGATTTTTTTAATTTCTAAACTTGATGTTCATGACAATAACAATAGGTTTTTTTGTAGAGCATAAATCTAAGTAGAGTTCACAAATTAGGCTCTGGCTATCAGAAAGCCAACTGCATACTAGTGAAGGAAAAAGATGATTCAGAGATAGAAATTGGACATTCTAGAAAATAAAGAAGCCAGTATAACAAGTATTTCTTGTGAAAACAAAATATTTCAGAGAATTCTTAGAAAAGAAAATAGCCACCATTATGCACAGCTGCATAATTATGCAATCATCCATTCCAATTAGTGACTTTATAGTTGATGGTAGGAGCGATCTGTTCACTCTTCACTGAATACTTTATATCAATTTTTCCATTTTTTTGTTAGAAATAAGGGTAGTTCAGACAAAAAAAATGATGTCCTAAAAACATAATTCAAGATAGAATGCTTTTTTCTACTTCTATATCTATTAGACACTTCTCTATCTGAAAAATCTCTCAAATTGTATATATTATTTTTAAAGTGTTTAAAAAGAAATTTAAAATAGACCCTCTCATCAATGCCATTTTAATGGCTGAAACTTTAAAATCCTCTTTTCAGTGGCTTATCAATTCTGAAATCAATGAGCAGTTGAGTCATGTGACTGAACTTTAAACTTTTCACAGACATAATATTTACATTATCTATTTCTAAATATAATTTAATCATTTGGTACATTTTAAAGCAGCAGAAATAATATTGTCCTAGGAAATGTCTTCTTGGCTCCTCCGGTCTTGAAACAAAAAAGCAGTTTACCTCACAAAAAAAGTAATGTACATTTTTTATTAAAGTGAGAAGGAAGAACTCACACAGAGACTTCCTGTTCCTAAGTGGGATTGTGTATACTTCATAGGATAAATATTCTGATTTTTTCTCCTTTTTACTACTGCTGTTTGTGTGGGCAAAGGTATATAATATTCTTTACAAAAAAATAAGATTTCTTCTTTTGCTTTTGTGAAGGGTGATATCTAATATGGGTCTTAAGAGTGGTGTTAAACAATTTAGATTACCTTTAGACTGATGCATGATGGCAGGATGCATACTACCTGTTTTTTCAACAGCCTCAGCTTTGTGATAGCCAAAAATGAATATGAATGACAATGAATTCTAAAGTTCTGTTCATAACTGGGCACCTGGATCATCATCACATGACCATGAAAGATACTGTGACTATCATAAATATGAGGACCAGTCATTAACTATCACCCACTGTGATCCTAAGTTGGAATGGCGCTGCACCAGTGGTCTTTAAGCAAGGACCACCTACAAGCGGATGATATTTTGGTAATGTTGATTAAATAGCAATAGCACTGAGATCGCTTATCCCACCTATATGGCTTGAACTGCTCCATAGTGCTTTACAGAACTCTTGATTTGTTTATGTCAGCATATTGCCTGCAACTATCTGTATCCTCATTTTACTGACCACAGAAGGATAGAAGATTGAATCAATCCTGAGCTGGTCAGGATGTACTCCAGGCGATGGCAGTTAGCCTGCATTTCTGAAATCTAACCATGGCTGGAACCTGTGAAAAACTTTAGTGAATCTTGAAAGATATAATTTAGCAATGTAGAGCTTCAGCTTCGACTCCAAAGCCCCAGCAGATTTAAAGGCTGGGATTGGCAGATGCTCTCCCACAAGCCTCTGATATTTGGTGGGAAAGAAGAGAAACAGTGCTGTAGGAATACACTAATCTCATTAACTCATACTACATAAAGACATTGCCATTTGGTGGCATCCTACCTTTGGAAGGATAGCAATTAACAGTTATACCTAACAGAAATTTTATCCTAGTTTATGTTTCTGCCAAGTGACAAACGGGTGAACAGCATTTTAACTATCAAGGAAAAGAAATACAGGAATTCTTTAGCTGTTGCTCTCTCTTAAAATATTTTCTGCATACATTAAAAGCTGCTGTATCTCACAGAATAACAAAGTTGGAAGGGATCTTGGAGGTCTTCTAGTCCAACCCCCTGCTCAAACTGGAAATCCTATATCATCTAGTTTTATCTAGTTTTATTTTATAAAGTTTGATAAAAAAAATTTGAACAAGTATTAAGGCTAGAGGTATCCTAAAACACTTTTTCTGAATCTCTCCTTGCACATACAATTCCAAAATTCAATCATTTATTTAAAATCTTCAAACTGAACAGAATAAGATCTAGAAATTAAAGATACATACACCCATTTCTTAATGCAACGTGCTACTGTCAGTACCGAGTTGCTATTAATTAAAGATCCACCACATATATGCTGATATCGACCTGATGGAATATGATAAATCTGAAGACTAACTTGCCATGGCCATGCTCCAGGCTGAACAACATGTCCACCTACAGTTTGAATCTCGGCTGTTATGTTAACTATTGCAGGCCTTGCTCCACATCCTAGAAATCAAAATGTAGTTATACTGTTAATTTTCAATTATTCTGAGACAGCTCAAAAATCAACACCAACATTCAACAATATCCATAAAGTAATAACCAAAGAGCCTTTTAAAAAATTATCTGGGAAGGAAATATTTGCTGTTATTGGATCAGATACTGGAGACTAATAATTATGAAATATCACTAGCTTTCATTATTACAAGAGTTGTCCAACTTGAACTGAAGCAGCAGTGAACTCAACAGACAACTTGATTAATACTTAAGCTCCTCATATGAGTATATGTATTTATTTTTATTCCGCCCTTATATATTAGGTAGCAGGCAAAAGTTGTAACAGCCCTTTTATTTAGAATTGCTACCAACAATCTAACAAAGATCGTCGGGAACGAAATCCCCGCACTGTGAGAATGCAGCTTTGCGCGGACATCCTCACGGAGTAGTCACTGAGGTCAAACGCCTGAGGCAATTCCCATTTTTGCCCCTATTTAATGCAATCGTCGACGGGCCTTTCGCGAGCCGCCAATGCAGCAGAAACGGCAGCAGGGTAGCCCGGGGGGCGCCTCCTTTTCGGGAGCGCTCGCAACCTCCCCATCCGAGGAGACGACAACGGCCCTTGCGCGTCCTCGGCAAAGGATTCCCGCGCGCTCCGGTGACGGTTCCCCCCCCCCC
>BLBF01000021.1:3352570-3368659 GCA_015471245.1 Laticauda colubrina | reverse complement strand
CCATCAACGGACAATCTGTCATCAGTATTGGGCCTGACATCTCAAGTCCTTGATGAAGGGCCTCTCAACCTCACGGGACTGAGTCAGCTCTCGGATAGCTTCCTGAACACACCACCACCTGTTGTACCCTCAGGGCCAAGCACCCCAATGGTGCCACAGACCAGCACTCAAGCCACAGCCACCTCCACAGTCCCTGCCTGCTTAACAGCTGAGACCATGGACATGACTCAGAGTGACTGAGAATAGTGTCAGAGACTGAGTTGTTTACTTGTTAAGTTTATCTTTGCTTAAGACACTTTACTTGGTTCATTTTGCTTATTTAATAAAGTCATAAAGTTTACTTAAGAAAGTTAATAAAGTTTATCTTTGCTTAAGACACTTAGTTTACTTGGTTCATTTTTTTTTTACTTAATAAAGTGTTGATGAAAACTTTGAAAAAATGGTTAAGCCTTTGCATGCTTGTGGGATAGATAAGGATAGTTGTGGGATAGATAAACCTCCAGTGCAAGCATAGTGGGACTGTATGGTCCACCATCCCAGCGATTCAGATGATTTTGTCCCGCTTTTTATAGAAAATATTGGTTACCCGCTAGGTGTTCTTCTACATACTCTAAACATACTGCAGACATCCTAAATATACGAGATACATCCCAGATAGAAATGTTTTGTCTGTCTATTTCCGTGCTACTAACGCTGTGTAGACGTTCCGTGTACCTTTTGTTTCCTCCCTCTTTCCGTATTCAGCTGCAGCGGATGTGAGTTGAGGGGATGGCCAGAGGATGCAGAGAGGATACAGCGGACGTTTAACGGATAATGGACATAGAACGTTTGTTGCCCGTATATGTCATGGATGTACATCGTACGCGGCGGAAAGTTCATCCGTTCACAAAGTTTTGTGCAGCTCAAAACTTCTTGCGCGGATGAAATTGCAGTGGATGGATGCTTGACGGATAAAGCGTATGAAACATGTATGCAGTGAGTACACAACGGATGCATAGCATTTTCCAACGGATGGCAAGCTTTTTTTAATATTTTACATCCTTTTTGCATCCGTAAGTGCAGTGGGACTAGGCCTTTACTGTTCACTACGAAATATACAGATTATATTATAACTGCCATTAACACCCATATCCCCATCACCCATAGCACCCAACACTTTCCCCATGGAGAATCTCATTCCATGCAATAAGCCACATTCCGCCACTGGCATCTTGTTGGCAACTGATGTCATCAAGCTGCATCCATTTGCACTCGCCTGCCTGCACTATTGGGAAAACACCAATTAAGTTCATCGGACATCGCAGCCACAGAGGAGATTAGTCCAAGCACGGCAAGCACGCCAATCCCGCAACAGCCGCAAGACTACCGCATGGTAAGACCATAGACTCCATTGTCGCGGCTCCATGGAACCAGCATGGGAGTCATCTTGGAGTTGTGACAGGCGGCCCCCTCTACCAGGATCTATCCTGCAAAATAACACAACAGTAAGTTGTCATGTATTGACAAATGTTACAACATGGACCCAGGCTTATCGGGGTATTTAGTATGGAAGTGTTGTAATTGTCTATCTGCACACATATCCACACGATGTACCCAGGACGTGTCTGTTCCTTTCCAGCGCACGAAGTACTACATGTTATTTCTTCATATGTGGGAATTGAGTATTTTGTCTATTTCAAATTGGTCTGCGTTTGTCAATGGTATAGTGCTTACTGCCTGTGAGTCACCCTTGAATTCAACAAACTTCAGAAGGCTTATGTGGAAAACTGAATGGATATGTCCCAACAACAATGGTAATTTCAGCTTTACTGTGATTGGGTTAATAAATTTCATTATCGGAAAGGGCCCCACATATTTGGGTCCCAACTTTCTGTTATTTAATCTCAATTTGATGTATTTTGTAGATAAATATACCCTATCCCCTACTTGGAATGGTCTATGATCCTGCCTCTTTCTATTTGCTTGAATTTTGTATTCATTAGATGTCTGTTCTAATGCCTTCTGAATATCCTGCCAACAAGCCTGTACCTTTTTTGGCCACACTTGAACAGTAACGGGTTCATCATCCATACATTTCAATTCTGGTATTGGTACAAAATCAATACCATTGACTATATAGAATGGGCTGTACCTCGCACTGCTATGTACTGTGTTATTGTAGGCTGTCTCAGCGAATGGGAGTAAGGCAGCCCATTCTCATTGATACGATATGTATGACCTTAAATATCTTTCCACACTGCATTCGCTCTTTCTGTGGCCCCATTGGTACTAGGGTGGTATGCTGAACTAAGCCCCTGAGAAGAACCCAACAGAGTAAGGAATGGCCTCCAAAACCGTGCAGTAAACTCTACTCCCCTGTCTGATATTACCCTTCTAGGCGTTCCATGTAATCGATATACGTGCTTAAAAAACATTCTCGCTAATTTTCTTGCTGAAGGAAGACCTTTACAGGGAACAAAATGTGCTTGTTTAGAAAACAAGTCTATTACGGTCCATATTACTATGTAGCCTTTGCTACTCGGCAATTCCAAGATAAAATCTATGGCAATTTTATCCATGGATAAAATCCATCCAATGGATGCTGGGGTTCTGACACAGTTTGCAATAGTCCTAACGGCTTCCCACCTCTTGGTTTCAAGGTGACATAGGTATGGCATTGCTTTACATATCACTTGATATCAGATCTCATTCTAAGCCACCAAAACTGACACCTCGCCAGATGCAGAGTTTTCAAAAATCCGAAATGTCCACCCTGTTTCACATCATGACATTTTTAAAAGATATATTATCTACACTGGGTCGGCACATACAATTTATCCCTCTTTCCATGCCAACCCATCCTTATACAAAACCAGAGTCTCATTCTGAGCAAGCCATTTATCTTGTTTAGTAGCTTCCTGCAACGTGTCTCACTTTAGGTCCGTTACTCATATCACTTGACCTGTATCTGCAGGTGAAGTCTCACCAGTTAAGGGCTGAACTACGATCTCTCGAGTTGAATTATACTGTGGCAACCAAGACAAGGTGTCTGCCACAAAGTCCCCCCCCCGGTACATAACGTAATTGAAAGTTAAAACGTTTGAAGTATAGAGCCCATCTCACTTGTTTAGGGGACAACCTCGATTTTTTCAGTGCCTCCAGATTTTTATGATCAGTCCATACTTCAAACTCTTTCTTTACCCCTTCTAACAGATGTCTCCATGTGGTTAGTGCCCATTTGATAGCAAACGCCTCCTTTTCCCAAATGGTCCATTCCCTCTCTGTAGCGGTGAACTTTCGTAATGTATAAGCGCATGGCTGTAATAACCCTTGTTCATTCTCCTGTAGTAAAACAACTCCCACGGCTATGTCGCTAGCATCTGCCTGAACGATGTACTTCCCCTGTGGAACCAGATGTCGCAGGCCAGGGGCTTGAGAAAACAAGGCTTTTAAATTCAAATGCTTGCTGAAGTTTTTGGACCACTTAACCAGTTGGCTAGGTTTTTGTTTTAATGCTTGACCTTTGGTTTTCAGCAATTCAGTTAATGGTAAAGCAATGCTGGCAAATTGAGGTATAAACTGTCAATAAAAGTTAGCAAAGCCCAGAAAACTTTGTACTTGCTTTCATGTTTTGGGGGATTCCCAGTCCAACACTGCCTTCACCTTATTAGGATCCGTTTCCAAACCCGTGTTGGATATCCTATAGCCCAAATCCAGTTTTGTGCAATGAAATTCACACTTTGATAATTTTACAAATAATTTGGCATGCAGCTTATTCAACACACTCCACACTAGCACGTGTACTTCCATAGTTTGTGTATAGATCAAGATATCTTTCAACTACACAAGTACCCCATGGTATAGATGTTCGTGCAATACTTCATTAATGAGCTGCATAAATACCGCGAGGGCACCTTGTAATCCGAAAAGCATAACCTTAAAATAAAAACTACCTAGTGGGCAGTTGAACATGGTCTTCCATTCATCTCCTGGTAGTATATGAACCCAGTAGTATGCCTCACATAAGTCCAATTTCATAAAAAACTTACTGGTAACCAACAGCTCGCTGATCAACGGTAGGGGATACAAATTGTCCACACACACTGCATTCAGTCCTCGGAAATCGAAACACAAATTTAAGTCACCATTCTTTTTCTCCCAAAATAATATGGTAGCAGCTATATGTGGCTGTCCGGGTTGTATAAACCCTCGGGTCAATTTTTTGTCCAAATATTTCTGTATCTCCTCTATTTCCTTTGGCATCATCGCATACATTCGGGGCTTCGGGAGTTTTGCCCCCAGAATCACCTCGATTGCACAGTCCATTTTGCGGTGGGGTGGCAGAGTCTCACACTCCTTTTCACTAAATACCTCTGCCAAATCCCGGTAGACATCTGGATATGACAAATTGCTGGTTTTTGATATGGTGATTATTCACTCCATCCCTGAAATTGACTGGGGAGGCTCTGGACCTATCAAAAGTCTTAAACAACAAAACCCACCTTCCCCCCATATTGTGCGCTCCTATCTGTCCAACCAAACCAATCCATCACCCACAGCACTCGACACTTTCCCCATAGAGAGTCTTGTTCCGTGCAATAAGCCATGTTCCACTTCTGGCATCTTGTCAGCAACTGATGTCATCAAGCTGTGTCCATCTGCACTTGCCTGCCTGCACTATCGGGGAAACGCCAAATAAATTAATCAGATATCACAGCCACAGAAAGGATTAGTCCAAGCACAGCAAGCACATCAATCCCACAGCAGCCTCAAGACCACCACACAGGAAGACCACGAACTCTGTTGTTGTGGCTCCACAGAACTAGCATGGGAGTCATCTTGGAGTTGTGACAGAATTTTTTATAACTTGGTGTAATATGTTATCTCTTGTCAGTTGTTTTAGATTTAGACAAACTGGTTAAGCAGAACTGGCTTTTTGTAATACGTGAACCCTGCTTTGTCATTTATAATGACATTCTAAGTCGTATTAGGTACACAATTACATTCAAAATTAGACCATATAATAAATTGCTGTGTTCCTCTACTGCAATTTATGATTTGTTTCCAAATTATTAACCTAAATGAAATGCTGATGAAGAAAAAAATGTGTTAGTCTGGACAGCATGCTTTGCCTTAAAAATGCTCTCCTTTTGAGTCTGGGGAAAATTCCATAGGATTTAGAAAGCTTACTTACACCATAAACAGGCTATGAGAGTATTGTGAATGAGTAAGTGCAGGAGGCGGGTTGCAAATTTTCAAAAACTTAGTCCATCTTGCAAAGGCAGGGCTTTAGTATCAAAACTCATTCTGTATCTGCACAAACCCAAACACTTGAGAACTCTGGTGATAAGTAGGTTAGCAAGTAATCATTAAAAGTGATACACATTATTTATTTCCCAACCCTAACCCCAACAAAAACACTACAGTAGTTTTATTTATGGAAACTCCATAAATGCATTTATTTAAATAGGTCATGATAGCAGTGTTTGAGAACTCCTAAGATATGGTTTGTCTAACTATGCTTATTAACTAAATCATACTGGCTGCATTTGTATTTATTTTTTACTTATAACTTTCTTCTAAAATCTATTAAAACACACAAAGGAAGAATATTGTTGATTCTGGAAATGCTGTTATATCACTGTGCTCTTTATGGTTCCCAAGGGGTTTTTTTAAGGAAAAAATTATTTGCTTAATATGCTACTATAAATCAGTATGTTTGAACTATAAATCAGTACTTTTGAATATTATATCCCCACTTATAGTTTATTACCAGTATAGGTCATGTGCAAAATCTTATTACTTCAATATACAAGTTTTTCTAATGAAGTTGTTCTCATGAATTGCTGCTTAGAGGCAAAAAAAACATGCTGTCCAATTTACTGATTGATAATTTTGAACAATAATTTTCAATTTTCTGATATTTAAAACTTGTGGTTTTTTTAAAGAAATATTATGACATTAGCCCACCCAAATTCCTATATGATAATTACTCAGCTGGAAATGAAAGTAAAATAGTACACTGAAATTTCAAGTATACAATCTATGTTCAAATGCAATACGTTTTATTATTTTTATAATGACAGTGAATACATGGCAACATTAAGCATGTCATATGCATTTCTTTTGAAATTATAAGGAACAAGATAATTTTATAAATTATTAGTTCCATTCTGGAGGGAAAAGTGTTTTCACTAGAGACCAGTCTTACTAATATAATACAATATTCTTATATTTTAATCCATTTTAAAGTCACAATGAAATTCATAGCTTTTTCCTCCCCTCTTCTCATCTCTACAATGGCTTTTGCTCTGTCTTCTCTGTAACGAATATGTAACGAATGCAAACTCTTTGTTTCCTTTTTAAAATAACAGTTTAAATACATATTTTCAATTTATTCAGGCTACTTAGGTGAAATATTACGAAATGTATGCTAAACATAATATATTCATATTGTTAAAAATTGCTCTATACATGTTTATAAGAGGAAGCAATATTGAAAAGACCATCTGGAATGTCATTTTTTCATAGAGAAATATGGAATGTTATCCATCTTATTATCAACAATATTAGAACATTATGAATGTTCATAGTAGTAGTTCTGCTTTGTAAAAGAGTTTTCAACCAATTACTGTAATTAACTAGACGTACATAGATCCCTGGATTTTGTGGTCGGCCACAACCACGGCCAAAACTGGTTATTCCTACCAGATAATATTGTGTGACATCTCGGATATAACACATCAATGGTCCGCCACTGTCGCCCTAAAAAATGAAGGAATTAATTTGAAAGTTGCTTAGAATACAATTACATTTTAAGTTGCTGAGGGCCTATTTGGGCATGAATTGTTAAAATATTTTTTTCTAAGAAACTATGAAAAGTTTGAATTAGGCAATATTTTGAGTCATTTAGAGAACAGTGCTACTAAATGCACTTAGCACTCAGCCCATGTAATTCAATGGTATGCTTCCTTTTGGGTAAGTGGTGCAAGATTGCTAAATCACTAAATTTAAATTACTAACATAATTAAATTTCTTCACTGATATTTTGGGCACTCCAGTTCCAGTATAAATATGCTTATTTTGAAACTCAAGATACATACCTAGAAATACATAAGAGTATTCATCCTCTGCTAAGTTTCATGATTACTACATATGCAATATTGAAATGAACCAATTTCAACATCTATTTCAAAATTGTTTTGTATGGGCACAAAGTGGTTGAAATATTCTAAGCAAAGTAAAAAATATTACTTGAACTAAATTGTGATGCCTGTTTTCCCACAAAAAGTGTCAACTAATTTTATTTCCTAGATTTTTAAATTTATTTGCTTGATTAGTCAAATGATACCAATCAGGATTTTATGGCAAAAGAAAAAAAAATTTCAGTTTTACCTGACAGCTATCCACAGCTCCACTTTCAGAGCCAGCACAAAACATATTCGTTGTTACAACTCCACCATACCAATCATATCTGTTACAGATATTTTGTGGAATAATATCAACCTGTGCTTCTTGTAATATTTTTTTTTTCCCACCTTTAATGAAAAAATAAAAAGTGATTCTACAAGTATACTTTTTAAAAAAAAAGTATAACTCAAAAAGCAAAACTGCTGCCTCCTGACAGCTATTTACTTTCTGAACAGCAGCCATGTTTTTAAAGACAAAAATGAATTTCGTTTTAAAGATTTATCGACAATGATGTAAATGTATTTGGGGGGGAAAGCATATATTTTTATACAATGTGTCATTATGGAGATTAGGAAGAATTTTTATTTTGCTGAGTCTTATATGAAGCAAATATATGGTATTCTGCTAATATACATTATTATGACCTGCAGTCACAACAATAAACCTATTTATTTACTTTACTAATCCTATGCAAATGTGTTCAGTGGATTTTTAATGAATGAATTTCTGAAGAAAAGTACTACTTTGCTCAGTATGGAAGAATATGTACACTGTTTACAAAGCAGAGGTAAGAATATCAAGATCAGAAGTTTCCAGACTGATTGGTAGAATGTCAGCATATGTCTGGCAAGGTTGAGAAAGTTCATGAAACAGGATGGGTGGGGAGTGGAATATTTTAACTGAAAGCATGTGATAGTAAAAAAAAAATCATAGCATGTGATTTTTTTTGTCGTGTGTTACATGAAAAACTATATGCAGTTTTTTTCTCTGACAAGGTTTACATGATTTTGTAAAATCCTTTTCTCTTATAACAGTGGCAAACAATTTTATCTATATGGATGCAACTATTATATACCAACTCATGGTTCTTTGTCCTTGATCTTTGAACTGATTCTCCCACTCCATTAATCATTATTTCTTGATTCATGTTCTTATTTGAGATTTGCAAATACCAAAGTACAACTCCATAATCAAAATATTTTTGCTTCAGAGCACGTTTACACACACACACAGAGTAATTCACAAAAATATCCACTTTCATTTTTCAAAAAAATCAGCATTGTTTATTGCTTATTGTCATGAAAACAAGAGCAATGCTTATTGAAATTGTAGAAACTGAAGTGATAGCTACATACAATGCTCAGTAATTGATGGAACAAAAGCAATATAAGCACAAACTGTTGAATGCAAACACACACACACACACACACACACACACCACGATTGCCTATGTATCATAAGGGCCACCACAGGCTTTTTTCCTCTTAATGGAATAAATGGAAGTAGCATAGAAAGATTTACAAGTTCAGTGAAATTATGACTGGACTCAACATTAAATTTACAGGGAAATTAAAAAAATTACCTTTCTCATGTGCACTTCCCCATCCTGTTATATAACATGGAGTATCATTACTTAGAAAAAGAGGACTTGGAAGTAAGCAGATAGGTTGGATATAATCATTAAATGTGATAGGTTTTTGTAATTTGAATAATGCAATATCATTTTCATACGTTTCCTTCTTGAAATGAGAATGAATTATAATTGCTTTGACTTGTCTCTCTCTAGTGTAATACTGATGGTGATAAAGATGATGTAAGCCAAGTACAGCTCTCCAAAACTTTGGATTCCTAGGAGAGGGGGGGAAATGATATACTGTGTAATGTTTATTATAAATTATTACTTCAGTACTATTTAAGAATTGTCATGGCATCCGTTCTGACCAAAACTACTAAGCTTCTTACCAGACCAAAATCAGAATCAGTAATCGTATGTAGAATCAGAAATTTGATTATTGATAGGAAACCTGCCTTTATAGTTATATAACTTATAGAAGATTTAGTCATAAGTGCAATCTGGTTTCAAATAAGACAAGTGCAATCAGTTCATGGTTGGTAGGGTTAAAGTATCAGATCCAGACTGTGGAAATCTGATTAGAGGTTTTTGTAGAATACCTTTATATTTTCTGTCATTTAATGCTTGCCTGGATTTCTGCAGTGTTGATCTAATATCCCCCAATATATCAAATATCCATTTTCTCTTTTAATATCATATACTGGCTGCCAAATTTCCTTTCCCAAGGTTTTATAAATTCCAAATTAAAAATCTGTCTCATTATCTGCTTTACTGTCTTATTATAAACACATATAATGTCTATCCTTAGCAAAGTTGCTTGGCTCCCATTATCTAGAGCAGGGGTGTCAAACTGGATTTCTTCGAGGGCCAGATCAGCATTGCAGTTCTCCTCTGTGGGCCGGCAGGGGGGCCACTGGCAGGGGGGGCAGGAGTGGGTGGGACGGATACCTCCAGCAGCACCCAGCTGGCCATGTGGGCCATTTTTTAGCCTATTTTGGGCCTGTTTCTTTGCCTGTTTTTGGCCCATTTTGAGTTCATTTTGGGCCTGTTTTTAGGCCTGTTCTGGGCCTGTTTTTCAGCCTGTTTTGGGCCCAGTGTCGGCAGGTAGAGTGCTGCAGGATGCCATGGAGGGTGAAAATGAGCTGCAAGGGGGCTGCACGTGGTCTGTTTTAGCTGCAAGAGGAACAGTGATCCAGTGCCTTGATATTTCTAGGCCAGCCCCATGGGCTGGATTTAAGCACCCTGCGGGCCAGATGCAACCTGCGGGCATTGAGTTTGACACTCCTAATCTAGAATCTAATGAACCCTTAGTGGCATTTTTGCTGTTAGATTGCTAAACTCCAGTGCATGATTTCTTTTATTATGATCTTAATGGTAAGGGCCAATGAAAGACATGACAACTATTAGGATTTGATCATTTTATGGGACTTCCAAGGAAAAAATGGTACAATAAAGTCAGTTCTGTAAAAAGCAGAACAACAACCTTTGAAACAACACTAAGTTTGCCTATTTCCTTTTCTATTCACTTTCAGAAATTGCTTGTTAGTGGCTTTTCAGCTATTAGGAATATTGATAGATTTTCGGCTTCCGGTTTGAGCTTCTTTGGCGACAGACCGAAACCTCATATCTCCGAGGCTTTGATCCGAGGCTTTGATCTGGAGCGCCCTGAGCCGGTTGGTTTCGGGGCTAAGCCACACCGTCGAGGTGTTGAAGAGGGGGGAGACTGCCTGCAGGGTTGAGGAGAGCCGCATCTCTCCTCCCCAGCTGGTCATTACTCCCTTTCCCAAAGGCGATTGCAGTGGTGGTCAGAAATGGCCACCACAAAGAAGAACTCGACCGGGAAAGAATGTGCAGGAGGAAGATAAGAAGAGAAAGTTTTGGTTGACCGCGTCAAACAGCAAAAGCAACAAATAAGGTACCCTGGAATTTAAGCTTAACAACATTGTTCCCAAAGAAGATTTTGAAGCTGCGAAGGAGAGAGAGAAGGAAAAGGATTAGATTTTTTTTCTTCCCTTCCTTATACTGACAGCTAAGAGACTTAAGCAAGAAATTGGAAAAAAAATCCACTTTGACATTAATAGGCATCTAAGCTAAAAATAAAAGTCAAAGGGATAATAAAGATTTTTGGACACTTAAAAGTTTTTAAAAGCTGGAAAAGAGAAAAAAACAATACAAGGGCAGGTTCTGAAAAAATGGAGGAGACTGCCTGGAATTAAGGAATGGAATGTAATTAAAAGGAACTCACAGTGTAATTTTGACAAGATTCCTCAAAGATACATTTTAACTGAAACTTGGCAACAAAATAATAGAACCCCAGGAAGAGAAAGTGGAAAAAAGAAGCAAATAGAAACAGCCTTGGATTATTTGGATTACTTGGTGATTTTGGGTTTTTTGCATCTGGATGACTAAAATTAACCGGGTGGTTGTTTAAAAGTTTTTAAAATGGTATCACTCTTAGAATAACTGAAAACGGAACTTAAAAAATGGAAAAAAGATGCAAAAGAAGGGAGAAGTTATTTTGGCTTCGTGTTTCAATTCTTAGAAATGGAGATCTGGAACTATGAGAAGCAACAAGAAACGCTTGCAGAACAAGAAGATTGGGGAAAAAAGAAGCCATCTTTAATAATCAAATAATTTTAAGTGGGGGGGGGGAAAGAAAAGGGGGGAAAGAGAGTGAAAGGTTTAAGACAAGAAAAAACAACCAAAAAGAAGAAGGACAATTTGAAAGATAAGTATAATATTAGAAAGCAACAGAAGAGGGGATTACAGATGAGAGAGTTAGAAGTAGAGAGACGAGGGGGTAAAAAGGGGAGGGAGAAGAAGAGGGGGAAAGAAGGTAAGGAAAAGTTGTAAAAGACAGAAACAAGAAATGGAGAAACAGGGAAAAGTTATAAGAATAGTAACCATAAGTTTGTTTAGAGATAATGGGTGAAAATTTAATTGTAAAGGGGATTCTGCAAAGGTACATAAGATAGCATTGTTATATTGCAAATAGAAATAATTTCAGAAAATATGATGATGGATTGTGTCTATTTTAAGAATGTACCAAGCAGAATCTGTTTGGAAGTTATGTATTATATTGAATGCTATAATCTTAAAGCTATACATTGAAGCTTAAATAAGAGTTTGAATGGATAAAATTAAAGGACATAAAGGCATCATACTCTAATTGGTAACTACAGGGAAAAATGTGCTTAATAAGAAAAGATAATATGAAATTGTAACAGGACAGACAAAAGTATAACTACAATGGCTTGATTTGAATTGAGATGAGATAATTAAAACAAAGTTGAGAAAATTAAAAAAGGGGAAAAACTATCTAGAAAATATAAAATGGTAATAAGATATGGAATAGATTATAAAAACGAGCATGAAATTGAGTTTTGTGTCTGTATGAAGAAGTGATAACCTGGGACCATGCTATTTTCAAAAAAGATATTTGTATTTTGAAATTGTATTGTGAAAACTCAAATAATTTTTTTCAAAAAAAAAGAAAGGAATATTGATAGATTTTCAAGCACTGGGAGTTTTCTTCAGCCCTTAATGAAAGATTAAGTTAAATATTAAACCGCAACAGGTGATTAAAACTTTGCTTTTAAAAAGATACAATTGTACTAAGGGGCCAGATGAATTTGAAATGAGATTTGGGAATTAATTTTAAAGAATTTTAAACAATTCTTTCCATGGGAAAATGTCTTTCTTTTGATTTTTTTTAAAAATAAGATTTAAAAATTGGAAACTAAAAGGAATTAAAAATTACAATTAAAGGAAAAGAATATTCAATTTTGATTTACAATTGAGCAAAATTGGTCATATTGAAAAATCTTTTTGATCAATGGACCAAGAAGTTAATTTTAAGGGTGTCTGCCTCTCGATAAAAAGATCCTATTGAAGATGAACAAGTATTACCTGACATGATTGAGACTGATGTGGAAATAGAATTAACAGACTATAAGAATGACATAGAAGATTTTACATTGGCTATAACAAGCTGGCTTATATATTAATAATTAAAAGGGATATTTGTAAAAAAAACAAAAGAGACTGAGTGGAATAATTTCTTTATTTACAAAATTTACAATTTACAAAAGAGGCTAATCGAAGGTTTGAAGAATTTTATGAGAAGAGACAAAGAAGAAATGAAAAGAAATTTACTAAAAATTAAGAATTTTAAAAGTAACAGGGAAGAAGTAAAAGAAAGTTGGTTTATTTAAGCTTAAAATATATGTTTTTAGGATGTTTTATTGATATATGCTGTATCATACAGTATATAATATATGATAGATATGTTATTTTTGGTAACACTTGATGGACTTTTGCTGACATTTACTGAAATGACTTGAAATGACAAGGTTGTAACAATTTAGTTAAGAGATGGGATATGGGAGGAAGAAATCATTTATTGTATTTTAAGAGAAGATGCTAAGTTATAAACATTGTTTACAATTGTGAGGAAGATGAAATAATTTCTTTATATATATTTTTTTCTTCACAATATTCTTTTTTTTTATTTTCTTTCAAAATATCTTTCAATTTTTTTTCTACATCCTCTACTCTTTCTTTTTAATCTCCTATTTTTTCAGTTTGCATTTAGTTTTACCTTAATTACATTTTTAATAAAATTATTGTATAATAATTTTATACAATAGATATTTTCTGTTAATTTGTGAAGTTTAATTTGACTTTGGTTTTGTGTTCCTTTTATAAATCTTGTGCATGGTACTGACCTATGATATGGGCATACCTAAAAATCTGATTTGATAGGCATGGAATTTATTTAATAAATATTTCCATGACCTTTAATAAATAAATGTGAGAAAATAAGCTACCCTTTTAAGTTATAAAGTCAAAAGTTGTCTACATATACATGTTCATCATTGTTTTCTGCACAGTCAATCCTGATAAGTTGTTAATTTAGTATACTTTACTAGGTGGAATATTTCATCTCCCCCCCCCCCCAAAAAAAAAAAAAAAAACCCTCTACATTTCTAATAGTACTATTTTTGCTTGATAAATCAATTCAGGAGGAAATAATTCATTCATAAAAATGCAGAAATATTTTCAAATCAAACAATTTTACCTCACTTTTCTTTAATCTAAAACTAACTGAAAATTGTTTAAGATTAAAAGATACATACTTCCATTTTCTAATGCAGTGTGCTGCTGTCAGCAATGAGTTGTTACTAATTACTACTCCACCACAAATATGATGGTATCCTATACCAAAGTGGTAAACTTGAAGACTAACTTGCCATGGCCATGCTCCAGGTGGAGCATCACGTCCTCCTACAATCCGATTACCTGATGCTGTCTCATCCATAGCAGGCCTTGTTCCACATTCTAGAAATCAAAACACAAATACTAATTACATGTAATATTTGTACGTAGTTCATAAAATACACTGCAGTTAGCATTAAATAGATCCTGGATGCAATTTCAAATTAGAATGTAATTTGAGAGTCCATAATCTTCTTGTACATTATTTTTAAACACTGACCATGCAGAATTTATTTAGGATTTTTTCAGCCTTCCTTCCTTCCTTCCCTCCCTCTAATATTTGTCTAGTAACAATAATTTTGTGATCTTTTATAATGCTGCTCTAATATAACTAGTATTAATATAGATTGCTTTGATTTTGTTCTGCATGGCCATCTTTATATTTGTCTAAAATCAACGCTTCTTTTATGTTCCTTCTCCTTTTTAAATTTGCAACAAATGTGAACACATTAATGTCTAATTTTTGTAGAATAGAGCTTAGAGCATTCGATAGTGGATATTCTCCCATTTATTCTGGAAACACGACTGGAAAAAAATTTACAGTTCCTTTGTATGAGAAGAAATATTTCTTGTCTGTGTTCTGACATTGTCTTATTCTGGAGTTTGCTGGCTCTTCTAGAAACTCCTTCAATTTTAGCAGATGTCCATCTTTTTTCTCTTTTCCTTTCCTTTTACATGATCTCCCACAAAGTTACTAGAACTTCCCACATAGCTATGAAGTTAATGGACACTAATTTACTATCCATGGGTATGTCAGAGTCACTCTCCAAACAGTTGGGGCTGAGCCATGGGTACAACCTCTAGTGATTCATCATTGTGCTTCCTTATTTCCCTGTGAGAAAATGATCAATGCTGCAGCTGCTGATTTACAAAGTACTACCCATATAAACCTCACAGCCACAAAACCTCTCTGAAGCAGATGGGTGGTTTCAAAATTTAATAAATACAAAACAAATAAAAAGGAAAGCCCAACAATCTAGACACTAAAGACAGAAACTGATGACATAAGCACCCAATCCTTTAACCCAATCACCCTGATTTCAGACTAAAGATATTCTTAGGAACAAGTCCCAAAGGTGCTTTTTCAGGAGGCAACTGGACTTCGTTTTTTCTTTGATGATATTTCACTTCTCATTAAAAAAGTTTCTTCAGGTCTGACAGGATAGTGGGGAATGGAAACATTTATATTCCTTGAGGAAAGGAAAGTGCTCATTTGCATCCTTTTTAGAGGGTCATTGAAGCCCTTGGAGGTTTATCTGTGTCCTCAGGGTCAACTGAGTTGTGTGCTTGGTTCCATTTTTTTCTCTGGAAATCCATTCCTACTCCCAAACTATTCAAAGGATGTTCAACTGTTCATCCCAAATTGTATCGCTAAAAGTCCTTCCATTCCCCACTATCCTGTCAGAGCTGAAGAAGCTTCTTGGATGAGAAGCCTTCTGAAAAAGTACCTTTAGGACAACCATAACCTGGATGAATGAATGATGACTTTTAGGACCGAGTTGTATCTCGATATCTGGAGCGGAGGATCTGCCATGTTGTTAAATGGAAGTAAATCCCGCAAACGCAAATTCTCACGGATGTCTGTTTCTCTATATTTGGAACCACTACTTTCTAAGGAGAAAAACTTTTGCATCAAATGTCTCATGGCCTTTTGGGCGACCCAACTGAAAGTCCTGTATGATTGTGGGGTTTTTTTCCAGCGAATACATCAAATGAATCAGCCGGCTTTTTGAGTTTGCCAGTAAGAGATGCCGCAAAGTAAAGGAGTCGGGAGCGGAGAGCGAGCGCTTGGCACCTATAACCTTCCCAAGGCTCCTGAAAGGGCCTGCGGGCGTCGTACCCAGGCTCGTTCGCCGGCCTCGCCCCAAAGCCGAACCTGCCTAGGCTAAGTGCCAACCCAACCCACGACCGAAGGCGGGAGAAGGTCGCCTCACCGCTTCCATCCTTAGCAAGGGAAGAGGTCACGCAGAACAACGCCAGGGAAAAAAGGGAAACGACAGCGAGGAGAGAACTCCGCTTAATCATCCTCCCAAGAAAGAAAATGGCGACCTCTTTTCCCGCTCACCGTC
>BLBF01000021.1:3341798-3352560 GCA_015471245.1 Laticauda colubrina | reverse complement strand
GAGATTATTACAAATGAAAACACATGCTTTAATATATCAATGAGCAAACTTAAAATTACAAACTATAGTTAAATAATATTTTTTTTCAGAAAAAATGAGATTGTAGTATTTAAAGCACATCAAAAAACCACTTCATACAATTAGTTGGAAAAAGTTCCACATCATAAGCAAAAGAACCTGCTGAATGCTAACAATGTTGGCTTAGCTTCGTTGTCTCCTCACCCAGAACATTTTTAGCTGAGCTTCTTGTAATCTGAGGCTGCCTTTGCCTGTAAGGAAAATTATAGCTTTTAGTTTATTTATTTTATGGATACAAACTGCTCAACCTTATATATCTCATCATTATAACAATATCATTTAATGTCTTGCTTTATTTTCCAACCATTTATAAAAGAAACCCCATATCATATAATATTCTGCTTCTTGTTCTTTAATTGCCAATGTAATCTACTAATTTCTATACATTCCAAGATTTTCATAATCACCTCCTCCTGTATCGGACTCTTTTCATTTTTCCAGTTTTGAGCAAATACAATCCTAGCTGCTGTTAATATATATATGTATGATTAAATATGTTTTTTCTTTACTATAATTTTCAGGAAAAATCCCCAATTAAAATATCTCAGGTTTTAAATCTATATGTTGTTTTATCATCTTTTCCAACCATGTATGTATTTTTGTCCAATACCTTTCAGCTTCTGTATATGTCTACCACATATGATAGTATGTTTCAGGTGTCTGGTGACATTTCCAACATTTCGCTGATTTGTCTTCAAACATCTTTGCCAGTCTTGCTGGGGCAAAATGCTATCTATAAAACATCTTATACAAATTTTCTTTATAAGCTGTTGACATTGTTAATTTATACTTTCCGTCCCATAGGTTCTGCCATTTATCCAACTCTATCCCATAACCAAAATTCCCCACCCCCAGGCTATCATCATCACCTTCACTTGTTCTTCTTCTGATTTCATTCCTAAAAAGTAACCATACCATTTCTTAATCATCTTTTCTTTTGTTCCTGTTCAAATTTTATCTAATTCAGTCAATTCATTATAAAACCCCTCCACTTTAACATCTTTTTTCATATCTAGAATGTATTTGAATATATGAATACGAGTTCATATATGTTCACCACTTTCATTTGAAACATCTTTATATCTAACAATATGTCCCATTTAAAAAATATTTGGATATATAAACTTTTTCGTTGATAACCAGACTGGTATTTTCATATAATGTTGTTCCCTTATTTTCTCCCATGTTAACAATTAAGCGTCTCTTTATATAACCTCTTTGAAAATAACCATGTATCTTATTTTTCCCGTACCATAAAAAAAGAATACCAACCCAATTATAAATCATGTCCCTCCAATGTGAAAAGCCTTGTATTTCTTAATCCATTCTTTCATCTATGTCAATACCACGGCCTGACAATATAATTCCCAATTGGGTAGTCCAAATCCTCCTCCTGTAACAATTTTAATTTAATCTTGGCTTTTTTTTTCTTGCCATATATATTTTAATATTATTTTATTTAAATCATCAAAAAAATTTCAAATTTTATTGGAATTGTTTGGAACAAATATTGTAGTCCTGATAATATATTCATTTTAATTGTCGCTATTCTCCCTATTAGTGATAGTTGTAGATTTTTCCAGGTCTATCTTAATCTGTTGTTTTAGTCTATAATAGTTATCTTCTTTAATTGTCCCACATCTTGCTGTTAATTGGATCCCCAAATATTTCACTTTCTTTGTGATCTGGATATCTAATCTGTCAATTATCTTTTTTGCTTTTTTGTAATATTCTTCACGAATATCTTAGTTTTTTCCTTATTTATTTTCAATCCTGCAATTTCCTCATATTCTTCTGTCTTTTCTATCAATTTGGGTCCTGTTTCTAACGGTTCTTCTAGTACAGTGGTTCCCAAAGTGGGCAGTACTGCCCCCTGGGGGGCAGTGGGATGCCTTAGGGGGCGCTAAGAGGCAAGGGGGGGCATTTGAGGTGCCGGCCCCTCAGGCTCACTGACTACCGGCTTCGCAGCCCATTGACTGTTTCATCGCTCCGTAGCTGGCAGAACCCATGCACAGTGAGCCTTGCCAAGCCGGGGGGGGGGGGGGAGTGGGAGGTGGTGGAAAGGGGGCACCTTAGCTTGCAGGCTGCCCTCTTCGGTGGAAGCGGCGAAGGCGTGCCAGAAGGCCTGAAAGCAAAACCCTCCCAAGGCATGCAATGGAAAGGGTGGGTGATCTGGTGTTAGGGTCCCCTTCCCCAGAGAACAAGGGAGTGTGCAGCGCCTGCCTGGCCTCCACCTCTCCAGCCAGCTGGGCTTGTGCACAGGATGCGGGTGGGTGCAGTTGCAGCTCTCCAAGGTACGTGGCTCGGTTCAGTTCAGCTCTACGTGGCCATCCCGGACCTAGAACCTAGCCTCCCTCTGCAGCCCGGTTCTTCCAACCAAGTCCTGCGCTTGCCTGCTTGCTTTCCAAGAGATCGTTCCCTCTACCTCCCCTCTGCCAGTCTGGACTGCTTCCGCATGCCTTCCTCCTCCTGGGCAGAATGTAAAGATGGTCAGAGTGCTTCCCCGAAGTTGGGAGTCTCTGAGCACGTGCAGAGTGCCTCCCCTTGCTTGGCCCAATGGAAGTGGACCTTGGGTTGAAGCAAAGAGGGTGAAGTCAGCAGCATTGCTTCCCCGGGGAGGTTGGCATTGCAAAATTGGATGCCAAAGAAAGAACTGAGGCAGGAGGCTGGAGAAAGGGCAGAGGAGCAGCTGCATTAAGGAGTAGGAAGATCTTAGCCATGGTTTATTGACTAAGCCGGAATCAAACAGCATGTTCAACTCTAAACCAGAATGGCTGGGTTGATATATTCAGCCCATGTTTCTCAACCTTGGCAACTTGTGTGGACTTCAATTCCAACTCTGGCTTTGCTCTACTTTCCCAAAGTGCCGCCGCTGTTACATTATTTCTGTCTGTCTGTCCATCCATCCATCCATCTAAAAGGTCTGCCTGCCTGCTTGCCTGCCTACCCACCTACCCACCTGCCTGCCTGCCTTTCTGTCTGTCTGCCTACCTACCTACCTACCAATCTTATCTACCTACCTACCTACTTATCTATCAATCTATCTACCTACCTATCCATACATTCATCCAAAAGGTCTGCCTACCTATCTATCTACCAATCCGTCCGTCCGTCTGTCCATCCATCCATCCATCCATCCATCCATCCATCCATCCATGTTCAAAGCGCCAGCCACACCAGCACATTGGGAAAATAGAGCAAAGCCAGTCTGGGATGGAGGGAGGGGGAGCCATAGAGAGAGACCTGATGCATCACATTGAAATGAGGCCTAGTTTAGAGGCCCTTTTCCACATCGAAACATCTTTGGCTTCTATTCAAGGTTTTGTAGATGAAACATGGTCAAGACTATCAGGAAGCTCTCACATTTTGTTGAGGCTTTAAACAGGACCCATTGGACCAAATCCCCACCCTAAAAAATTACTTTTCTCCAATGTATCACAGTGCCAATTCTGAAGGCGGCAAAATCAAAATGTACTGGTAAATTACAAGGAAAACACACGCACGCACGCACACACATACACACACACACACTCCCTTCTAACCCTGCTGGAGCAGGTGATTGGACTAGAATAGATATCTCATTATCTTTCTCCTCCCTCCCTCCTTTATTTCTTTTTCTTTCTGTCCCTTCCTTCTATCCCCCCTTTCTTTGTCCCTTTTTCTTTCTTTCCCTTTTCTCTTTTCTTCCTTCTCTCTCTCTCTCTTTTCTCTCTCTCTCTCTTTCCTTCTCTCAGGCTCACCCCATTGACTTGACTTGCTTGGGCAGGTCTCTCCAGTGCAGTGGACTCAATGGGGTGGACCTGCAGGTCTGGCACCTAGAACGTGGCAGTGGCAGCATGTTTGAAAAGTAGAGCAAACCCAGAGGTTGGTAATTTTTGCTGCAAAGAATCACAAAAGCTTCTAGGTTGTGCACAAGAAGGGACACACATGTCAATGCAATTCAGCAACATGAAGAGATATAAATAAAACAAATCAAGAATCAGCAAAGCATCTCTGATTAGATTTTATTCACTACTAGAATCTAATCAGATATGCTTTGCCGATTCTAGTCCAATGACCTGCCTCAGCAGGGTTAGAAGGGAATGAGTGTGTGTGTGTGTGTGTATGTGTGTGCATGGCTGTCAAAACTCCAAAAACAGGTCAAGTATCTCTGGAGAGGCCAGTCATAAATTAGAACACTTGCTAAACAACTGGCCATTAAGTGAGGACCACTTGTTTGCTAGTCACCTGGCCATGCCCACCCAGTCACATGACCACCAAACCACACTTACCCAGTTATGTGACCAGCAAGCCATGCCCAGCCAGCAAGCCACGCCAGCCAGTCACGTGACCAGCAAGCCATGGCCATCCAGTCACGTGGCCAAGCCACACCTTCAAATTAGGCTACACCCATAGAAATTTGAATCCCACCCCTGGGTGGGGGGCACCGAGGATGAGTTTCTAGCACCAAGGGGGCGATGAATTGAAAAAAATTGGGAAACACTGTTCTCGTATAAAAACCAGATGCCTGCAATTTGTACTCTTCCTTTTATATATCCATACCCTTTATTTCCTTATTTTTTCTAATATTTCTATTTAACACTTCTAAAGTCAGTACAAATAGCAATGATGGCAAAGGCATCCTTGACTAGTTATTTTCTTAATGTTAACATTTCCTGTCATATCACCATTTACCATTATTTTTGCTGTTAGTTTATAATATATTGCCTTAATCATTTTGATAAACCTTACCCCAAAATCCATTCCTTCCATTTGCGCCAACATAAATTGCCAGTTCACATTGTCAAACGCTTTCTGTGCATCTAAAAATACCAATGCCATCTGCTTTTCTGGATGTGCTTCATCATATTCCAATGTATTCAATATTGTCCTCATATTATCTTTTATTTGTCTCTTAGGTAAGAAGCTATTTTGAGCCTCATGTATAAAATAATTTAAGAATCTCTTTAATCTTTCTGGCATAGAAGCAAATATTTTATAATCAGCATTCAACAAGGATATTGGTCTGTAGTTTTTTTAATCTGTTGTAGATCAGAGTTTTCTTTTGGTATAAGAGTACTGTAAACTTCCATCCATGAATTAGGTACTTTGGCTTTTATCTATACTTCATTTAATACCTGTAGCATTGCACTGCAAAGAGAGTCCTGTAATGTTTTATATAGTTCTGCTGGTAGCCCATTCTGCTGGGGCCAGAAGCTTTCCATTATTTTGTCTGTTTAATGTTTCAGTTAGTTCCATCATTGTCATTTTTTCTTCTAACATTAATTTAATTTCTTCTGATATTTTAGGTAGTTCTGCTTCTTTCAAATATTGTTTAACTTTCTCTTCTGTAATTATCTCTTGATCATATAGTTTCTCATCATACTTTTGAGTTATTTCTTTCTTTTCTTTGTTTCTATGGCAGACAATTCCATTATCATCGATTAATTGTATTATCCTTTTCTGTTCTTTTTCTTTTTCAGTCTATATGCTAATCATCTTCCTGATGCTGAATTGGCAGTTCTTGATCTAATGCTAACACACCAGTCCAAATATCCTGTGCCATTGGGAAGACCTATATTAATTGCCACAAGTATTATGTTTAGACATGTGTCAAATTCTAATTGCCAGTTATTGTCTGCAGATTAAAATGGCAAGATTGGAAGATTATCATTTAACCTTGAATATGCCTCATTATATCTTCTAATGTGTAACTTTTAATTCAGAAATCCATGTTTGAACAATATTCTGTAACACAGGAATTTTCATACATTCATACATTTCATATATTCATACATATAAAGAAAGTTGATCGTGCATCACCCTCCCTTCCGAATGTTAGGCCCTGTCCTTCATGTCCTTTCTCTTTTGGAGAATCAGAAATCTCAGCTATTTTACTGAGCTCTTCAGCTCTATCTATAAAGACCATGAATTTCTTCTACTGTACATGTACATTATACATACTATATTAGAAGTGATGGGTTGGAAAGTACAGATTTTTCTCCACATTGATTATCTTTTACCATCTACATAAGTTGTCTGATGAACTTCAACAATTAACCCAATCATGTCCAGAATACAGCAACTCCAAGTCAATCTCTCTCACTTCATCAGGCAACCCCCTTCATATACTACATAGTTTAGCTTTCCTATAGTTTTAGTGTAACTTTAGTGTTCTTTGAAAAGATTACAAACCCACTGTCAAAATAATCTCACTTGGAAAGCTGAAGACAGGCTGTCTAGTAAAAGCAAGAAACCTCTCCTATACTATATATTAGCTTTTGTTACCCTTTCTCACCCTGTGGATCAACTAGTCAGCATATTTGAAGAGGCTCCATGTTTTAACAATTGGCTAAACTTGCAAATGTTCTGATTGGTGGATTTTTCTTTTTGGTGATATTCAGAAAAAGGGTGAATAGTTTATAAAGTTTAATGAACGGTTTGGATTAAAATGTCCTATACACCTAAAATTGGGAAGCCATCTGGAGACAAACCAGCACAGAAGCCCAAGATATGGGTTGGCAATGAGGACAGGTTTTTTTTTTATGGTATCATTTTTCTTTTGGCTCAAGGCGAAGTGAATTACTGTATGAAGAGAAAGAATGATGAGGCAGTTATTGTTTAGCTACAATTGGTCATTAAGCAAAGTGGTCTCCAAGTAAAACTACAATTGTGCTTATGATTTTGAGTGGACAAATAGCTGTCCAATCTTTTCTTGAAGGCCTCCAGTGACAGAACATCTACAACTCTGGGAGGCAAGCTATTCCATCATAATTGTTCTTCATGTGAGGAATTTTTTCCTAAAGGCCCTGTCACACTGCCCAACGGATGCAAAACGGACACAATGGACGAGCAAAATGTTCCATCTGTTGTTATCCGCTCTCAAAAGGGGCAAACATTTGCATAACCGGAGCGGATAACACAGACACGGGGAGGACGCAGAGCGGATGGAAAACGGATGCGGAACGGAAGCCCAGCGGATGGGAGCGGATGGGAGCGGATGGCACATCCGCTAGGCTTCCGGGGGGGCTCAGAAAAGCGGACGCGGAACGGATACAGTGGATGCACAGCGGATGAAGCGGATGCAGAGCGGAAGCCAAGCGGATGCACAGCGGAAGCCTAACGGATGCCTGGCGTTAATTGCACATGCAGGGGGGATGCATTGCGTAAGCCACGCGGATATAAAGGGAAGCAGCTCGCACGTGGCCAGCATTCGGAGGAAAGACCTGCTGCAGGATACATCGAGTCCTTGCCTGCCCTGCCTGCATGCCTACATGCAAGCCTTGCTGCCAGCCTTCTTGCCAGCCTGCCTCCAAGCCTCCTGGCCAGCCTCCCTGCCAGCCTTGCTCTCTGCCTGCCTGCCAGCCTTGCTGCCAGCCTGCCTTCCAGCCTTGCTACCAGCCTCCCTTCCAGCCTCCCTGCCAGCCTGCCTTCCAGCCTCCCTGCCAGCCAGTCTGCCTGCCAGCCTTGGTGCCTGCCTGCCTGCCTTCCTGCCAGGCTTCCTGCCAGCCTTGGTGCCTGCCAGCCTCCCTGCCAGCCAGCAAACCCACAACCATGGGAAAGAAGCGAAAGTCTCAGCAACCTGCCATCCCTGGCAAGAGGGACAGGGCCACCCTCCCGCCCCCTGGCCCTCACTCTGCTTCTGCTGGGGTTTCTGCTGCTGGAGCTTCTGCTGAAGCTGCTCCTGGCGGTGGTGCTTCTGCTGCTGCGTACTCTGCTGAAGCTGCTCCTGTCGGTGGTGCTTCTGCTGCTGCGTACTCTGCTGAAGCTGCTCCTTGTCCTCCTGGTCCTGCTGGTTCTGCTGGTGCTCCTGGACTTGCTCGTACTGCTCGCACTGCTCGTGCTCCTGGACTTGCTCATCCTGCTCGTCCTGCTCGTGCTCCTGGTCTTGCTCGTCCTGCTCGTGCTCCTGGTCCTGCTCATGCTCCTGGTCCTGCTGGTGCTGCTGCTGCTGCTGGTGCTGCTGCTGCTGGGGCTCCTGGTGCTTACTCTGCTGCTGCTGATCCTGGTCCTGCTGATCCTGCTGCTGCTGCTGCTGCTGATGATGATGATGATCCTGCTGCTGCTGCTGATGATGATGATGATGATTATGATCCTGCTGGTGATGATGATGATGATGATCCTGCTGGTGCTGCTGCTGCTGGTGGTGTGGAGGAGCAGCCCCTACCACCTGGGAGCCCCTCTGATGAGGGCCCATCTGGTCCTGCCAAAGGGAGGAAGAGGCATATGTGGGGACGGGAGAGGAGGCAATACTTCATCGAGGAACATGAGGATGAGGTGCTGGAGTTGCTGAGAGAGAATGACTATCTGTGGCGGAAGGGACACCGGCTGTACAGGGACACCAAAAGGAAGCAGGCTGCTTGGAGAGAGAGGGCGGAGAGTATGGGTTACACTTCGGAGGTGCTCCTCGGCTGGTGGAAGCACATGCACACCTGGTACGGGAAGCTGCACCTGAAGAAATCTGGCCAGGCCACAGTTAAGCTGACGGACAGAGAGACCTACGTCATGGCCAGGTGCAGCTTCCTGGAGGGTGAGATCCGCCACCGAGGAGCATCAGGAACCCCTCTCACAACACTCTCTCTCCGGCAGCCTGCTGAGACCCAGTCCTCTTCCAGCCGAGAGTCAGTCCCTGTCTCCAGGCAGGTTTCTGTGGAGCGTGCCACGGCGGAGAACCCGCGGACAGCTGTTGTAACCGTGGTGGAACGCGTGGAGGACTCCTGGTGTGGTGGGAGAAAGGAGACATCGAGTCCACCACAGTCGTAGCCGTATCCACACACCCCAGCTCCGCCTCCACAGAAAGGCAGAGAGCCAGACAGCAGGAGGGGCAGAGCCACACTGTCCTGCTGGAGATCAGGGACACCATCCGCACCAGTATAGATCTCCTCTCTCAGCTGGTCAACACCGACTCCTCATCCTCCAACCACAAGCCCTTCCTCACCTATGTCAACCAGACCCTCAAGAACATGGAGGAACCCCAGTACCAGGTGGTGGAGGACAGGATCACCGAGCTGCTTCACAACCCTACAGATCCAGAGGAACCTGCTCCCACCCACTCCAGGTCTGCTCCTCCACCTCTACCACAGGTGATGTCCCTCCCATTCCAAGGCTTCCCACAGCCCCTCACCTACCAGGGCTACGGCTACCAGGAGGTCCAGCAGCACAGGCAGCAGCCCTTCCCAGTCCAGGCACAGAGTCATCGGACGACACCGTTGCCACCGGTTCCACTGATGCCACCGATGCCACCCACGACAATGCCACCGATGACAGCAATGCCACCCACGCCAGTCCTCACCCAGCTGCAGACCAGACAGCCCCACTACACTTCTCCTTCCTCCACCCCACAGCCAAGCCCGGCCTCAGTACATCTCTCATCAGTACTGGGGCTGACACCCCATGGCATGGAGGAAGGACCTCTCAGCATCGCGTCCCCTGTTGTCCTCTCGGGGCCAGGCACCCCAATGATGATACAGACCAGCACTCCAGCACCACCCACCTCCACAGCACCTGAACCCTTCACTCCTGAGACTGGGCACACCTCCGAGTGACCAATAAGAGTGCCAGAGACTGGGTAGCTGGCTACCTGTGGACTTTATTTGGACACTTGATTTGGGTCATTTTTTTTTTACAGCTTGTTGTTCAATAAAGTTTATCTTTGATTCACACACTTGCTTCATTTCTTTTTTTGTAATAAAGTCTTGGTGGAAACTTTTAGAATTGGTTTAAGCCTTTGCATGCTTGTGGGATGGGTTAAGATAGCAGTGGGGTGGGCAGGGATACCTTTGGGATGGGTAATAGCTGTGGGATAGATAAACCTCCAGTGCAAGCATAGTGGGACTGTATGGTCCACCCTCCCAGGTGCCACACCTATGGCCCTTTATTATCAACAACAATGTAATAATCATCCACACATGTCAACACAAACACAACTCTTTATTAAACGCCCTGTTTATTGTAGGCCCACCCAACATACATGGCCCAATCTCATCCGTGTGATGAGACAGGCTGAAGGAAGCACCCATTAATCATCTATCATCCTGTCTTGTCACTCCACTGCTCCAGCTGGGGAGTTGCACCAGTGTCTCAGGACGTTGCGCTGCTTCTTCCCTTCACGTGAGGCTCTGTTGGGGCCTTGCACATCCTGAGTGTCTATCAGGTTTCGCCCTTGCCTCCATTCCCCAGGCTCCATGTCCCTATTGCCTTGCTGGAGGTCCACAAGCCTGTTCTACAAGACTGGGTAGCGGGTGCCCATGAGATTGTGCAGGATGCAGCAAGCTTCCACAATCCTCCTCACGGTCTCTGGGCGATGCTGCATGGTGGTGAGAAGTACCTGGAACCTGTTGGCCAGGATGCCAAAGGCGTTCTCCACCACCCGTCTTGCCCTGGACAGCCTGTAGTTGAAGATCCTCTCTTCACGGGTGAGGCATCTGGAAGTGTTGGGCTTCATGAGGTAGGTTCTGAGGGAGAAGGCGTCATCCCCCCTGATGAAGTAGGGCACATCTTGCGTGTCGTTGGGCAGGGGGTCTGGATCTGGAAAGCCCATGATGAGGTTGCCTTCCAGCCCCTCCTTGAGGTCACTGGCGTTGTATACCTGGGCATCTGAACATGAGCCGCTGCCTGAAGCATCGATGTACATGAACTTGTAGTCAGCATCGACCATGGCAAAGAGGACGATGCTGAAGAAGCCCTTGTAGTTGAAATAAGTGGA
>BLBF01000021.1:3285240-3341398 GCA_015471245.1 Laticauda colubrina | reverse complement strand
GCAAAGAGGACGATGCTGAAGAAGCCCTTGTAGTTGAAATAAGTGGAGCCCGACTTGGGTGGTGCTTTGCAGGCCACGTGCTTGCCATCTATGGCTCCAACGGTGTGTGGGAAGTTCCACCTCTGATACCACTGCTCTGCAACTTTCTTCCATCCTTCATCAGTGGAGGGGCACTGGAGGAGCTCCTGCAGGTATTCTTCGATGATGGCCTGCACCACTTCTCTGACCACAATGCTGATGGTGTTGGGTGGCACCCTCCAGCCATACTGCATGCTCCTGTAGGTGATCCCTAAGGCCAGGTGGCGCAGAGTGAGTGCCACCTTGAGCCCAGGTTCCAGGCTGGGCCGGAAGTTGGTGTTTGCCTTGGTCAACCTGGGTGTCAGGCGCTGCACAATTTCGTCAAACATGGCTGGAGGCATCCTCATGAAGTTCTGGAATGCCCGAGTATCTTCGTTCCTGAGCTCCACCATCAGCTTGTTGTACAGTCCGTACTCTGCTCTTCTCCCGATCCATCTTTGGACCCAGACGCTTCTTGGCCGCCTCCTTTTCTTCCCGTAGTAGAGTTCACAGAGCCTGTAGATGGCTTCGCACTGTTGCAGAAGGATGGTGGCTGCCAAAAGGACTGTGTTACGATCCACGGTTGACATGACTGGATGCTGTGGAAGAGGAAGAGTCAGATGAAGGCTGCAGAGGTCTGCACAGCTGGTCTGCTGGTCTGAAAGTGAGATGCAGATGAGTTGCTCCCCCTTTTTATAGGCAGTATAGGTGTCCCTTGGCATCCTCTAGGCATCCTCTAGGCATCCTCAATATCCGAGATAGGTCCCCTGTGGGAACGTTTTTTCCGTTTTAAATGCTTTGTTTCCGCTAGGCATCCGTTCTGCGTCAGTTCCACTTCCTCCCTGCGTCCGAGCGGATATGAGTTGCGCGGATGCAGAACAGATGCCTAGCGGATATAGCGGATGCGTAAGGGATGCAGAACGGATGCGTAGCAGATGCCTAGCGGATGCAGAACGGACGAATTGGATACATTTTCCGCGCAAAAGTTTTGAGCTGCTCAAAACTTTCTGAGCGGATGAAACGTCAATAAACGGATGCTGGATGGATAGAGATGAAGCAAAACGGAGGCAGTGAGTACATCGCGTTTTCCAAAGGATGGCAAGCTTTTTTGTCCGTTTTACATCCTCTTTGCATCCGTTGGTGCGGTGTGACAGGGGCTTTAGTTCCAGATTGGATTCTTCTTATAACGAACATCCACTTTTCTTCTTGCCCTGTCCTCAGATGCTGTGTAGAGTAATATGACTCCCTCTTCCCTGTGACTACCTCAGGAAGACAGCTATCATGTGATGACTAATCTTCTCTTCATTAAGCTACATTTACTATATTTAGAGGCTAGATTTACCTAGTTCCCTTAAATATTCATCATACAGTTTAGCTTCTAGATCCCTTCTCATCTTTGTTGCTCTTCTCTGCACTAGTGTCTCAGCATCTTTTTTGTATCATGGTAACCAAAACTGGATGCAGTATTCCTAGTGCAATATAAAAAGGTGCTATCACTTCTTGTGATCTTGATGCTGTCCTTCAGTTGATGCAGCCTGGGATTGTATTGGCTTTTTTGGCAGCTGCAGCATACTGCTGGCTCAAAGTTAGGTGATAATTCACTAGGATACCAAGATCTTTCTTGCAATTATTGTTGCTGAGCCAGGTACCACCTATTCTATAGCTAAGCATTTAGTTTTATCTGCCTAGGTGCAGGGCCTTGCTTTTCTCACCATGGAATTGCATCTCATTGGCTAGGGCCCAATGCTTAAGTCTGTCAAGATCCTTCTGAATCATGAATCTATCTTCCAAGGTGTTGTCAATTTTCCTCACACCCCAAGGTTGGTGTTATCTGCAAATTTTATGAGTTTGCCTTCTGTACCTCATCTAGATCATTTATGAAGATGTTGAAGAACATTGGACCCAAGACAGAATTTTGAGGTACCCTACTGCATGCTTCCCTCTATGTAGATGTAATTCCTTTAAGAACCAAACACTTCAGTTGGTCAGCCAACTGCAAATCCATTTGGTAGTAGTAATCTATTCCATAATGTTCTATCTTATCAAGATGAAGATTGTGGTTTATTTTGTCAAATGCCTTACTGAAGTCCAAGTAAATTATATCCACAGCATTTCTCTGATCCACTAATTTAGTTACTTTATTATTTTATATATGTGTCCCTGTTTTTATTTTTAAGGTGTAATCAATTGAAAGTGAACGGCTATTCTGTATTTTCTTCTGCAATTTCACACATTTGTAAAGTAACATTTATTTTTTAAATGCTGTAAAAAGTTTCAAAATGTTAGGAACACATGTATGACAGGACTTTGAAATCATTAAGCAATTATAGAGTCTTTAAATCAGTAAGTTTTTTAATAGTGTAAAAGCTTTTATGTGTCTTATATCTCATAAACAGTAAATAACAGTGGTGCTTAAATTTAGGTAAATGTTAAATCTTTCTAGGTATGTGTGCATAAGTAGCAGATTAAAATACTAAGATTAGAAGACTAAGTTTATTATATTGAATTACCACTTAAACCAATTAGTTCCATTACTGAGAATTTTCCAAAACATGTATGTTTGCAATGGAAAGAAAAAAACTTAAAATATATTTAGCTGTTACTTTCCATATTGCATAAAATTTGAAATTTATGCAATATGAAAAGTTATCCATCCAGCAGTTCCCAAAATTAGGACAAGCTGAAGGCTTACAGTATTTGTTTTGTTTGATAAATATGAATGTATCCATTTTTTGTAACTTGCAGCACGCACATATAGTCCTGGAAATTTTGGTCTGCCACAACCAACACCAGAACTGGTGATTCCTATTAAATAATATTTGTTGGTATCTTGGAAATAGCACACCAGAGGACCACCACTATCTCCCTACAAAATGAATAATAAAGATAAGTTAAGTGTTGCTGTATTGCTATTTGAAAGATTTAGCATATAATTCTAAAACTTATTAGTCTAAGTTATACTTGCCATGACATATTAAATGAAAAGATTGATCATTTGGAAATATAAATACATTTGGATATCCTGAAGGGGAAATATTTGCTTTCGTTGGAACACAAGATTTAAAATTATGCTACTTTCAATATATATACACTGATATCTTGATTGGGTAAGCTGCAGATTATTTATTCATAAGAAGATGCAATTCATTTATAAGATCAGGGCAGAATACATAGCAGTCTCTCCTATTTTTCCCACAACAGCCTTCTAAAATATATTTTACAAATACTGAGTAGAATAAAATGGCCCAGTGACCTTCCATAGATGAGGTCAATCTGGAACTTGGGCCTCCCTAGTGTCAGCCCAATATCTTTGTGACTACACTACATCAAAATTGCACTATAAACTCAGCATGTTAGGAGCTTATCTACCATCAAGCATTTTTGTATACAGGTATTGAGAATCACATTGTATTTCCAAATGATCTGTTCTGAAAAGAGGTAAAGGAATCTAAATCAGAAAAATATCTGCTATTATTACTATTATTTATTAATTTTCTATGCCACCCATCTCCCATATAAAGTGACTGGATGGCTTACAAATTATAAAAAAGTAATTAAAATATTAAAATATTGCTTTCAGGAATTATTATTATTATTTAAATGACTTGGTTGACTGATTTTTCTCTTTGTAGGCATTAACAGTCACTTTTGTAACTATTTAATGATTTTAGAAAAAAAGCTATCCTTTGAATTTTACTATAAAAATTAAAATAACCATTTTATGACATATAGACTGTCATCAACTTTTTTTTTCTTCCCAAACTGATTATATTCCTCTTATTTGGGCATACTATTGTGCTTTTATTTATTAAAAATTAATAAACCAAAAGCTGTAGCTATAGAAGATAGTTTCACAATATTTTATATTGAAATAATTAACAATTTACCTGGCAACTATCAACATGTCCACTTTCAGAGCCAGCACAAACCATTTTCAGGGATACTGTGCCTCCATACCAATCGTAGCTATTACAGATTTGCAATGGAATAATGTCAACCTGAGCTTCTTGTAATATATGCTTACCTTTACCTGCAATGAAAGCATAAAACAAAGCTGGATGTATGTTTGTTTGTGTAATGTAGGGATAGGGTAGGGAATCTGGTAGGGAAAACTGATGGAATTTTGAAAGTTTTTGGACTATAGGTCAAATGTCCTGCCCCATATACTTCATACTATCATTGACAATCTTTGCAAATTTTTTATAACAAATCCATTTTATTTCTTTGACTGCTACATTGTCAGTCTATTCATTTTCATCTTTTCATTACTGCAGCTTTGAGTGACAGTATTAAGGTCAAATATCACTATGGAGAATTTTAAAATGCATGTTATTTCTGCAGTAAGCGGTCATCTCACAAAGCATTACACCATCATGCTAAGCCATAAAATTCAAGTTTTTATTTTCAATTTTAATTGATCATTTAGTGGTAGTGGTAGTTCCATCAATTCTGGTTAGGTAATATCTAATAGTAAAGTATCAGTAATATACCAATAGCATAGGATGCATGGTAGTTATATCAATGGCATGATAGTTATGCCAATGACATGGCTAAGAGTAACATTGTAATGATGAAAAAAATGCTGGGAATCATTCTGCAACAATATCTGGGGGGGCTTATCACTGCCTTGAAAAATTGTAAATTCTGGCCCTCCAGATATTATAGTATTATTATAGCATCTCTTACCATTACCAAGGCGATGAAAACTGTCATTTAGCAACATATACAACCCTACAGATTTTGCACCTTTAAAATTTTTCATTTGTTGAGATAAACTTTTGTGCCATCCATGTTTTGTCAATAATGCATGCAAGAATAAGAGAGGACAATTTCACTACCGTTACATCCAGAGAAAATTGGATTTATTTGATAATAATATCACTTCTATAATGTTTCTGAAAAGGATTGCTTTTAAAAGTTTAATATCCAGGAAAACAATTTTAAAAATGAATACATTGTGTTATTTATGGATGCATATCTGGAAAGTTTGGTGAAAAAGTGATTAAAAAGATACTATCACTATGGCTGGTAACTTTTTAGGGACTACATTTACCAGCAGCCATGATTTAATTTAAATTGTGAACAAGACTAAAATCACTAAAATCTTGATCTTAAAATAATAAGAACAGATTTACCTTCTTCCTTTGAGCTTCCCCACCCACTTATATAACATGGATTCTTAGATTTATCACTCAGAAAGTGAGCAGAGTCAGGTAAACAGATAGGCTGGACATAGTCATTGTACTTCACAAATTGCATGAGTTTGAACAAGGCAACATCATTTTCAAAAGTTCCAAATTCATAATCAGAGTGGACTATGATATCTTTGATATGATATTCTTTAGAAAAAGGCCAATGTATATAAAGATGATGCAAACCAACTACAGCCTTCCACTTGTCGGGTTTCCTAGGAAAAAAATCAAAAGTCCATAAGAGTCAATAGATACTATAGAATTGTTACATCAGAGATACTGATAACAGAGTTAAAATAATGCAGTAATTTCACTTCATGAATTTTCAGATTAGAATTCTGAAATCAAAGCCAATCTTTACCAAAAGCAATCATCTTATTATGCCATTAAAATGAAGGCAGTTGTCTTGGAAATTTTGTTCAAAATTAAGCAAAGGATTCCTATTAGAAACTGGAAGCCTGTGCATAGAGTAATAATGCAAAGAACTATAGAAATAATTTTCGTTGCTAGTATGAGATTTCAGAATTAATACTCATCAAGGTATGGTATTGGCAGTACTTAAAATTGTGAGAGCCCAGGAAAGATAGCTTCTACATAATTTTAATACTAATATTGACCAAGAAGCCCAAAGTACCAAATCCAGCTTCTTCTTTTTTATTTATTTATCTTTATTTGTCAATTGCTTACAAGATAATAGGTATCAATTATCTATTATCTTAGTATATACATAGTTATGAATACATGAAATGGGTACATAAAAGAAAAATAAAAGAAATAGAACAGGGACGGTAGGCACGTTGGGGCACTAATGCACACCCCCTACAGACCTCTTAGGAAAGGGGTGAGGTCAACAGCAGACAATTTAAAGTTTTTGGGGTTTGGGTAAGAAACCAGAGAGCCAGGTAGAGTATTCCAGACACTGACCACTCTGTTGCTGAAGTCATATTTCTTGCAATCAAGTTTGGTGCGGTTAACCTTGAGTTTGTATCTATTGTGTGCTCTTGTGTTGTTATGGTTGAAGCTGAAGTATTCATTGACAGGTAGGACATTGCAATGTATGATTTTATAAACTGTACTTAGATCCGACTGAAGACGGTGTAATTCAAGATTTTCTAGGTCTAGAATTTCAAGCCTGGTGGCATAAGGTATTCCACAACGAGTAGAGGAGTGGAGAACTCTTCTTGTGAAATATTTCTGGACTTTCTCAACTGTGTTAATATCAGATACGTGATGTGGGTTCCAGACTGATGAGCTGAATTCGAGTATTGGTCTAGCAAATGTTTTATATGTTCTAGTTAGTAGTGTGATATTACCAGAGAAAAACCTACGTAGGATTTGGTTAACAACTCTTAATGCCTTTTTTGTTATGTAGTTACAGTGGGTTCTAGCACTTAGATCATTAGAGATGAGTACTCCAAGATCCTTGACAGAGTTTGGATCATTGACTATTCAGCCTGTATTTTATTTTCTGATTTTTTTTTGCCAATATGTAAGACAGAGCATTTATTTGTTGAGATTTGAAGTTGCCATTTGTTTGACCATTCTGATACATAGCCAAGGTCTTTTTGAAGGGTAGTAGTATTGTCTGTGGTGTTGAATAGCTTTACATCGTCAGCAAAGAGAACGCAGTTGCTCTTGATATGATCACAGAGGAGGTCATTTGTTTAGAGTATGAAAAGAGTTGATCCTAGAACACTGCTTTGGGGGACATCACTGTTGACAGGTACAGAATTTGATAGGACACTCCCAATTTTAACCATTTGTTTTCTGTTTGACAGGAATGCTTCCATCCAGTTATGCAGGTGTCCAGAGATACCATAAGCTTTTAGTTTTAGGAGTAGTTTGTCATGTACCACTGAATCAAAGGCTTTACAGAAGTCTATGTAGATTGCATCTATTGTTTTGCCCTTTTTTGAAGAAAAATGGTTTGCTCTACCCCTGGTGTTTTTCACCTTGATTTCTTCCTTTCTTCAAATTTTCCAGATCTTGTCTCTCTTGCTGCCAATCCTCGATCCTGTAATTATTTTGATTATTTTGCCACCACTGTCATTCTTGCCTCTGATTGCTTTGGTCTTTCTAGATTCCTGGATGTTTTCCCTTACTTTCCTATCCCTTGGCTCTTCTTTTCTCCATACTTACTTTTACCATTGCTCTCCAGTTTTCCACATCGGGACACTGACTTACAAAATGCAAAGAGAGACATATACTAACCCCTGATAATGCAAAAGCTGCACACATGTAATCTCTATTTCTTCCATTCACCTGTCCTGAAGATAGCTGATTTTGTTATCTGTAGGATTTGTTCTGAACAGAAAATGACAGAGGAGTGCAACCTGTGAAACCTCACAGGCAATTAATAGTACCATTCCCTATTCTGATTTGACAGTTCAAAAGATAATGGATTCATAAACTTGAAATTTACAATTTATATTTATATTATATTTATAATTCCCCCTCATCCCAAACCTAGATGTTGAATGCTTCTCTTTATGGAACTTACAAAGTTAGCTGATAAAATCTTTGAAGATTTCTCTTGAATGCTAGAGATTGATGCAAAACAATAAACAACTGGACTTGATTAATAAACATATATTATTAATTGCAATTATCCTGGCATTTGGGCTATGTATTTTTGGTACTTGACCTACAAACACCACAATAAATGCTTTTTAAAGGTTTTTTTTTTTAATTTATTAAGCTCAATCTGTGGATTAAGGTAGCAGTTGCCAATTGGTGGGCTGCGGTCCACTGGTAAGCCACGAGAAAATTTTGGTAGGCCAAAGAGAAATGTCACCTTCAGAGCACCCCCCAAAGCAATTAATCCAGGCTGTGCAAGAACATAAAGGCCCGGTCCCACTGGCCGATGGACGCAAAAAGTATGCATAAAGGACACAGTGGACGAGCAAAATTTCAGGGGTGGCTCCATCTGTTGTCATCCGCTCCAAAAACTGGCAAAAATTTGCATAAACAGAACGGAAAAGAACGGAAAAGAATGGACGTGGGTAGTATGTAGTGGGGATGTTAAACAGATGTTCATAGGAAGCCTAGCGGATGGAAGCGGATGGAAGCGGATGACACCTCTGAAGGGGTTCCAGGGGAGAATTTTGAAGCAGACGCAAAGCGGAAGGGGCGGATGCATAGCAGATGAAGCGGATGCATCACAGATGCCTATAGGAAACAAAGCGGATACTGCGCGGATGTATATTGGATGCAAAGCATTCACTGCGCATGCGGGGAGTATGAATTGCGTCAGCTCCGCAGATATAAAAGGATGCAGCATGCACGCAGTCAGCATAAAGGGGAAAGACATGCTGCCACATACATCTAGCAGGAACACCATGGTTCGTCAGTCAGGCAAAAAGAGGAAGCCGGTGCCTACTTGTTCCAGCCCTGGCAAGAAGGACAGAACCAGCATCCCACCCCCTGGCACTGACTCTGAAGCTGCTGCTGCTGCTGTGGTGGACCAGTCCCAAGGCCCTGAAAGCCCTGCTGCTGAAGGCCCTGCTGCTCAAGCCCCTGAAAGCCCTGCTGCTCAAGCCCCTGAAGGCCCTGCTGAAGCCCCTGCCAGAGGGAGGAAGAGGCAAGGGAAGGAGAAGGGAGAGAGGAAACAGTACACTGTTTCCGAGGAGCATGAGGATGAGGTGTTGGAATGGCTGAGGGAGAACAAGTACGTCTGGAGAAAGGGCCACAGACTGTATCGGGACACCAAGAAGAAGCAGGCAACTTGGAGAGACAAGGCAGAGAGCCTGGGGTACACTGCAGAAGTACTCCTGGGATGGTGGAAGCACATGCACACCTGGTATGGCAAGCTACACCTCAAATAATCCGGGCAGGCCGCTGTCAAGCTCACTGATGGGGAGATGTACGTCATGGCCAAGTGCAGTTTCCTGGAGGGTGAGATCTGCCACCGAGGAGCAGCCCCTCTGAGAACCCTCTCCCTCAGACAGCCCACAGACAGCCAGTCCTCTTCCAGCCAGGAGCCAGCTACCCTGTCCAGGCAGGTGTCTTCAGAGGGCCCCACGGCAGAGATCCCCCCGACAGCTGCACTCCCCATACCGGCTGACTTGGAGGATCCCGTGGAGGATGACGCCCTGCTGTCACAAATGGAGGAAGAAGCAGCAGCCACCAGAGGCCAACCCGCCCCCACCCCCAGCTCCAGAGGATGCAATCAGAGAGGCAGACTGGAGGGCCAGGACCACAGTGTGCTGTTGGAGATCAGGGACACAATGAAGACCAGCACAGAACTTCTCTCTCAGCTGGTCCACTTGGACAGAGCATCCTTGGGCTGGAGCACCTTCATCACCTACATGAGCCAGACCCTGCGGGACCTGCCTGAGGCCCAGTACCAGGTGATGAAGCAGAAGATCACAGCACTTCTGCACAACCCTCAAGGCCCAGCTGAAGCTGCTCCTACCCAGTCCAGGTCTGTTCCTCCACCCCAGGCGATGTCACAGCCCTTCCACGGCTTTCAACAGCCCCTCACCTACCAAGGCTACGACTACGAGGACTTCCCACAGCAAAAAATAAATAAAATTCCCAGTCCAGGCCCAGGTTCATCGCATGCCACAGATGCCACTCCTCACCCAGCTGCAGACCAGACAACCCCACTACACTCCTCCTTCCTCCACCCCACAGCCAAGCCCATCAACGGACAATCTGTCATCAATATTGGGCCTGACATCTCAAGTCCTTGATGAAGGGCCTCTCAACCTCACGGGACTGAGTCAGCTCTCGGACAGCTTCCTGAACACACCATTCCCTGTTGTACCCTCGGGGCCAAGCACCCCAATGGTGCCTCAAATCAGCACTCAAGCCACAGCCACCTCCACAGTCCCTACCCGCTTAACAGCTGAGACCATGGACATGACTCAGAGTGACTGAGAACAGTGTCAGAGACTGAGTTGTTTACTTGTTAAGTTTATCTTTGCTTAAGACACTTGGTTCATTTTGCTTTTTTAATAAAGTCATAAAGTTTACCTAAAAAAGTTAATAAAAATTATCTTTGCTTAACACACTTAATTCAGTGTACTTGGTTCATTTTGCTTATTTGATAAAGTCATAAAGTTAAGAAAGTTAATAAAGGTTATCTTTGCTTAAGACACTTGGTTCATTTTTTTACCTTAATAAAGTGTTGGTGAAAACTTTTAAAAAATGGTTAAGCCTTTGCATGCTTGTGGGATAGATAAGGATACCTGTGGGATAGATAAACCTCCAGTGCAAGCATAATGGGACTGTATGGTCCACCATCCCAGCTGCCACACATATGGACCTTTATTATCAATAACAATTTATTCATTGATCAACACATTTTAAAATAAACAAAGCTCTTTATTAACGCCCTATTCATTGTAGGACCACTCAACATACATGGCACAATCTCATCAGTGTTATGCGACAGCCTCAAGGAAGCACCCATTAATCATCTATCATCCTGTCTTGCCACTCCACTGCTCCAGCTGGGGAGTTGCACCAGTGTCTCAGGAGGTTACGCTGCTTCTTCCCTTCACGTGAAGCTGGCCCCTGTTCAGGCCTTGCACATCCACAGTGTCTATCAGGTTATGTCCTTGCCTTCATTCACCAGGCTCCATGTCCCCATTCCCTTGTTGACGGTCAACAAGTCTGTTCTGCAACACTGGGTAGCGGGTGCGCATGAGATTGTGCAGGATGCAGCAAGCTTCCACGATCCTCCTCACAGTCTGTGGGTTATGCTGCATGGTGGTGATAAGTATCTGGAACCTGTTGGCTAGGATGCCAAAGGCGTTCTCCACCACCCGTCTTGCCCTGGACAGCCTGTAGTTCAAGATCCTCTCTTCACAGGTGAGGTATCTTGAAGTGTAGGGCTTCATGAGGTAGGTTCTGAGGGAGAACACGTCATCAGCAATGATAAAGTAGGGCACATCTTGTGTGTCATTGGGTAGGGGGTCTGGATCTGGAAAACCCATGATGAGGTTGCGTTCTAGCCCATCCTTGAGATCACTTGCATTGTATACCTGGCCATCTGAAGCTGACCCGTTGCCTGAAGCATCGATGTACATGAACTTGTAGTCAGCATCAACCATGGCAAAGAGGATGATACTGAAGAAGCCCTTGTAGTTGAAATAAGTGGAGCCTGAGTTGGCTGGAGCTTTGCAGGCCACGTGCTTCCCATCTATGGCTCCAACGGTGTGGGGAAAGTTCCACCTCTGATACCACTCTTCTGCAAGTTTTCTCCAGCCTTGTTCAGTGATGGGGCACTTGAGGAGCTCCTCCATGTATTTTTCGATGATGGCCTGCACCACTTCTCTGATCACTTTGCTGATGGTGTTGTGTGGCACCCTCCACGCATACTGCATGTTTCTGTATGTGGTTCCAGAGGCCAGGTGCTGCAGAGTCAGTGCCACCTTCAGTCCAGGGTCCAGGTTGGAACGGAAATTGATGCTAAGTTTGGTCAACCTGGGTCTCAGACGCTCTACAAGTTCGTCAAACATGGCTGGTGGCATCCTCATGAAGTGATGGAATGCACGAGGGTCTTCATTCCTTAGCTCCACCATCAACTGGTCATACAGTCCAAACTCCATTCTTCTCACTATCCATCCTCGGACCCACACAGCTCTTGGACGTCTCCTTCTTCTTCTTCTGTATAAAAGTTGAAACAGTCTGAACAGGTTTTGGTTCTGGTGATGAATGAGCACAGCTATCATACGGATGTGTCATGATCCATGGTGGAGAACAATTGATGATGTTGAAGGCCAAGACCAAGGGTGAAGAGGTCTGTACACCACGGCTGCTGGACTCATACTGAGATCCAGATGATTTTCTCCCCCTTTTATAGGAAATATCCGGTTGTCCACTAGGTGTCCTACATACTCTAGACATACTCTAGACAGTCTAAATATACGAGATACAAATGTTTTGTCAGTTTTTAATACTTCATATACGAGATGCATACGCTTACATCCTTTCTATTTCCGTGCTACTAACGCTGTGTAGACGTTCCGTGTACCTTTCATTTCCTCCCTCTTTCCATTTTCAGCTGCAGCAGATGTGAGTTGAGGGGATGGCCAGAGGATGCAGAGAGGATACAGCGGATGTTTAACGGATGATAACGGACATAGAATGTTTGTTGCCCATATATGTCATGGATGTACATCGTATGCGGCAGAAAGTTCATCCGTTGACAAATTTTGTGCAGCTCAAAACTTTTTGCACGGATGAAATCTCAGTGGACGGATGCTCAACGGATAGAGCGTACGAAACACATATGCAGTGAGTACACAATGGATGCATAGCGGTTTCCAATGGATGGCAAGCTTTTTTTAACATTTGACATCCTCTTTGCATCCATAAGTGCAATGGGACCGGGCCTTAAGGCTGCACAGCCCACAGAGTTCGCTGCAGGAACTCTCCCCGCCCACTCACTCCTTATCTGGCAAACTTGCCTGCTAAGATACTATTTTTCCTTTTTTTTCCCCTGACCATCTGCTGTCCTGGGAGATTTGGATTAGCTAGAAACCAGGAAATCATTAGATTTCTTGCTTTCTAGCTAATCTTTAGATCTTCGGCTCTGCTTTTAGTAGACTCAGATAGTCGATGGCAGAAACACAGATCTCTAAGTGAATCTGTGATTCTGTGAGCAACTCAATCTGCCTGCATGCTTTGCCTGATTTTGGGTAAAAGTTGCTCTTTTTTTATAAAAAATTCAATATTTACATAAATATTTATAAAATTTACATACAAGCCGTGCCCAGCCAGTCACATGACCACCAAGCCACACCCACAAATTAGGCCACACCCAAGAACCAGTTGTTAAGAAATTTAAATCCCACCCCTACCTCTGTGTGTGTGTGTATGAGAGGGAGAGAGAGAGTTTAGATCAGATTTCTCTCTCTCTCTCCCACCAACGTCAGCAAGCTACCGTCAGTCAAAATTCATATTAGTGGTCCCCAGGATTTAAAATTATGAGTTTGGTGGTCCCAGAGATCCAAAAGTTTGGCAACCCCTGGATTAAGGTATCAGAACATTTCCTGCCCCTTTAAGTAAAAGATATGTGGAAGAAGGAAATAGTATAGGAAGGAGATTCATAAATAAATAACTGGCACATCAATGTTACTTATAATGAGAGCACTCTCAGAGTTAAACCAGCCCTTTCATTTAGGTACTTCCCACAAGCATAATGTCATATACTTTGTAATGTAATTATATGTATCATGCAATTTGATCTCTTTCTATAATACCGAAACAAGTTTTCCCTTCTCTTATCCTTCTCTTTTCATTTTTCCTCTCACTTTATTTCCATCCAACTTGGCTATTCTTTCCCTTACAGGTTCCATATTGGGGATGTAAAAATCCAGATTATCATATGGCAGCTTCCACTTCGTGGTTATCATGTCTTGCAGAGGAGAAATGGTAGCCCTTCCTCTCCTTGCCCAAGAAAACATCTCATTTTCTTTTTTGCCATTTCATATTGAAGGACAGAGGGAAATATATGTCTGTCTATGCATGCTTGAGGGGGGGCTACTTGTGTAGGGAGAGAATGGTTGGTATAGTTAGATATAATTTTTAAAGTTGGAAAAAAGACTTATTTTACAGGAATTAATTAAAATGTTTTGTTGCTCTGGTTCCTATTGTTTTCCATTTCAAATATGACAGGTATTTATGTGCATGTACACCAATTAATGGGAAGAGAAAGTCTCCTTTTTTCATTGCCTTTTCCCAAAACAATCCTTCTTTCTTTGGAGGATGAATTCCTCAATCAGTCTGTTGCCGCATAATCTTGCAAATGTAGGTTTTAAAGTGTTGCATATGTATGTATAAACACATCTGCACCAGAGTTAGGGTGGCATAGTGCTTAGAATGCAGAATTGCAGGCCAATTCTGCCGATTGCCAGAAATTCAATCTTGATTGGCTCAAGAATGACTCAGCCTTCCATCCTTCAGAGATCATTAAAATGAAGACCCAGATTGTTGGGGGCATTCTGTTGACTCTGTAAACTGCTTAGAGAGGGCTCTAAAGCACTGTGAAGTGATATATAAGTCTAAGTACTATTGCTATTTCTATGTACACAATCACCAAAAATGAATAGAAAACAATTTAGAACTGAAAGATACATACGGATATTCTTGAATGCAATGTGCTGCAGTCAGCACTGAGTTGTTATTGATTAAAACTCCTGCACATATATGACGATATGCTCTGTCACTGTAATGAATTTGAAGACTGACTTGCCATGGCCATGCCCCAGGTTCAGCATCATGTCCACCTACAATCCGGGAGCCCATTGTGGACTCATCTACTGCAGGTCTTGTTCCACATTCTAGAAATCAAAATAGTTTAATGGTGAAAAATGATATTTCTTTGAAAGATTAAAACAAAACAATGTTCAACAATATATTAGAAGTAGCTCCCGAGAACTAGAAATTACAGGTTACAATTGAGCCCAAAATTTCTGTTGTGGAGCAAATCATTTTTTGGATGAATTTTGTCTTACTGTATGATCTTGCATCAGTTGTTAAGTCAATCACTGCAATTCTTAAGTTAGTAACAAAGTTGTTATGTGAATCATGCTTCCCCGTTGACTTGCTTGTTAGAAGGTCACAAAAGGAAATCACGTGGGACCTGGGACTATGGCCATCATAAATATGAACTAATTGCCAAGCGTCAGAATTTTGATCAAGTGAAAATGGGGATGCTGCAATAGTTGTAAGTGAAAAACAATCATAAACCACTTTTTTCAGTGCCGTTGTAACTTTGAACAGTCACTAAATGAACTGCTGTAAGTCAAGGATTATCTGTATTGGAAATTGATGGGGGGAAATTTCCACTTTTCTTGTTCGGAGGATAATATTATCATTAAAAATGCCCTTCAATAGTCAGTCTGAAATAAGGTGTCATTTTCTGATTAACCAATTCTGTTAAAAGGCTGCAACTCACAAAAGCTTATGACTTTTAATAAAAGTTAGTCAGAACCAGGTCCCTTCTGATTTTTTGTTATGTAGACTAGCACATCTCTATTCCTACAGTTTAAAAGCATTAGTAATTAATACACTATGCATACTTCTTTATTTGCTAGTTTGTTCCCAGTGCCTGAAAATGTGGAATGCTTGACCTCAACAAAATGTAGTTCTTTTTGCTTAAGATCATATTAAATAGGGTATCATTAACTACATATGCATGTCTTAATTGAAAATCCATGATTTATTAACCACTTTCAAAGCATTCATAGAGCTAATACAGGCATAATGAAGATCTTTCCATGTCTAACCATGACAGAAATATGCTTTTGCAGCCTCTTTTTAAAAATACCTTATTCACATGACATTACAAGGTATGCTCGCAAGACTTTTCTGGTTTGTATTGGAAAGAAGGAAGAAAAGTCACACGTCATATGATTTTCCATTGTAGAGCTTCTTGTCCTAAAGGTGCTTTTTCTAAAAGGCAACTGGACTTTCTTGATTTTTTTTCCCTTTGAAAACATTTTGCTTCTTATCCAAGAAGCTTCCTTAGTGTATGAAAAGTGAAACGTTTTCAAAGAAAAAAACAAGGAAGTCCAGTTGCCTTTTAGAAAAAGCAGCTTTGGGATAACCATGACTTGGATGGTTGAGACTCTCCATAGACATGCAATATTGTATCTCTACAATGGGTAATCTTTTAAAAATTGTATTGTTAATACTTTATTGTTCAAGCAATTCTGTGACTGTAACACATGATGGGGCTATATTCAACAATATGCAAGTTAAAAATATTCTGACCTGTGTGCTGCCAAACACCCTCCCACCCCAGTTCCAAATTATCAATTGAAAGTGGGAGAGATGATCTGCATTATGCTCCCAAGCAGCAGTCACTGCTCAATACCTGCACATTTGTCTGTAGCAAAACAGGATACTTATTACTGTATGCAGTTTCTCCTGACAGAGCTTTTGTGTGAGATTCCTTCAGCAACTTCTCCTTGTACTTAACAACTTTCCCTTTGGCGTGTCTACTAGCTGACTCGTAAACAAAACAGAATCTCAGTTTAATCTGCCTGTGGTTTGACCTAAAAGGATAAATTGGCAGAATACTTGTCATTTTCACCCATTTCTTTAAAAAAATAGAAATTCACCAATTCATTATTCTGGGGCAGTGATCCACCAGTCCTTGCTCAGCACTTATTTTATACCTCAACCGTTGGTTGTGTGATTAGGAGCCGACGAACCAGTGTTTCTGCTTTTTGAAGATGTAGAAATTGCCAAACAGTGGAGACCTGTTTCACAAACCATAGTGGACTCATTCACACAACCTTACGGAGGTTTCAAGCGGGGGGGGGGGGTGCGGGGTAGAGCCACCCTGAACGCTCTTGCCCCCCCCCCCCCATCAGCATGAATTAGGGCCGGAGGGAGCAGCTTTCCTCATAACAGCGGTGCTTTCTGCCACTCGGTATTTTGAGAGCAAGCTCATTCAAAGGCTATTGCCTGAGGGAGCAACGAACAGGGTACATTAAATGAAATGAAATTCAGAATAGAGCTGGAAGGGACCTTGGAGATCGTCTAGTCCAACCCCCTGCTGGAACAACACACCCTCGCTCTCACCCTCTGTGAGGGAGGCGGGGGGCTGGAGGTCCAGCAGCAGAAAAAGCGGCCACAAAGAAAGGATGGACGAGCGAAAGCTACTGATCATCTTCGATCGAGAAAGCAAATGGCGTCCGGGTCCCTGGACGGCTTCTCTTGCCGTCCGTCTCAGATGCCACGCGGCTCGCGGAGCAAGTTTCACGTGGCGCGAGGGCGTCGCGGTTTTCTTTTCTTTTCTTTTCTTTTCTTTTCTTTCCTTCCTTCTTTTTATTCTTACAATGGTCGGGTTTTGCTCACTTTACCTCCCTTGGACACACACTGTTTAGATTTTAGATTTAAATTTTAATATCTAAAATGTATCAGTTTTAGATTTTTAAAAACAACATCTCATTTCAAGATATGTATGCTTTGTTGTTACCCATAGTATATTTAAAATGGTCTGGAGATTCAATAAAGGTACTTACTTTAATAATGCCCGAAATCCTCAGACTCGATTCTGATGCAACCATCAGCAATGATGCAAATGAAGAAATGTGGCAGATGCGAGAATTTATTATGCTCGGAGTCTTGGAACGTGGGAACGGGGATTGATGGGATGTTGCAAGTTCTCTGTCCAGGCTTGGCAGTTCCCTGTCCTTGCAACTATGCATTATTTTCTTCCAAGTTCTGTTAGAGAAACTTATGCTTGTTGTTGGCAGTTAATTAGCTATCGGCACAAGCAATTGGAAATACCGTAAGGTTGTTCTATCACAATTCGATTTTCTATACATTCAGAAAACCCAGTAGCGGTCCCTTCCCCAATTTGCTATTATAAATGGATAGAAAGTGTCATTGGTGGTTGCCGGCAAAGATGGATTCTAAGATTATGTTTACTTTATTCTGAGTCTAGCCAGGTGAAGTCAAGTTTCTAAATATATTTCACAATTGGTTCTGCAAAAATAAACAAAATGGAATGTACTAGGAATTTTAACAGAATTTTAACTTTTTCACCTACCTTTAAATAAGTAAAAGAGTAAAAGATCATTGAAAGCAATCACAGGTTATCTTGATACCATATAACCTTTACAAAGAGTCAACCTAAAACTATTATCAAATAACAGTTAATCACTTTTGACTTCATCTTTCAGCAAAACATGGATCTTTAGTACAGATTCTGGTCATTTCACATAAGTTTTATTTACATTCCATATCAAATGACAAATCATGTTTGCCTGCAGGCAGCGATCCAGCACCAAAGTAAAAGTAAAATTTAAAAAATCAATTTTAAATATTCTATGGGTAACAACAAAGCATACATATCTTGAAATATTGTTTTTTTTAAATCTAAAACTAATACATTTTAAACATTACAATTTAAATCCTAAATCTAAACAATCATTTTTTTCATGTTTACAACTGTACTACATTCTAAACACTCTGTCACCATGGCTCATAATACTTTAAGATGATTAAAGTAATAATACTTTATGATGGTTAATGAAATGGAGTAGGAATTTCAATACACCTTATTAGACACTTTAAGAAATGTTGTTTTTTCTTCCATGTGATTCTATGTGTGATTCTCAGAGACTGGCTGAAGTTTTCTTTGCAGTTTTTCAGAAGCAATTTGCCATTTCCTCCTTCCTAGGGCTGAGACAACGTATCTGGACTAAAGTACCCAGCCCGCTTTGTGCTGAAAAGCCCCTGTCACACAGCACCAAAGGAATGGAAAGAGGATGTAAAATGGAGAGAAACACTTGCCATCCATTGGTTAACACGATGCTTCCATTCTGTCCTCACTGCATCCGTTTTTCATCCTCTCTATCCGTCCAGCATCCGTCGACTGACATTTCATCCGCTCAAAAAGTTTTGAGCTGCACAAAACTTTTTGAGTGGAAAATGTATCCAACGCGTCCGTTCTGCATCCGCAACGCATACGGGGAACATCCGTTATACGTCCGTCGTCATCCGTTACGCGTCCGCTATATCCGCTAGGCATCTGCGCATCTGCACAACTCAAATCCGCTCCAGCAGAAAATGGACACAGGGAGGAAGCGAAACAGACGCGGAACGGACACAAAGCGTTAGTAGCATGGACGGAGAAAGGATAAAAGCGGATGCAGCTCGCATACAAAGTATTAAAACGGAAAAAACGTTCGTATAGGGGACATATCTCGGATATTTAGGGTGTCTGCAGGATGCCTAGAAGATGCAAAAGGACACAGAGCGGAAAACCTATATTTCCTATAAAAAGGGGGAGGAACTCACCTGGATCTCACTTTCAGTCCAGCAGCCCTGCGGTGCAGACCTCTTCAGCCTTCATCTGGCTCTTGCTCTTCCACAGCATCCAGTCATCTCTACCATGGATCATCACACACTCCTTTTGGTAGCCACTATCGTTCCACAACAGTGCGAAGCCATCTACAGGCTCTTTCACCTGTTCTACGTGAAGAAAAGGAGGCGGCCAAGAAGTGTCTGGGTCCAAAGATGGATTGCCAGAAGAGCAGAGTACGGACTGTATAACAAGCTGATGGTGGAGCTGAGGAATGAAGACCCTCGTGCATTCCAGAACTTCATGAGGATGCCGCCAGCCATGTTTGACGAAGTTGTGGAGCGGCTGACACCCAGGTTGACCAAGCAGAGCACCAACTTCCGGCCCAGCCTGGACCCTGGGCTGAAGGTGGCACTGACTCTGCGCCACCTGGCCTCAGGGACCACGTACAGGAGCATGCAGTAGGGCTGGAGGGTGCCACACAACACCATCAGCATTGTGGTCAGAGAAGTGGTGCAGGCCATCATCGAAGAATACCTGGAGGAGCTCCTCCAGTGCCCCTCCACTGAAGAAGGCTGGAAGAAAGTTGCAGAGCAGTGGTATCAGCAGTGGAACTTCCCCCACACCGTTGGAGCCATAGATGGGAAGCACGTGGCCTGCAAAGCTCCAGTCAAGTCAGGGTCCACTTATTTCAACTACAAGGGCTTCTTCAGCATCGTCCTCTTTGCCATGGTCGATGCTGACTACAAGTTCATGTACATCGATGCTTCAGGCAGCGGCTCATGTTCAGATGCCCAGGTATACAACGCCAGTGACCTCAAGGAGGGGCTGGAAGGCAACCTCATCATGGGCTTTCCAGATCCAGACCCCCTGCCCAACGACATGCAAGATGTGCCCTACTTCATCGTGGGGGATGACGTCTTCTCCCTCAGAACCTGCCTCATGAAGCCCTACACCTCAAGATGCCTCACCCATGAAGAGAGGATCTTCAACTACAGGCTGTCCAGGGCAAGACGGGTGGTGGAGAACGCCTTTGGCATCCTGGCCAACAGGTTCCAGGTACTTCTCACCACCATGCAGCATCGCCCACAGACTGTGAGGAGGATCGTGGAAGTTTGCTGCATCCTGCACAATCTCATGGGCACCTGCTACCCAGTCTTGCAGAACAGGCTCGTGGACCTCCAACAAGGGAATGGGGACATGGAGCCTGGTGAATGGAGGCAAGGGCGAAACCTGATAGATACTGTGGATGTGCAAGGCCCCAACAGAGCTTCACGTGAAGGGAAGAAGCAGCACAACCTCCTGAAACACTGGTGCAACTCCCCAGCTGGAGCAATGGAGTGGCAAGACAGGATGGTAGATGCTTAATGGATGCTTCCTTCAGCCTGTCTCATCACACGGATGAGATTGTGCCATGTATGTTGAGTGGCCCTACAATGAACAGGGCATTTAATAAAAGTTGTGTTTATGTTGAAATGTGTGGATGAATGATTACATTGTTATTGATAATCAAGGGCCAAAGATGTGGCACCTGGGAGGGTGGACCATACAGTCCCACTATGCTTGCACTGGAGGCTTATCTATCCCAGTGCTATCCTTATCCATCCCACAGGTATCCTAACCCATCCCACAGCTATTACCCACCCCAAAGGTATCCCTGCCCATCCCACTGCTATCCTTACCCATCCCACAAGCATGCAAAGGCTTAAACCATTTCTAAAATTTTCCACCAAGACTTTATTTAATAAAATAAATGAACCAAGTGTGTGAAGCAAAGATAATCTTTATTAATAACAAACCGTAAAAGAAAATGACCCAAGTGTCCCAAGCAAAAATAAAGTCAACAGGTAGCCACCCAGTCTCTGGCACTCTTCTTAGTCACTCCGAGGCGTGCCCAGTCTCAGGGGTGAAGGGTCCAGGTGCTGTGGAGGTGGCTGTTGCTGGAGTGCTGGTCTGAGGCGTCATTGGGGTGCCTGGCCCCGAGAGGACAATGGGACAGTGTGTGGAGGAAACTCTCAGCTGGCTCAGTCCTGTGATGTTGAGAGCCCTTTCCTCCAGGACATGGGGTGTCAGCCCCAATACCGATGACAGATGTTCTGAGGCCGGGCTTGGCTGTGGGGTGGAGGAAGGAGGAGTGTAGTGGGGATGTCTGGTCTTCAGCTGAGCGAGGTGATGCGTTGGTGGCATCTGTGGCATGGGTGGCATCTGTGGTGTGGGTGGCATCTGTGGTATGGGTGGCATCGGTGGCACTGGTGGCGTTCAATGTACCTGTGCCTGGACTGGGAAGGGCTGCCTGTGCTGCTGGAGCTCCTGGTAGCCGTAGCCTTGGTAGGTGAGGGCCTGTGGAAACCCTTGGAAGGGCAGTGACATCACCTGGGGTGGAGGAACAGACCTGGTTTGGGTGGGAGCAGGTTCAGCTGGGTCTGGAGGGTTGTGCAGAAGACCGGTGATCCTGTCCTTGATCACCTGGTACTGTGATTCGGACATGTTCATGAGGGCCTGGTTGACGTAGGTGAGGAAGGACTTGCAGTTGGAGGATGGGATGTCGGTGTGTACCAGCTGAGAGAGGAGATCTATGCTGCTTCTGATGGTGTCCCTGATCTCCAGCAGGACAGTGTGGCTCTGCCCCTCCGGTCTGCCTCTCTGCCTGCTTTCTGTGGAGGTGGAGCTGGGGGTGGATGTGGGTTGATCTCTGGTGGAAGTGCCCTCTCCTTGCTCCCACTGCGTCAGGGGGTCCTCCACGCGCTCCGCCACGGGGAGTGCAGCTGTCGGGGGGGGGGTCTCTGTCGTGGCACGCTCCACAGATACCTGCCTGGACACAGGAGCTGACTCTTGGCCAGAATAGGACTGGCTCTCTGCAGGCTGCCTGAGAGAGAGGGTTGTGAGAGGGGCTACTCCTCGGTGGCGGATCTCACCCTCCAAGAAGTTGCACTTGGCCATCACGTAGGTCTCTCGGTCCGTCAGCTTGACCGTGGCCTGGCCAGATTTCTTGAGGTGCAGCTTCCCGTACCAGGTGTGTATGTACTTCCACCAGCCGATGAGCACCTCCGAAGTGTAGCCCAGGCTCTCTGCCTTCTCTCTCCAAGCAGACTGCTTCCTTTTGGTGTCTCGATAGAGCCTGTGTCCCTTCCGCCAAAGATACTCATTCTCCCTCAGCCATTCGAGCACCTCATCCTCATGTTCCTCTTCGATGGAGTACTGCCTCCTCTCCCGTTCTCGTTCACACATATGCCTCTTCCTCCCTCTGGCAGGGCCATCTGGGCCCTCATCAGAGGGGCTTCGAGGTTGTAGGGGCTGCTCCACCACACCACCACCAGCAGCAGCAACGACAACAGTAGCAGCAAAAGCAGGACCAGCAGCACCAGCAGCACCAGGATCAGCAGCAGCAGAGTAAGCACCAACAGCGCCAGCAGGACTAGGATCAGCAGCAGCAGAGTAAGCACCAGCAGCATCAGCAGGACCAGGAGCACCAGCAGCACCAGCAGCACCAGCAGGACCAGGAGCAGCGCCAGCAGAGTAAGCACCAGCAGAAGCACCAGCACCAGGAGCAGTGCCAGCAGAGTAAGAACCAGCAGAAGCACCAGCACCAGGAGCAGCGCCAGCAGAGTAAGCACCAGCAGAAGCACCAGCACCAGGAGCAGTGCCAGCAGAATAAGCCCCAGCAGAAGCCCCAGCACCAGGAGCAGTGCCAGCGGAAGCTCCAGCACCAGAAGAGTCAGCCCGAGCATCAGAAGCCCCAGCAGAAGCAGAGTCAGGGCCAGGGGGTGGGATGGTGGCCCTGTCCCTCTTGCCAGGACTGGCAGCAGATGGCAGAGGCTTTCTCTTCTTCCCCATGGTTGTTGGCTGGCTGGCTAGCTGGCTGGCTGGCTGGAGCTGTGTCTGGCAGCAGGTCTTTCCTCTGAATGGTGACCTGCTTGCGAGCTGCTTCCCTTTATATCCGCGGGGCTGACGCAATGCATCCTCCCCGCATGTGCAGTGAACGCTGTGCATCCGCTAGGCATCCGCTAGGCATCCACTAGGCTCCCGCTCTGCATCCGCTTCATCCTCTCGGCATCCGCTGTGCATCCGTTCCTTCCGCTGCGCGTCCACTTCGCCGTGCTCCCCCGGAAGCCCTGAAGATGTGCCATCCGCTTCCATCCGCTAGGCTTCCGTGGAGCATCCGCTTTCCATCCTGGCTACATCCTCCCCCTGTCCGTTCCTTTCCGTTGTTGTCCGCTCTGCTTATGCAAATTCGGGGCACTTTTGAGAGCAGATAACAACGGATGGAACATTTTCTCGTCCGCCGTGTCCTTTTTATATACGTTTTGCATCCATCGGCCAATGTGACAGGCCCTTAAGGCAGAATTAGAATTTGTGGTCTCTCAGTTTCTACTTTGATGCCCTGACCACTATATCAAATTAGCTCTCTTAGGAAATATAGGCATTATATGTGTCATGCCAGGCAGAATCTACTATCCCTTTCTCTCTTAGCCTTTCTTCCTAATTGCAAAGGTAGTAACTCCTGTGTCACAAATTGACTGGTACCTTATGGGGAGAATTTATTTTCAGCATTCCAGTACTTAATGTCAACAAGGAATGGGAATAAATAATGAGCCCAATATGAAACACACAACCTACATTCCATTGTCACAGAACCTGTCCCATACAGAATCTTTGCACTGGGATACCTAAGAATTTGCCTTATTGTATCCATATCTCCATTACATCACAAGCTCCTATTTTTATTTAAACGGGTATCCTGCCCTTCTAGCATTTATTCAGAACAATCAATCTTGACTGAGAAACCGTGGCTCTTATAGACCAAGGGCATAGATTGATCTGTTCCAGTGGTGGGATTCAAATAATTTAACAACCGATTTTCTGCCCTCATGATTTCTTCCAACAACCAGTTCACCAAACTGCTCAGAAAGTTAACAACCGGTTCTCCCGAAGTGGTACGAACTGAATGAATTCCACCACTGATCTAGACTCTTTGGAGTTGCATAGGTATTACCTTAATATAACACGCAAATAAAATATTTCTAATTAATGATTATATACAGAAAAGCCATTAGTTTAGTGAGTTAGTACATTACTACACCACAGATGTCAGAGAATGAGGAGATGTTTACATGAATTCACATGGTCCTTGTGCATGGAGGCTCTTAGGATCTTAATGGGAAGGAATAGCCTCAGGTTTAACCCTAGTTAGTACAAGTTGCTATGGATTTATGTGATTTTTTACTTCCAGGGTTCTTCCAACTTTTTGATACAGTAGTACTTTCTCAGACAGACTTCATACATAATTTGGGGGTTCTCAACTTGTGGCTCTTGTTTAACAATCACATGGTACTTGTTTGCCAGAAAAACTTTTGTGCTGATTTTGTGTGCCAGTTACATCCTTTCTTGAATTGAAAAACTTTACGAAAAGTCACACATGCCTTAATAATCTTGTACTTGGCTTGTTGCAATGCATTCTACATGAAGTTGCCATTGAAGATTACTCAGAAGCTATAATGGTCCCGAATGTAGCAATGTAAATGGTTATAGTAATATTTTTGTTCTGTGATTTGCATTCGTAATCAATCTGTCATATCTGGGTGGGCGTGGCCATGGTGGGCATGGCCTAGTTGCCCTCCTGCATCAGGGGGGAGGGGCTTTTTGCCCTCCCTGGGCTCTGGAGGCTTTTTTTGAGCCTCTGGGAGGGTGAAAACAGCCTTCCCGGGCCCCGGGATTGTTTCCGGTCTCTCCAAACTTCTGGGAGGCCCATTTTTCACCCTCCCTGAGCCTACACACACATCCGGCATGTACCTGCACCCAAAATGGGTCACGTGGGGACTCCTGGGAGGGGAGGGGCAGGGTGGGAATGCTGTCAAGGTTAGTGAAGAAATGATTAAACCAAAAAAATAATTCTGCTTGTTATATCCTCAGACACTTCCCTTTGTATGCAGTGTTATATAATTTTGTGCATTAGAAAACCTGCACTCCCAATAGATTTCTGGATGCAATATGGAATAGGGCCAGGTTTTTTTTTGTAGGACAGCCTTTCTCCAATTGTTTCTACCTGTTGACTAGATTAAGTAGAATGTGCCAGGTCCTGTTTATTTAATGGTGTCATTGGATCTACAATCCTCAGAGAGACAAGAAAAACAAAAGAGGAATTTAAAGAAAACTTCAAAAGCTTCCCAAACATCTTTTAAGAGAAAATTGTAGCTGTAAGTAACCTTTAGTTTGTGTATAGTACATATCATTTACAGGTAGTCCCCAACATATGACCACAATTGATCCCAAAATTTATGTTAAGTGAGAAATTTGTCAAATGAATTTTGCCCCATTTTATGACTTTTCTTGCCACATTTATTAAGTCAATCACTGCAGTTGTCAAGTTAGCAACACAATTGTTCAGTGAATCTAGTTTCCCCATTGAATTTGTTTGTCAGAAGGTTGCAAACACATGACTCTGGGACGCTGTAACCATGAACAATTTGCTAAGCATTCAAATTTTGATCAGATGACCATGGGGATCCTGCAATGGTCATAAGTGTAAAAAATGGTCATAAGTCACTTTTTTCAGTGCTGCTATTATTTTGAATGGTCACTAAATGAACTGTTGTAAGTGGTGGACTCCCTGTATAGGGGCTAAATAACAATTAGAACTGTAATTAGAACTTGTATGGATTGTAATGTATGATTTGCAGAATTAACTTCAGTTAAAGGGACAGGTACCAATTAAACTGAGGTTTATGAAAGATTAACAACCTGTAATATCTTTCTGCAATGACCACCAGGGCTGGATGCATTTAAAAGACTGACTCAGATCTTGAATGTTAAGGAGAAAATTGCTTCTCTAATTGAATTGACAAGCTTTGAAGAGATGGGAAAAACAGAATAGGCATGGCCAGCTCAATGTTACTTGTGTCGGGAGTGTCTGTGGTAGCCTGAGCACTGTGCCAGAGAATATAGAGCTTAGGAGGGCCGCATGCGACCCTCCCAAGTTCATTTTTGCTCTCAGAGGATTGTAGAAGGCCATTGTAGCCCAAAATGGAGCTCAGGAGGGCCACAGAAGGCCCTCTCAAGCTCTGTTTTCTCCAGCAGAGGCACCATGGGCCGATCCTTCCCTACTTCCAGGGCGGCCCTTCAGGCCAGATCTAAGCATCCCATGGCAGTGGTGGTATCTACTGTTTCGGCTGAACCGGTAGCAAAATTGTTACCGATTCAGCCAAACCAATAGTAAAAAAAGCCTCGGACATCAGCTGAGAGGAGGAAAAAAAGCCTCCAGAGGAGAAAGAAGAGAAAAGCATAGGATCAGCCCTCCCACCTGCCCCTGCACTTTTCTCTTCTTTATCCACTCAGCATCCATGTGCAGCACTTGTCAGCTCTCCGGATGGCACAGCTGAGGTTTTTTGGAAATGGTCTACACACATGTGTTCGGAATCTGTCCACCAATTAGTTGGGTTGGCAATATATAAACCAACAATGTATGTTTGTAGCTTTAAGGCAAAGTCACTGTATTGATTTGTATATGTTCCGATTGGTTGGTTGTGTTGCGAATTGCCATAAGAGGGAGCTAGAGATCATGGCTTGCTCTCTCTGACATTCTGTTGCTATCTAAGGTTCTCACACCCACAAATTAGGCCACACCCACATAACTGATTGTTAATAAATTTAAATCCCACCCCTGAATAAAAGGTAACAGTAAGGTGTGTCTTAACTTTATGTATAGCATTAGATACCATATCACATTGAGAATTCTCTTTCTATCTCCTCTCTCATCCATCTGACCTTTTGTTGTGCTAAAAAAAGATGTTATGTGATATCGCCGAATCTCGTCATATCCCTGCCTATAGTATTTTGCAATTAAGTTGCTGACCTTTTTTGATTCTAAACAGCCAGATCTTATCAAAGACTTCAGTTCACTCTGGTCAAGGCACAATTCTGCAGGTGCCAAGCCAATTGACTCAAAAACAGGAGAGCAGAAGTGCCAAATTTCAAGGGCGGCACATGGAGAATTATAGCTTTCTTAGGAACTATTGCTCTCTGATAGCAATCTGCCTGAATTGTGATTTGGTTTATGTAAAAGCTGGGATTTCTGGCATTGAATCTTTTCCTGGAAAAAAAGACCCCAAGGCATTGGAACATTGTGAGCCTTGTATTCATTTTTCAACTTCATGTTGCCAGGATTGTTGCTATGCTTGATCTTCTCTTATCACTGCTTTTCTATGCTTTTTTATTTTCAGTTCCTTGACTTGGTTTTGGGTGACTCTTAACTGTTTACCCAAGCCTCTTCGTTCTCTGAAGAGATTATGAGACATGAGATGTTTATATCTTCTTCAGATGATCTTGAAAACACCACAGGGACACTTTTTAAACCAATGAGTTTTCAAATTCTGCAGGGAAATGGCATATTTGGGGCAGCATTTTTAACTATCGTGCTGTGCAGAGTTTTCTGCAGGATCAGAGACTAACCAAAAAACCTCCCAAAGTAGTGTTGTTCAATGGTATACATAACCAAATGGGCACAGCCTGTGCTGGGATAGCATCATGCTTCTACCCACCCCATGTTTACCTCATGTAACCCTCCTTGTTCTCCTGCTACAGTGTCAGTTTGATCTACTCTGGTTCCTACTCCAGTCTCCTCCAAATCAAACTTGATCCCTGATGGTTTCATGCAGACTTCCACACGGGAAGAGCATTTTGAAACCATTCAAAAGTGGTTTGTCATTGTACAGATATTGTTTTAACTTTTCAGTCTAGCTTCAACCTAGTCTTTTCTGAAGATGTACCAACTGAAGTACCAACCAGGCTCATATCTCAGGCCAGTAGCTTGCTGTAATTTACTAACATTAAAATTGTGCATATATTCCCTAAAGTTGTTGTGCACAGTCTAAAATTGATTCAGAAACACAAGGCAGGCAGGAAAGGTGCAATTGCTTTAAGAAGGAATCCTATTTAAGTTAAGCCTGAAAATCAGTAACATAAAGAGCAGCAGAAGTGCGCTGGTTTTGTGAGATCTATAGCCATAGTGTGCACGCACACCCTGCTTCATCCCCATTATTTCATAGTCTGGACTGACCAGACTTGAGGAGACTTAACACTCTGTCTCTATCTTTTGTCTTACCGGTTTGAGCACTCACAGAATCTCCTTCAAGGCAGCCCGGGGGTTGTTCACAGAGCAAAGCACCAGTGTGCAAACCACCACGTCCACAGAATTGTTCAATACAGAAGGCAAGTTCTCGGCGGAGGCAACCACAAAATTCTTGATGTGAAGGTGTGTGTTCTGAGCCATGCTCTCCAAAAGGAAATTTTGGAAGTTGGGGTTGTAGTCCATGTAGGTCATGCAAGAGTTGGAGGGATAAAACTGAAAGTTGGTGTCGGGACCCACGCCAATCTCTAGCAGGTGGAGCTTTCCCAATGGGTCGGTGAAGCCTTGCATGTTCTTGAACAGCGTCTCCTTTTCTTTGTGCATTGTTTTATTGTAGTTTTTACTGAACTGCTTCACAAGAAATGGAAAAAATCTTTTACAAATATGATCCTATAATGTGTTTCATAAGCAAACTGTCCTTACCCAATCCCCATTTGGGATCTGTTCCAGTTTTTCCTTAAAACAATGGCAACATAACTTTCAGTCACTTATGTAGTGAGAGTGGTGAGGAATAACACACAACCAGCACGCAGATACACTGTAGAGTAAAATGTAGGGTTTTTTTACTTCCAGTAAATGGTTAAGCAAAGTCCAACAAGCAGTCCAAGTCATACACAGTTATAGCAGTCAGTTTTCAGTCCAGGGATAATCCAAATAACAAAGTCCAGTATCATACACAGTTCAGTAACAGACTTACGTTAAATCCAAGAATAACGATGTAAGGAATATAAGTCACCTAACAGTTGGGTTGGAAAATATATAAACCAGGATAGACATTTTAATACTGTCTCTTTAAGAGAATGCTAAAACTGTAATTGGGTGTGGTTCCTCAAATGGCCATAAGATGGAGCCAGAAACCTGGGTGGTTTAGTCCTGTTCTGTTCTGGTGTTTCTGGAAAGTGTTGTCGTTCCTCCATTTTTCCCTATTGACTGTTAGTCTTGGATTTGATATAAGTCTGTTACTGAACTGTTTTTTTATACTGGACTGTTATTTGGATTGTCCCTGGACTGAAAACTGACTGCTTTAACTGTGAATGACTTGGACTGCTTGTTTGGACTTTGCTTAAACATTTATTGGAAGTAAAAACCTACATTTTACTGTAAAGTGTAGCTGTGTGCTGTGTGTGTGTTATTCATCACCACTCTCACTACGTCTCCCTGTGTGTGCTCATTCTGCTAATGGGGAATTACCTCAACAAATGATGATCAGTAACAGTCAATAGGGAAATAACCAAAAACAGGAAACATCAATCAACTAGCAACTAGCAACACTCTCTGGGAAACCAGGTTTCTGGCTCCATCTTAAGTCCGTTTGAGAAACTACACCTAATTACACTTTTTTAGCATTCGCTTAAAGAGACAGTATTAAAATGTCTATCCCGGTTTATATATTTCCAACCCAACTGTTAGGTGACTTACATTCCTAACATTTTCCCCTTTGGGTAGGACAATGTATACAACCTTACATTCTAAGGTTGTAATCCTCACAGCAAGCCTTGTGCTTTATAGAGCCTTGGACTTTTGTAAAATGATCTGCAATGTTATTTTCTGACATACAGTATTCCAGCTTAATCATCTTACTTTGCACACATTATCTTACATTTAAATATCTTAAATCTGTGTGTTTTGTTCTTGTCTTTACAGCAAGATTGGAAGACATCTGTATTGCTGATTGGTTGTCTTCATAAATAACAATAGAATCTGTTACATCAATTCCCATATCAATCAATAGCTGCTTATAATAAACTAAATCTGTACATAATAAAGACAAAAATGAGAATTCAGCCTTCATTGTTGACAAACTTAGATGTTTCTGTCGAATAGAACTCCATCCAATCAACACCTCTCCTAAAATTACTACAGTACCTGACATAAATTTACATGTATTTATGTCTGTAGCAAAACTTGCATCGGCATATACAGTTAGACTTAGTTCATCCTTAGGCTCCAAATACAATGCATAATGCATTGTTTGTTTCAGATATCTTAACACATACTTAGCAGCTTGCCAGTGCCTTTCAGTGGGCTTAGCATTAAATCTCGTTAATTGATTAACACTGCTATATCTGTCCTTCACCAGTTATTAAGATAAGATATGTTACCAATCAAGGACTGATAAATATCTTTATCAAAATTAGGACGTGGAACATCACTATGGCTAAACTCCTGGCTCATTGGTGTTTTAGCAGGCTTACAAAGTTCCATTTTAAAATTCTGTAGTAATTGGTTAATTTTATCTGCCTGGGAGATTCTGTATCCTCCCCTGGTTTTATCTATCTTTAAACCAAGATATTGTTTAATTTCTCCTGTTTTATTTTAAATTTCTTTTTTAACAGTGTAATTATTTCAGTAGTTTCTTTTTCAGTTTTGGTGATTAATGCTATGTCATCAGCAACAATAGCGACAGTGAAACAACACCATCACTTTCCTTTCTAAATAAACGTAGATTAGCCATGCCAGCTACAAAACCTATCTTAGTTAATTCCTTAACTATACACTGGTTCCACTCATACCCTGATTGCTTCAAGCCATAAAGACTCTTTTTCAATCTCCAGCAATCAGTTGTATTATCAGTTTTGATACCTAAAGGTTTCTAAATATATAGTGTGTTGCAACGGTGCATGCAGATATGCCATCTCTACATCTAAATGATTTACAATGTATTTCTCCTTAGCTGTCCACACTAAAACTGCTCGTAATGTAGTAGTCTCCAGACTAGGTGCAAACACCTCATCGTAGTCGTTTGCTGTCTGATTGAACCCTTGTGCTACTAACCTGGCTTTATGGGTAACAGTCCCATCTACACTAGTCTTAAGTTTATAAACCCATTTACATCCTATGGCATGTTTACCAGATGGTAACTTAACATTTTTGTATACCTCCAACTTTTTTTAATGATTCCAGTTTCTTATCCATTCTTCCTGCCAAGCAGCCTAATCCTTAGCAGGATACAGTTTCAGTTCATTTTAGTTATTTGGAACTGTATTCACTTGGCATACAACACTAGTCTGATATCTGTCAGGTGGTCGTGTTACTCGGGTTGAATGTTTCAGTAATACAGAGCTTACTGGTGGACTCTCCTGTTTCACCTGCTTCTGTTCTTTTACCTCCTCCTGTGCCTGTTCTTCTACTTCCTCCTGTCCCTGTTCTTCCTCTTTAATGGCTATTCGTGGTTCACTTATTTCATCTTTAGGGACTACTTTGGTGTCAATAATAATATCGCTGGATTCCTGTTCCAGTTTATTCTACCTAATGTGCTCAAGAAATTTTGCACAAGCACTGCAATAAACATGAGCTGTGCCTGGATCCCAGAATCTAAATGATCTATGGTTGGCCCCGTAACCTACAAAAAATAATTTATTAGCTCTATGTTCCCCTTTCAGTCTTACTTGTGAGGGAATATGTACCCATGTTGGAGCTCCAAATGTGTGTAAATTAGTTAAAATTAGTTTTCTGCCATGCCAACAAGTGAATGGCAATTCACTAGCTGTTCTGTTAACCACATTGTTTAACACATGGTTGCTACACATTATGACCTCACCCCACAGTGTTTCAGGCAAACCTGAATCAGATAACATAGAGCAAGCCATGGCTTGTAATGTTTGCCCTCTTCGTTCTACAAATGAGTTATGTTTTGGTCTGTCGGGTGCAGAACGTTTATGCTCAACACCAGCCAATTTCAACATACTTTGGAATCTCTTGTTAGTAAACTCAGTCCTGTTATCAGTAACTAAAATAATTACTTTTCTCCTCATTTTTCTCTCAGCAAATCTTAGCCAGTTAAAGAAATGTTGGAATGTTTCTGTTTTATTTTTCATGAGATAGCAGAAACCGTACCGTGAGTAATGGTCTATAATACTCAAAACATAGCAGGCACCTCCCAAACTAGGTTTCTTAGGACCAATTATGTCAGCAAACACAGCCTCTAAAGGTTCTTTGATCTTAAACCCATTCAGTCTGTTTGCTGGAGTAACCTTGCTTTTCTCCTGACTACAGGCATTACAGTTTAAATACTTGCTACAAGGTTTTAATTTTACTCTCTCTGACAATTCAACAGTTTGTTTCAACATTTTGAAATTAATGTGCCCTAGACATCTATGCAGTAAATGTATACATTCATCATGTGGCATAACATTGTTATAAACTGAGTTAGTCATCTGCAACTGATCATCATGTATCATATATAAATCATTCTCTAAAGTAGCAGTAACACTTTTACCCTCTTTCTCTATTATACAGTTATCTCCCCTAAAGGCTACTACATAACCAATATTAACTAAAGCCCTTACTGATAGCAAATTAAATTTAAGTTTAGATACATATAACATAGATAAATGCTCATTTATACATGAATAATATGCAGTACCTTCACCAGACACTTCCATCTTCCATCCATTTGCCAATGATACATGTTGCTTCCTCATACACATCGTTACAAACCTCTCTCTATTTGTAGTAATGGACTGCGATGTTCCACTATCAACAACCTACGAATCATGGTTTACAATTGAATTGTTAGACATAGCTAAACTAACATTCTTCTTAGCCTTCCAGTGATTACCAGTATTCTGTTGTTTTCCCTTCTTACAGAAATTAGGTATAAGTCCCTTAGCCCCACAAGAAAAGCATTTCCTAACAGTATAGGCAATTGAAGACAAATCCTCTTCTTGCAGTTGTTCCTTCCTCTGTTGATCCCTATCCGTCATCTTCTTGCTTCTTCTAATAACCTTCCGGTAATGTCAGTCAATGTCAGTTCATCTTTGGTCAGGACTTCCAGTGATGATACGTAATCATCATAACTCTCAACCAATGAGGAAAGAATGATGTAAACTTGATGCAGTTCTGAAAATATGAGTTCCTTTTTTTGTAGCTCTTGAAAAGTTCTTTTCATAAAGTTCAAATGAGCAAACATATCTCCCCCTTTCAGAAGACTTGCTCTAAAAAGTTTATATGTAAGATGTATGTAGGTAGAGAAAAGTAGATACACAGAAAATAAAATATATGTAATAATATTGGAAAGGGGATTTCATAGGGTAATACAAATTAAGATGAAACTTTGAATGATTAATGATATGATATGAATAGATTAAACTGTAAACATGTTGAATATAATTATATGATCAAAGAAGATAGAGATTGATTGCTATAAAATAATTTATGAAAATATTAAGAAGAAAATTTGGTAACAGATAATGATATGATATTAAAAAGCTGTATCAGTGTCTATGGATATGACTGGTTTAAAATGTAAAACACCTGGAATCAAACTGTTGTCGCAAAGATGCATTTAAATAATTAAAAAATAAAAAACTTTTTAAAAAAAGAAAAAAAAGAAAAATACATGACACAAAGACATTTTAGACACTTAAGGGAAGTTAAAATAGAAGCAAGAGCTTGGAGAACAGGACATTATTGGGGTGGGATTCAAATTTCTTAACAACCAGTTCTGTGGGCGTGGCCTAATTTGTGGGTCTGTCTTGGTGGTCATGTGATGGGTGGGAGTGGCTTGCTGACTGGGTGTGGCTAGGTGGTCATATGATGGGGTGGGCATAGCCAGGTAGCCATGTGACTGGCAAATCAAATGTAAGTGGTCCTCGCTTAATGACCAGGTCCTTGCTTAATGTCCAGTTGCTTAGCAAGTGTTTTTTGCCAGTTTCCAAGGCCTGGGAGCCCTGGAGAGGGCAGGCTGAGGCCTGGGCAGATGTTCATGTGACTGGCAAACTAAATGTAAGTGGTCTTCGCTTAATGACCAGGTCCTCTCTTAATGGCCATTTGCTTAGCAAGTATTCTAATTTATGACTGACCTCCACAGAGCTACTTGGCCTGTTTTTAGTGTTTTGACAGCCGCCCGCCCCACCCTTCTATCCCTGCTATTCTTTGATTCTGTAAGGATCTCCTGCTGGAGCAGGGGGTTGGACTAGATCAGGGGTCACCAACCTTTTGGACCTCAGGGACCACCAAACTCATAATTTTAGATCCCAGGGACCACTAACCAGTTCTGTGGGCATGGCCTAATTTGTGGGTGTGGCTTGGTGGTCAAGTGACTGGCTGGGCATGGTTTGTATGTAAATATGAATATTTATATAAATATTGATTTTTTTTTTTGCAAAAAAATAACAACTTTTACCCAAATCAAGCAAGGCAGGCAGGCAGACAGAATCACAGATTCATTCAGAGATCTATCTGCCATTGGGTAGCTCAGTCTGTCACATAAAATTTGCTTGCAAGCAAACTCACAAAATTAACTTACAACACTCCATGCATGTAAATATTGAATTTTTTATTTTAAAAAAGAGCAACTTTTACCCAAAATCAGGCAAAGCAGGCAGATTGAGTTGCTCACAGAATCATTCAGTGATCTATCTATCTGCCATTGGCTAGCTCAGTCTCTCAAATTTGCTTGCCATGAGTCTGCACTGAATTTGTTTGCAAGCAAACCTTCAGTCCTAAGAATAGAATAGAATAGAATAGAATAGAATAGAATAGAATAGAATAGAATAGAATAGAATAGAATAGAATAGAATACTTCATTGGCCAAGTGTGATTGGACACACAAGGAATTTGTCTTGATGTTAATACTCTCAGTATACATAAAGAAAAGGGATGTTCAGCTTTGCTTAAAAGCAGAGCCAAAGATTTGAAGACTAGCTAGAAAGCAAGAAATCCAACCATTTTCTGTTTCCTAGCTAATCTAAATTTCCTGGCACAGCAGAACAGATGATGGTCAGAAAAAGGAAAAATAGAAATTTAGCAAGCAAATTTACCGGGTAAGGAGTGAGTGGGTGGAGAGGGCTCCTGCGGGCCATGTGGGCAGCGCAGCCTTGTGTTTCTGCGCAGCCTGGATTAATTGCTTTGGAGGGGTGCTCTGGGCATGAGATTTCTCTGCGGCCCACCAAAATTTTTTCACGGCCCACTAGTGGGCCAAGGGCCACCAGTTGGTGACCCTGGACTAGATGACTTCTGAGATCTCTTGCAGACCAGCCCTAGATTGCTGTGCTGCTTCAAAGTCTTCTGAAGCCAAGGTTTATATTCTTTCTTCCTCTCCTTTTTTTCTCCCTCCCTCCCTCCCTCCTTCCATATATTTGTCTATCCATCCATATATCTCATTTATTTTCTCCTCTCTCCCTCTTCCTTCCTTCCTTCCTTTCTTTCCGCCCCTTCCTTCCACCCCCTTTCTTCCTTTCACTTCCTTTCTCTCTCACTTTTTCTTACTTTCCCTTTTCTCTTTCTTTCTTGTATCTTCCTTCTCTCTCTCTCACTTTCTTTCTCTCCCCCTTTCTCTTTCCCTCTCTTTCTCCCCCCTCCCTCTCTCCTTCTTTCTGTCCCTTCCTCCTTCCTTCTCTCCTTCTAAAGCTGGGAAGCCCACACACCCAGGGGTGGGATTCTCCCAGTTTGGCCCTGTTCTATTGTACTCTGCCTCTCAGAGAATAAGCCTGCAGAATTAACAGAAACAAATGAGGCAGCTTAGAAACAAGAGGATGCTCAAAGCAACCCCAGTTCTACAGTATCACAGAATAAGAACAGCCCAGAAGAAAGGCAATAGCAGGAAGGAAAGAAGGAAAGAAGGAAGGAAGGAAGAAAGAAAGAAAGAAAGAAACCACCCGACTGAGGGCTGCAGAATCATGCAGCCTTTAACATTTCAGATTGGTGACCTTTCCTATACCCAACTGGTGCTTCTTATTGTATCTACAGTACATGACTTCCAGTCCCAAAGGTGCTCCTTCTCCCCAGGAGCCCAACCTTCAATTCTGGATGAATACTTCTGCACCCTTTCACTCTTTGCTCCTCAACATCCTTCTTACATTGGATCACAAGCTATTGAAGCAGACGGGTGGGATTCAAATTTTTAACAACCGGTTCTCTGGGCATGGCTTAGTTGGTGGGTGTGGCTTGGTGGTCATGTGATTGGGTGGGCGTGGCCAACTTGACATCACTCATGTCAAGGGGCGCTTCTCCTTGCTTGGCTCTCATGAAAGTGGGGATGCTGCACTTTCATGAAAGTGGGGATGCTTACACACTGAAAGTGTGAAAAATGGTCATGTCACTTTTTTCAGTGCCATTGTAACTTTGAATGGTCACTAAATGTACTGTTGTAAGTCAAGGATTACTTGTACAAAAATACAACAAGCTTCTTTGCTTGCAAAAAGCTGCCCTAAATACTAATCATTAGGTTAAAAATATCTGCAAGCCAGAGTTACAAATCAGGCAAGGTGCCAGAGCACCTTGAGGAATTAAAATAGTTAAAATGCAATGATAACTATCAGCAGCCAACTCTTGCTCATAAAGTGAAACCCTTTAGCAGAGAGGTCATTTAAGCTCTCCAGAAAGAGCACACCCAGGACAAGCAATCCTTAGATCCATTTGTACCACTTAAAGATATCAGCTGGTCTCACTCATCTCACCAGATATCCTAAAGAAATCATCCAGATTTAAGGAAAGATCACATGCTCCTCAGAAAGGCGGTAAAAAAATCAGTGCCAAGCTTGCATTCTACCTCTTGGAAGTACATCCCAAAAGGACCAGATACCACTAAAGCAGTGAAGGAAGACCCCCTCCCCAGATAGAAAGAAACCATGAGGCAGAAAAAATTTCAAACACAATACAAATAATTAAATTACAAGTGTAGCTGTTGCTTGTTAAATCAATTACCAGAACAAATTAACACAGGAACTAGCCAGATTTCTCAAACCAGTTTCTTTTCAGGCACATAGATTAACCTTTTTCCTTTCAAACAAAGCTGAATAGGGAACATTATCCCATCAATGAACACAGGATGAAACGTCACTAAGCACAGAATTAAACTTCACCAAAAACCATTTTTAGACCCAAACTCCAAAAGGGTATGTAAACTCATTTTTTAATGTCAATCTTTCTAGCTAGCCAAGAGGAAATATTTCCAGGGGAGTATTTTCTCCCAACAGCAGTGTAAAAAGCTTAAAACAAACCTTCTCCTTTAAGAAAGTATCAAGAAAATAAAACCTCCTTTGGAGACAGTAAATCTAGGCATATGGCAGAAAATGTAATAAGGGTGGAAAAAAATAAAAGGAGATTTCTTCTAGCTACCAGTTCTCCGAACTGCTTAGAAAGTTAACAAGGGGTTCTATAGAATTGGTCAGAACCCATAGAATTCCACCCCTGTACCTTTGTTACTTTTTATAAATAACTTATGTGGTGAACATAAATAATGCTGCTTCCTTCTATTTTCCCCATAACAACAACCCTATGAAGTGAGTTGGGTTTGGAAAGACAGGCCCAAGTTTACCCAGCTGGCTTTAATGGCGACAACTCACTATCTGCTGGCTTCTAGAGCAGTACCTTACCACTGCACTGGACAAGCATGGTAGATTATGGCCTAAAATGTTGAATAAAGAGGTGCTCGTCCTTTATACCATAAAAAAACATGCCACCCCAACAACAGATCATGCCCTTCTAATGTCAACAATCGAGTATTAATGTTATCTATTTCTTAACCCACATCAAATTTGTAGCTTGGTGATACAACTCCCAATTAGGCAAACCAAATCCTCCTCTTATTCTAGCGTCTTGCAAAAGTTTTAATTTTATTCTCGCTTTCTTACCTTGCCATATATATTTCAACACAATTTTATTTAAACCTTCAAAATAGTCTTTTTCAAGCTGAATTGGAATTGTTTGAAACAAATATAGAATTCTGGGTAATATATTCATCTTGATTGTTGATATTCTCCCTATTAATGACAGTTGTAAATTTTCCCATTTCGCCAAATATAGCGCTATCTGCTGTTTAAGTTTGATATAATTATTCTCTTTTAGTGTACTGCATCTTGCTGTCAAGTATATCCCCAAGTACTTGATCTTATTCATGACCTTAATTTTCAATAGGTCTGCCAGTTCTTCCTTTTGTCTTGATAACATATTCTTTGTCAAGATCTTTGTCTTATCTTTATTTATTTTCAAACCAGCCACCTTTCCATATACCTCTATCTTTTCTATCCATTTTGATGCTGTTTCTAGTGGATCTTCTAAGATAAAAACGAGATCATCTGCAAATGCTTACAACTTAAATTCTTCCTTTTTAAATTTTCATCCCTTTTATATTCTTTTCATCTCTAATATTTCTATTTAGCACTTCCAAAGTTAACACAAACAAGGGAGGTGATAGTGGGCATCCTTGTCTTGTTCCTTTTCTTATACCAATAGAGTCTTGGCTCTGAGTAAATGGACGGCTATCATTTATTAGGAAGCTAGGTTTCATCTGGGTGCCTGGTTGGGGTGTGTTTGAGCTGGAAACATCAGGGGGGGATCTGTTTGTGCCAGGTATTTGGCTGGCTTGTGGTGTGGATATTTTTTTGTTTGTGAGTGCAGGCTTCCAAATAATTGACAGTCTGGTGGAGTCATGTCTTCTATTCATGCTTTCAGGTCGTTTTTCAATCCCTATGGCTTCTCTGATAATTCTTTGGCTGGGGTTTTCTATAGTGGCTAGGGTTTTGGTGCCATTGAAGTTGATGCTATGACCTGTTGCTTTCATGTGTTGGACGAGTGAGATAGTGTGTTCCAGCTTTTTTACTGCATTTTTGTGTTCATCCAGGAGGGTACTTATTCGTCTATTAGTCTGTCCAATGTATGTGGCAGGGCATGATGCACAGGGGAATTCATATATGCCTTGGTTTTCCAGGTCAAATTTATCTTTGAGGTTTCTTAGGAAGGCTGCTATTTTTCTGTCTGTTTTGAAGGCAGTCTTAATGTGATGCCTGTGTAGTAACTTACTGATTTTGTCTGTGGTACCTCTTGTGTAGGGCAGGACAGCTGTTCCATAGGTCTGTTCATCTTCTAGGTCTCCATTATGTCTCAGTGTGTTTTTGTGGATCAAGCCGGTGATTTTGCTTTTGTGGAAGCCATTGGCTGTCAATGGCTTTAGTGTTCAGACCTTTGGTCAGGGTGCATAGTTCAGTCTTTATGTGTCTTGTCTGCCAGGCGTTTGGTTCTGGTGATTAGTGTTTTGGCCATGGAGTTTATCTATGCTGGGTGGTGGTGGGATTGGGCATTGAGGTAGTGGTTAGTGTGTGTTTTCTTCTGGTATATGGTGTGTCCTACTGTGCCCTCTGTATTTTTGTAGATTAGTACATCTAGGAATGGTAGTTTTTTGTTTGTTTCCGTTTCCATGGTGAATTTGATTTTGGGGTATGTGCTGTTTAGGTGTGTTAGGAAATTGTTTAGGTTTTCTTTTCCATGGGGCCAAATCACAAATGTGTCATCGATGTATCTCAGCCATAGTTTGGGTTTGTGGGTGGCATTAGCTCGGGCTCTGGATTCGAATTCTTCCATGAACAGGTTTGCAATGACGGGTGACAGTGGTGATCCCATAGGGTTTGCAATGAAATCATCAAAAATTAATACCAACCACCCAAACACCTCATGGAACTAACAGAACACTGCTTAACCAACACATATTTCATATACAAAGGACAAAGATACAAGCTAATTGAAGGAGATCCGATGGGGTTATTTCAGCCAGTGTCTTTTAACTTTATTTTCAACAATCAATGTCCTTAGGTCTTTGTCTCCAGGTCTTCTAGTTAGTCCTTTCCCAGCTATTTCCCACAATCGCCAGGTGGCTCTATAACAATGTTTTCAATATCTTCCCCCTTTTAATATTCTAATGTCACTTTCCAGAGTTTTTTTTAATTATAATTGAGTTTCTTTTACTTTCTTTTAAATTCCAAAGTCCAATTTCTTAAAAAGACCAAGCACTTTTCAAAGAGTCACTGAAATTTTTTCCTGCACTCTTGGTTCTTTGCCACAATTCACTCCTTTACTTTTACTTTCTTTGTTAAATACAGTATTTTTTATTAAATTTGCTTATTCAAATTATTAGCTTTTATTTCTTTTCTTTTCAACACATTCAATTCCAGCACTTAATTATGCCCTTTAAGCAGGGGGTGGGATTGTTCCGGTTCTGACCGGTTCTTTAGAACCAGTAGTTATGATTCTGCACAGTTTGGAGAATCAGTAAATTGAGCCCCTGGCTGGGCCTGCCCATCCCTGCCCACCCCACCTCTCCCACCCAGTCACTCGTCATCTCGCCCACCATTACTAACCTGCCTTCGCCCACCATTGCTGCCAGCCTTTTGCCGAAGCCCTGATCTCCCTGGGTGAGTGAACCTGCAAGCAAGCCCCAGTTGAGTTGACTCCCCGGCTGGCCTAGGCTGCTGCATTGTCCTCCTCACCATCCCTGGGCTTGCCTGGCTTGCTTCACTGCTGTGGTGCGTTCTCCTTTTCCCCCTGGTCAGGAAGCCACATGGCTGAGCTGGCCAGGAGAACAAATTCCCCAAGGATTTCTTTGCCTAGCTGATTTGCAACTCCTTTGTATTTCTTGCCATCGTGTGCAGGGAAAGAAAAGTTTTAAATCAATCGCAATCTTTTTTTTTTTGCTAGAAATTGGAATTGATTAACTTTTTTTTAGCCCCACACAAACTTTTCTTTCCCTGCACACAATGGCAAGAAATGCGAAGAAGCTGCAAATCAGCTAGGCAAAAAAATCCTTTGGAGAAGCAAGGGCATCTGGGCGATGGTGGGTGGGGAAAGCTCCATGGTGCCACACTGCAATGGTGAAATGGGCAAAGGAGTGGCTGGCATGAGGTAAGGAGGAGGCTGCCTGCTGCCCTTCTCCTCTCCCTGTTCCTCCTGCTCCCCTCATGCTGGCTGCTCCATTTCTCATTTCTACATTGCAGTGCAGTACCCAGGAATCCACCTTGGTAGCACGGGAGAGGATAATTTTTCTGACCAAACTAACCCCACACAGTCTCTGCTACATACATTGGGCTCAGCAACAGCTTCAGGGTCGCTCAACTGATGGTGAACAAAACAGCCCTGTCGTGTTTTGAAAAAACCCCGAGGGTGGGATGGGTTTTCTAAAGTGTGCATACTCACCAACCACATTCTCTGGCACATTCTTGGCAAGCCGCAGCACCTCTCCAGGCTCAGCAGAGCCAATTTAGCTGGTGTCTTTTTAGCTATGCTGGCGCGAGAGGGCTGGTGTGTGTATGTGCTTTCTAGGAGTCTTCTCTTTTAAGGGGTGCTAGCTTGGGATTTACAGGATTGTGGATTGATCTGCTCCCTACCTCCTCCTCCCCACTCCCTTGTCCTTTGGCTTTATAGGTAGAAAGTCCTCCCTGGGATTTGCTCTGGTTCATTGCCTACAAGTCTGTTATTTTTGGAGGGTCCTTTTTGGACAGGGTGAACTGTGGTTTTACATTGATGTTTGGATGGATGGATGTGTGGGTATTTAACTTCATTAATGAAATTTACTTCATCCTAAAGTACTGCCTTTGAAACTCTATAGTTTTTCATCTGTGCATTTTAGAAAGTTTTGGTGTAAGAGTAAGAACTTAGAGTCTATTCATAGTGTAGGTCTAGTTTTAAGATTGTGATCATATAAAGTTGAAAGGGAATAATGATAATAAATAAAAAGTAGAATATCATAACATTAAGTAGAAAGTTACTCTTTAGAAATTTTCTCTCTTGTAAAATATATGTTATCCCGCTGTAAACGTATTTCCTTATGCATTTATTCATTGTTAAACATATGACTGAAATCAATTGCATCCTCCTGTATCAAGTATATGGCCCTGTTATCTAAATCCTTCATGAATCCTTCCATAAATGCCCCCCCCCCATTTCCTCCAGCACTTAACTATATATCCAACTGTCAAAGCAATTCACACACACATCTTTGACCTATAGTGTTAACAAAAGGCTGAAGTGGTCAATTAGGCGGACAATAGAGAAAAGATAACACTGCCAAAAAAGAATCTGTCTGTTGCAGAAAAATGTAATCTTAGTTAGATTACATGACTAGAATTTTATAGCTAGATAGATTACATGACTAGAGATTTAAAAGGTAACAAGAGAACTAAGAACAATTTCTTAGAACTTTAACTTTGATTAAAAAGTAACGTCTCCTTTCTTTGATTTGCAAGCCTCTGTTTAAGTCTTTGTTTTGGTTCATTTTTGGCTGAAGCGTACTGCCAGACCTTACAAAATGAATAATTCAAAATTAAATTTTTATTGAGAAAATGCTGCCTCATCTCTTCATCTTGATACTAGATATGGGATCTGCAGCAAAAAGAAGGCTGGGGAATTCTGGAGGTTGAAGTCCATACAGGTAGCCCTCAATTTGACAACCATTCCTTCCACCCTCTATTCCCATCTTCCAATAAGGCCAGTAACTTTATTCTGGAAATTACATGTTCAGAAGGAAGCCGAATCCAGTAGGTCCCTTGAAATTAACAGGATTAACTTCTGTATATACAGGTAGTCCTCAATTTACAACAGTTCATTTCGTGACTATTTGAAGTTACAATGGCACTGAAATGACTGCTTTTCAACTTACAGTCATTGCAGCATCCTCATGGTCAAAATTCAGATGCTTGTCAACTGGTTCATATTTATGACAGTTGCAGTGTTCCGGAATCATGTGATCAACTTTTGCAACCTTCTGACATATTCACTTAACAAATGTGTTAGTAACCTACTAACTGCAGTGACTTATTTAACAATTATGGCAAGAAAGGTTGTTAAATGGGGCAAAATTCATTTAGTACCAAAGGAGCAGCTCCTTGCAGTGTGGCTGCTGCAATTAATATGAGAAGCCCAGCACAGTTAACGTCTCTAGCCCAATGAGTTCTCTCTTAATACTCACTATACCTGTCAATTTACCAACTCCAGTTACTGCACCAGTGAACATCGTACATCCAGTCACTATCGCCTCACTAATGAATCTCCCAATACCAATGACATTAGCTGTCCCTTTAAATATAGCCATGAGACATATGAAAAGCATGCCTTTCCTTCCCCAGGCATTGCAAAATATCTCCCCCTTAGTAAAAAAAAAACTTCATGCAGTATTAAAAAGAATAGAATAGGGGGCTGCTGTGTATTGTTTAATGGATTGCTAAATTGGCCATGCCCACCCAGTCACATGCCCACCTAGCCACATGCCCACCAAGCCATGCCCAGCCACTCACCTTACCACCAAACCATGCCCAGCCAGTCATGTGACCACCAAGCCACACCTGTAAATTAAGCCACGCCCACAGAACCAGTTGTTACAAAATTTGAATCCCACCCCTGCCTTTAAGTGCCAAAAGTCCAATAGTTGTCCAAATTAATTTCCAAGTCTTGTATTCAAGTATTTTCCTTTAAATTTTCTCCTCCAAATTAATCCATTACAATAATTGAAGCCTATTTTATAAGATCCAATTTTCTTCTCACTTTCTCTGGTCACCACTTCCACACACTTTCCTCCAAAATAATCCTTTAATTTTTAATACTGGGGTACCTAAAAGCCCATGCATTTTGCCTAGTTCACACTCCGCTTGCTGCTTCTCCACTCCAGCAAAGTCTTAGTTTCCTGCACTGCTCTTTATCTTCATGGTGGCCAGTTTGGACCACTGCTACAGTTTGGAAGGAGTTTTTGACTTTGGAAGGAGTTTTTCCTGTCAGGGAGGGGAGTTGTGGCTCCCCTCAACTCTCCAAGCGATTCCCCCTTTCTTCACCACCCATCCAAGGTGGTTCTGGTCCCAATCGGGACCCTCTAGCAAGTGAGCTTGGAGCAAAACCGTGCACGATCTCAGATTCCACACTGACAACAAACAAACCGGAAGTCTCTCAATAAATTTTCATGCTGATATTTGTTACCAATGTAAAACTGGAGAAACTGTTAAAAGATATTTTGCAGGGAGAAAATTTACCGGTTTTAAGAGACTAATGCATAAGAGGAAAGTTGCAATTTCTGTATAACTACTATCAAAACTGGTTATAAGATCACACAGACTTTAAGGTATCATATATATTATAAGGGTACCTGTGCACATAATAAGACAAGTTATTCTCCCTGTACTACAGCGAGTTTCATTGTGTTTTGATCCTAAGATCAGGAGCTAAGTGATTATAAGATTTGAAAATGTTGAAGAAATTAGAGAAAGCTTAAAATAATTACAGAAGTAATATTTTATTTGTGAAGCATATGAAAAATGTAAAGGGTGGATTTCTAAGAAAGAAGGAAATCAAAAATAAAATAGTAAGATGCTTAAAGGTTTCACAAGTGGGGGTTGGACTAGATGACCTGCAAGCTCCCTTCCAATTCTGTTAATCTGTTATCAAATGAAATATATCTCATTGTATATACATTCTTTGCTTTTTAATCTGTTATCAAATGAAATATATCTCATTGTATATACATGCTTTGCTTTTACACTTTTGTCCATTTGTCGGGCTCCATATTCAGCTATGCCTGCCAGTAATAAAAGAATAAAAGACATTAATCGTGGATCCTTCCCACGAGCGACAAAGTGGATACAGAACGGGGATTCCCTATGATGCTACCTCACACTGCTACCTGGGAGGGGGAGGCTGAATGGAACCCAACCTCCCCTGGGAGGGGGAGGCTGAATGGAAATTCCCACATGATGTGGCTGGGGCGCTCTGCTGTATAAGGCTTTAGTAAGGGGGGGATTATTGCGGGGAGGGAGGATTTATACATCGGGTGTTACGGGGTGTTCAGGGAAGTAGAGGGGATTGGTGATAGGGAGAATGCAGAGCATTTGAGGCTATGGCATGGGAGTACAGCCTAAGTAACTAATTAGTCATATTAGGAAACGTTAAATACATGGATAATTAGAATAGGGTGGTCTACAGAAGGTAGCTGTGATTAGATTGGTGGGGTTATGTTATAAAGAGCACACTAACCTAGATTGGAATTCAAGCTGTTATCACCGGATGGAATGTGTGTTACTTGTATAAATAAATGACTGGATACCTCAATGTTTGTTGGTTTGTATCTTGGGAATACGAACATCTTGAAGATCGGCTAACATCATTATTAAGCCTTTTTATATTTTTGTCTTATGCCTTTTATATTATTATGGGGTTTTTTGGGGGAGTTGTTATAGTCTCTTTGGGAAAATGGTAATATAAGATGAAACTGTAAAATTGTATCTTCAGAAATTAGAAAGAGGCCCTGATCAGGGGATGCTACACTCATTAACGCTAAAGTAAGATGCCACGTAGGCACCCAAAGTGAGAGGTACAGAATGGGGTGGCACGAAACAAACGTGCCAAATTATTTTCTGAAAATGTTACTATAGACGTGGTAGTATCAGGTTAAGATTAACAACATGCATCTTCTCAGTCCTCACTTAAAAGTGATTATTCCATGAGTCAGTTACACAACCTACAATATACCTCAGAACCAGGAAACCTGATATTTGCATTTGCCTTATCAGAAAAAGTTACAAGACAAGTTTCACTAGAGAGCAAACAAACAAACAGAAAAAATGAATTGAATTTTTGAATGAATTGAATTTTAATTGAAAATGAAAAGCATGATAAGTAAAACAAGGAAATAATACATAATTCAGCAGTTAGCAACCTTTGATACATTGCCTATTTCTAAATTCTGAGCCTTAGCTTTCAGTCTAATCCCATGCCAATATATGCAGAGTTTTACCTGCTCTACAACTACAAGGGGTAAGAAGCTGAGAAAAATCTTTCTGAGTAAGCTTCCACGATAGGCCAACAGAAGCTTCTGCCTGAAGTATTATTTAAACAAGATTCCCTGTTCTGCTGCTGCTTAAGCTATTAGATCTTGGTCCATTCGTAGTTTGTTCCTAGAGAATGCCACACAGGTTGTGAATAATACCCCAAAACAGGCCTTCTCTAGCTTTCCTTCCTGGCAAGCTGACATGGTGGACTGAGTTGGTTCCACAGCAAAATGGCGGGTGGCTTTTTTCACCCCCACATGGTCTTTTGGTAGGAGGGTTGTTTTTCTTTTATATTTTTATATTAATTATTTTATATTCTTATTCTTTCATATGAATTTTAACATTTATTTGCCCTCCCTCAAACCTGATCCAAGCTACCATTTAGGTTTAGCATGGCCTGAAGTTTTAGGAGCCTTTCTCCAATCCAAATTGTACAGAATAGAGGAAACACTTTTCTTATTGCAGCCTATGCATTGTCACTGTTAATTCCTTAAAGTTGGAAACCTGATTTTTAAGAGAAAGATGCTTTCTCTTTTAATTACTTCACTGCATATCCATAAATATGAGGACGAACTACAATTAGGATCAATGGGCCCATGAGGTGTTGCAAATTCAATTTAGAAATCCCTGCGTTCTCCAACTCTTTCCAGGTCTCTCTTAACACGGAGCATCCATCTGTCAGATATCCCAAAATAGGATTACAGACTTGTTGCCAGAAATAGATCCAAGTTGATCTGCCAGCTGCTCCATGTTCAATGAAATAATATGCACCACCCTGGAAAAAGTAAAATAATACAAAAAAGAATAATACAAAGCAGAACCTTTTGAAATTAGATAAAAAATCCACATTGTAATCAAGATTGTTGTTACAAAACTTCCTGGGGACATGATGCAATAATTAAGTACAGAGACAAAATGAAACTGGAATGCAATTTAGCCATTAATGATTTACAGGAGATTAAAGTCCTAGGAGAACTGCAGAATTGATCCTTTTTATTTAAGGATAGTGACTAAGTCGCTGAATCAGTTCAATATATTTCTGCATATCAAACTCAAAATACTTACTTCCAAGATTGCGCCGACAACGGCTGCCTTGATGAAATGCTCTCTAATGGTTTCTTTATTCTTAATTCTCCTCTGCAATTCATTACGATTTCATAGCCATGAGACCATCTGCTAAGAATTGGGGAATGTTTCCTTAAGAAGCAGCTTTCTGATTCCTCATCCCGTCCTGTCTTTGCAAATATGGAAGAGATTCTACTGTAACTAATTCTCTGGTGCTATGGATTAGAACAAAGAGAAGAAGCGGCATCACTGAAAAAGGAGACGAGGTAAATGAGTGGGAATTTTAAATAGACTAAGGAAAAGGGGGGAAACCTTTCCATTCAGTCTTTCTGACCAATTTGTACTCACTTGCTAACAAGATGGATGAAAAACATCTTTTAAATAGATATAACTCTGATTTCTACAATTCAGCTGTTCTCTGTTTTACTGAAATGTGGCTTAATGCAAAAGTTCATCATGACAGCAGCATATACATCCTAGGATTTCAGATATTTAGATCAGGCAAATTTGAAGAGACATCAGGTAAAACAAAGGGTGGAGGATTATGTTTATATATCATTCAGGATATAACTATAGTATATAAATTCTGTGATGAAAATTTCAAGTCTTTACATATCAACTACAACCCATTTTATTCTCCACGTGAGTTCTGCTCATTTCTCCTAATGGCTGTGTATATTCCTCCACAAGCTTGTGTAAGCAAGGCATTATGAACTAGCTGATCAAATTATGGAGGCTGAAGCCAAACACCCAGATTCCCTTCCCATCATTTTAGGAGATTTCAATCAAAATTTAAGGAAAGAGATCCCAAAATATTTCCAGCATGTAAATTGTCCCACCAGAGGCAAAAATACTTTAAACCACTGCTACACAACAGTAAAAGATGCTTGTAGGTCTTTACCACGAGCAGCTGTGGGACACTCTGACCACTGCATGATTCACCTTGTACCTGCCTACAGACAAAGACTTAAAACCATGAAACCAACAATTAAATCAGTGAGGACTTGGTCTGATGAGGCAAAGCTGTATCTCCAGGTTTGCCTTGATTGCACTGATTGGAATATTTTTTTTCAAAAGTTTTATTGATTTTTAACAACAAACATACACAAACAAAACACAAAACATGAAAAACATAAAACATCTTTTTTGAAAGCAGCTTGATCCCAGGTTACATCTCTTCATACAGATACCAATTCAAGTTCATGCTCATTTTTGTATACCGTTCCATATCTTATTACCATTCTACATTTTCTATATAACTTCTCTCTTTTAACTCTCTTAATTCTATTTTATTTATTTAATCTCAATTTAGATCATTATACTTATATCCTTTGTCTGTCCTGTTTCAGTTGTCTATTATTTTTTCTCATTAGAGCAAAATTTCTCCTGTAATCACTGATTGGAGTGTGATGCCTTTATATCTTTCCCCTAAATTTATAACACTTAGTATAATACATAATTTTCATTTAGATTCTGCTTAGTACATTCTAAAGCTACACACAATATTTTTTAAAAGAAGAAATTATAAATATGTAATATAATTAAAACAACAATCCATACCAATTCAATTCTATTATTAAAATTAATATTCATTTAAATCTTAAACATTTCACACATTATTTTTCAAATATGAATCATACTTCTATGGGAACTCTTATAAATTTTGCAGTTACTTCTCCCCCATTTCACTTATATTTTAAAACATTGTGTAATTAAAGTGTTCCCATTCCTTCCTAATTCAATTCTCTCATTTATTTCATTTCATTTATTTTATTCAAAAAAGTTTCACTGAATTACACTAAGTATTTTTATCCCACTTTTTAATCATATGTTGTTCCAATTTTCTAATGTTATTTCTAATGCAAGCATAACAATACAATCTTATGTACCTTTGCAGAATCTCTTTTTCAATTAAATTTTTCCCCATTGTCTCTATAAGTCCTGTTTCTTTACATCTTGCTCCAACCTTTGTAGCTTTTCTTCCCTTCCTCCCTCCCTTGCTTCTTCACTCTGCCCTTTTTACCCCCTTGTCTCTCCAACTCCATTTTCCTCTTCTGTATTCCCCTTTTCTGTTGCTTTCTGACATTATATCCATTTTTCACCTTATTTTTCTGTTTTTTGGTTGCTTTTTTAGGTCTTAAATTCTCCATTCTCTTTCCCCTCTTTTCCCTTTCTTCCCCAACTGAAGTTACTTGTTCATTAAAGATGGCTTCTTCTTTGTCCTAGTCTTCTTGTTGCTCAGTCTTTTCTTGTAGTTTCTTGTAGGTATCAATCGCCATTTCTAAGAAGTGAAAAATGGAGCCAAGAGAGCCGTTCCCTTCTTGTTCCTCTTCTTTATATTTTTTAAATTCCATTTTCAGTTCATCCACAAGTGATGCCATTGTAGAAAAAAATTTTTTAAACAACCACCCAATTGTTTTTGATCACTCAAATATAATTTGCAGAAGTCCCAAAGTCACCAAACAATCCAAATAAACACAAACTGTTTCTTTTAACACTTTCTTGTTTTTTCACTTTGTCTTCCTGGGGTTATTATTTAGCTGCAAAGTTCCAGTTAAGATGTATCTTTTAGAAGTCTTGTTGCAATTTAACTTTAGATTCTTTTAAATTCCAAGCAGCCTCCTCCCGTCAAATCCTGCTCTTATTCTTTTCCTCTCCCTTCCCACTTACAGCAAAAAAAAAGTTTTTTAAGTCTTCAGAAATCTTTATTGTCCCCTTGACATTTAATTTTCCAGTTTAATTAGCTGTTGATGCCAAAGTGGGTTTTTCCGATTTCTTATTCTTCTCTCTTCGCTGTCAACGTAAGGAAGGAGAGTGAAAAAAAAAAAAACTTTCCCTTTTCACTTTCATTCGCAGCTTCTGAATCTTCTTTGGGAGCGATGTATCTTTTATAAAATTTAAAATCCAGGATACCTCAGTTATTGCTATTTATCCCGGTCAGCCAACACTTTCACTTCTTAACTTCCTCCAGCACTTTCTTTTCCGGATGAGTGCTTCTTTGTGGCGGCCATTTCTGACCGCTGATCTTACCGCCTTCAAGGAAGGGAGTTTAGCCAGCTGAGGAGGAAAGATGCAGCTTTCCTCGACCTTGCTGGAGTCTCCTCCTTCTTCACCACCTCTATGGGGTGGCTTAGCCCTGGAGCCAGCTGGCTCGGGGCTCTCCAGCGGCGAGCCCAGGCAGAAACCGTGCACCCTGCCTGCTGCCGAAGCCCTGCAAACCGGCAATAAGGTCTGATTGGAATGTTTTTGAAGATACCTCTGCAGACCTAGATGAGCTCACAGATCATATGTCAGCTTCTGCAAAGAGTTATGTGTACCAACAAGGAACCTGCAAATATATATAACAATAAACCTTGGTTCACAGCTAAACTCAAGCAGCTACTTCGTTCTAAAGAGGAAGCCTACAGAAAAGGTGATAGAGTGCTATACGATCAGTCCAGAAACATATTAACAAGAGAGATCAGAGCAGCAAAAAGAAGCTACTCTAAAAAGTTAAAGAATCAGTTCTCAACAAATGAACCAGCAAACATGTGGAAAACTCTTAAAAACCTCACTGGCTACAGCAAACCTTCCCAGGCAGAAGGAAATCAACAACTAATAGATGGTCTGAATATGTTTTACAGCAGGTTTGAAAGGAAACTACAGCCACTTATCTCCACAACCCCCATCTCAGACACACTAACAACAGCCAACCGGCCCCAACCCATTGGGTTCACAACCTATGGTGATCACAGAAAAAGAAATGCAAGATCTATTTCACAGACAAAAGCCAGAAAAAGCACCAGGGCCAGACAAGATAACTCCTTGCTTAAAAGTCAGGCTGACCAATTGGCTCCCATCTTCACCCGAATCTTCAATAGATCACTAGAGATGTGCTATGTTTCTTCCTGCTTCAAACGCTCTACTATCATCCCAGTGCCAAATAAGCCTTCCATTAAGGAACTCCATGACTACAGATCAGTTGCTCTAACATAAGTAGTTATGAAAATCTTTGAAAGGCTAGTGCTGTCCCACCTGAAAACCACCACCGATCCACTGATAAATCCCATGCAGTTTGCATACCGAGCAAATAGATCAAGAGATGATGCTGTTAATATGACTCTGCATTACATCCTTCAACACCTTGAATCCCCAAATACCTATGCAAGGGTCCTCTTTGTAGACTTCAGTTCAGCATTCAATACAATAATTCCAGACATTCTTCTAAGTAAATTAAACCAACCAGCGGTACCTGGACACACTTGTAAGTGGATCATAAGCTTCCTAACAGACAGGAAGCAGCAGATGAAGCTGATACCTGTACAACTAGCACCCCCCCCCCCAAGGCTGTGTGCTTTCTCCACTTCTCCCTATATACCAATGACTGCATCTCAAATGATCCATCTGTTAAAATACTGAAGTTTGCTGATGATACAACAATGATTGGTCTCATTCGAGAAAACGATGAATCCGCATACAGACATAAGTCAAAAAGACCTCATATAAACATAAACTGTTTCGACTCCTTCCCTCAAAATAATGCTATAGAGCACTGCACACCAGAACAACTAGACGCAAGAACATTTTTTTCCCAAAAGCTATCACTCTGCTTAACAAATAATTCCCTCAACACTGTTCAACTATTTACAAAGTCTTCACTACTATTACTATTAATCTTCTCATCACTCCTTATTGCCCATCCCCTCCCACTTGTGACTGTAGGACTGTGACTTTGTCGCTTGTATCCTTATGATTTATATTGACTGTTTCCTAGTATGATTTGATTGCTTATTATGCTCTATGACTATTATTAAGTGTTGTACCTTATGATTCTTGACTCTCAATGAATGTATCTTTTCTTTTATGTATACAGAGAGCATTTGCACCAAGACAAATTCCTTGTGTGTCCAATCACACTTGGCCAATAAAAGAATTCTATTCTACTCTATTCTATTCTTAAATTTGAATAATTTATCATTTTATTTTTTTATTTATATCTTCCATTATTTTAACAAATAACTCAAGACGGATTACACCTCCAACACATTTTTCTTTTCTTATGTTCTCCACAACTCTATGAGGTAAGTTGGCCAAGGAGAGTGACTGACCCAAAGTCACCCAGCTGCTTTCATGGCTAAGCCGGGACTAGAATTCATTACATCAAGATACATGAAGAAAGCCAATTTATCTATTTCTAAATGAATAAAGGGACACACTCAACCATGAAGTCAAACAAGTCCTATTAAAGGACAAAAAGGCTTTAATGTGTCTAACAACTTATATTTGAATAGCCCTCCCCTAACTCATTTGTTCTCTCAATTCTTTTCCTTATAAAAATGCTACTTTTTTATCATGAATATTCAGTTAGGCTGCATTCACTCTAGATATCATTATTATGAGAAAAGACCAATTCCTTTCTAACAACAACTTATACAGATTTAAACTTTTAATTGTTTACCTATTTTCCTTTTCATCTATGCTAAAAAGTGTCAAATGTTGGAGCTTCTCTTTTTAAGATCATTCTATTTGCACTTCACTGCTTCTTCCTAAATTCATATTTAGGAAGAAGCACAAAATTAGTTGACCAGAAGAATGCTATTGATATAACTTACTTGGACTTCAAGAAGTTCAGGAGGGCATTTGATAAAGTAGACATAACCTACTACTAGGTAAAGTAGAAAAATGTGGGTTAGACAGCATCACCACCAAATGGATTTGTAACTGGCTGACGAATTGCACTCAACATGTAGTCCTCAATGGAATTTCATCTACATGGAGGGAAGCATGTAGTGGAGTGCCCCAAGGCTCGGTTCTAGGCCCAGTACTCTTCAAAATCTTCATCAATGATTGGGACAAGGGGATATCAAATTCATCAAATTTGCAGATGACACCAAGCTGGCAGGAATAGCCAACAATCCAGAAGATAAGCTTAAGATACAGAAGGATCTTGACAGACTTGAATATTGGGCACTATCTAACAAAATGAAATTCAATGGAGAAAAAAAGAAAGGTTCTACATTTAAGCAAGGAAAATCAAATGCACAGGTACTGTATTTGTGGTACCTTGCTCAATAGTACTAACTGTGAGAGGGATCTCGGAGTCCTAGTGAACAACCATTTAAATATGAGCCAGCAGTGTGCAGCAGCTGCCAAAAAAGCCAAAACACTTTGCAGGCTGCATAAACAGAGGGACAGAATCAAGATCACCTGGAGTGTTAATACCACTTTACAATGTCTTGGTAAGGCCACGTTTGGAATACTGCATTCAGTTTTGGTTGCCATCATGTAAAAAAGATGTTGAGACTCTAGAAAGAGTGGAGAGAAGAGCAACAAAGATGATTCTAGAGGAAAATTGTTCCACTGATAAATTGTTTTAACTGTTAACTGGAGTTAACTGGAGGCTAAAACATATAAAGAACAGTTGCAGGACCTGGGTATCTCTAGTCTAATGAAAAAATAGAATAGAATAGAATAGAATAGAATAGAATAGAATAGAATAGAATAGAACAGAACAGAACAGAACAGAACAGAACAGAACAGAACAGAATAGAATAGAATAGAATAGAATAGAATAGAATAGAATAGAATAGAATCGAATCATTATTGGCAAAGTGTGATTGGACACACAAGGAATTTGTCTTGGTGCATATGCTCTCAGGGTACATGAAAGAAAAGATACATTCGTCAAGAGTCAAGAATCATAAGGTGCAACACTTAATAATAGTCATATGGTACAATAAGCAATCAAATCATATTAGGAAACATACTAGGAAAGACTAGGGGAGACATGATAGCAATGTTCCAATATCTCAGGAGCTGCCACAAAGAAGAGGGAGTCAAGCTATTCTCCAAAGCACCTGAGGGCAGGACAAGAAGCAATGGGTGGAAACTAATCAAGGAGAGAAGCAACTTAGAACTGAAGAGAAATTTCCTGACAGTTAAAACAATTAATCAGTGGAACAATTTTCCTCCAGAATCTGTGAATGCTCCAACACTGGACGTTTTTAAAGAGATGTTGGGATAACCATTTGTCTGAAATGGTGTAGGGTAGTAGTGGCAAAACTTTTTCGGCTCCCATGCTGATAATGGCACTCGTGCTTGCGCGCCAGCACCCAGAAGGCAATGCCTGCTGGCCCCCCACCCCCCTGCACATGTGTGTGCAATCCACCTGCAGCGCGTTGTGTATCTGCGCATGTGTGCAGTCCCCTTGCTGTGCACCACATGTCTGCATGTGCGCACACAATATCCTTGCCACATGCCACATGTCTGTATATGTGCGTGATTTCCCCCTTGTGTGCCATGCGTCTCTGTGCCTGTGCGTGCGATTCCCCGACCACGTGCAGCACGTCTCTGTGCATGCATGCGCGATCACCCCTGCATGCCATCCATCAGCCTCATATCCTGAAAAGCAGAAATGATGGAAGGATAATGATTTGAAGTTGGTTAAGCAGGTCCCACCCCTGAGGGAGAGACACTTGATGGGACCCAGAAGAAGGATCTTCTCCGTGGTGGCTCCCTCTCTCTGGAATATCATTTCCCCAGAGATTAGAATGGCCCCTACTCTAGCACTCTTCCGAAAGGCACTGTCGACCTGATTCTGCCAGCAGTCCTAGGGAACCCAGAGAGGGACAGAGCCCATCAACAGATAGTGTAATTGCTGTCATCGGGGTGGGGGGTTGGTTCCCCCTCCCAAATTTTGTTCTATTGTACTTTAATAATTTATTTGATTCTTTTTGTTAGTTTATATTTTTTTTATTTTTTATTTTTGCTTTAAATATGGTTTTACATTGTGTAAGCTGCCTCAAGTCTCCATGGGCGAATAGGTGGCAATATAAATTTAATAAATACGGTGTGATCATTTGTTGAAAATAATTTTACTAATGTTCATTTTCTATTTTTGGTATATGCTCTTAGTTTAACCACTTCATTTTTTGAATCCTTATCTTTTAATTTCCTGGTTTTTCTTCTTCATCCAATTATATAATTTTTCCCAAGCTGTAGTATACTTTGAGTCTACCTTATCCTTAAAGGCCCGGTCCCACTGGCCGACAGACGCAAAACGTATGCATAAAGGACACAGCAGACGAGCAAAATTTCGGGGGTGGCTCCATCCGTTGTCATCCGCTCCAAAAAGTGGTGAAAATTTGCATAAACAGAACAGAAAAGAACGGACGTGGGTAGTATGTAGCGGAGATGTTAAACAGATGTTCATAGGAAGCCTAGTGGATGAAAGCGGATGGAAGCGGATGACACCTCCGAAGCGGTTCCAGGGGAGAATGTCGAAGCGGACACATAGCAGAAGGGGTAGATGCATAGCGGATGAAGCGGATGCATCACAGATGCCTACAGGAAACAAAGGGGATGCCGCGCAGATGTATATCGGATGCAAAGCGTTCACTGCACATGCAGAGAGTATGAATTGCGTCAGCTCCGCAGATATAAAAGGATGCAGCACGCACACAGTCAGCATACAGGGGAAAGACGTGCTGCCAGATACATCTTGCAGGAACACCATGGTTCGTCAGTCAGGCAAGAAGAGGAAGCCGGTGCCTACTTGTTCCAGCCCTGGCAAGAAGGACAGAACCAGCATCCCACTCCCTGGCACTGACTCTGAAGCTGCTGCTGCTGCTGCAGTGGACTGTGGACTGTGGACCAGTCCCAAGGCCCTCAAAGCCCTGCTGCTAAAGGCCCTGCTGCTCAAGCCCCTGAAGGCCCTGAACAATCTCCAGAAGGCCCTGATGCTGAAGCCCCTGAAGGCCCTGCTGAAGCCCCTACCAGAGGAAGAAAGAGGAAAGGGAAGGAGAAGAGAGAGAGGAAACAGTACACCGTTTCCAAGGTGCATGAGGATGTGGTGCTGGAATGGCTGATGGAGAATGAGTACCTCTGGAGAAAGGGCCACAGACTGTATCAGGACACCAAGAAGAAGCAGGCAGCTTGGAGAGACAAGGCAGAGAGCCTGGGGTACACTGCAGAAGTACTCCTTGGATGGTGGAAGCACATGCACACCTGGTATGGCAAGCTACACCTCAAGAAATCCAGGCAGGCCATTGTCAAGCTCACTGACCGGGAGATGTACGTCATGGCCAAGTGCAGTTTCCTGGAGGGTGAGATCCACCACTGAGGAGCAGCCCCTCTGAGACCCTTCTCCCTCAGACAGCCCACAGACAGCCAGTCCTCTTCCAGCCAGGAGCCAGCTACCCTGTCCAGGCAGGTGTCTTCAGAGGGCCCCATGGTAGAGACCCTCCCGACAGCTGCACTCCCCATGCCGGCGGACTTGGAGGATCCCATGGAGGATGATGCCCTGCTGTCACAAATGGAGGAAAAAGCAGTAGCCACCAGAGGCCAACCCACCCCCAGCTCCAGAGGATGCAGACCCCACCCCCAGCTCCACAGGATGCAGGCAGAGAGGCAGACTGGAGGGCCAGGACCACAGTGTGCTGTTGGAGAT
>BLBF01000021.1:3123488-3220240 GCA_015471245.1 Laticauda colubrina | reverse complement strand
AGGCTCCTAGCCAATCAGAATGGACCAGCCTCAAATTTGAAACCAGGAACTAACTCTATACAGAAGCCTGAAGATGGCAGATGAGATTCTGCTGAAACGTTGCTACAACTTTAACAGAACTACAATGACGTGGGATAATACCCGAAGGGATAATATTGTGATTGGCATTAGAATAACATATTGAAACATTGAATAATTAAATAATGAAATATAACTTCATACAAATGTATGTATTAATATTGGAAATACATAAGCTTGATGAATGTAACAAATATGATCAATGTTATTATTCTTATTTTCACTAAAATGTATGATACCCAAGTTTCACACTGTTCACGCATTGATGTGTATATGTAAAATAAAATAAAAAACTTGGAATTAAAAAAAAAGATGCTGGACCAGTAGCAGGGAGTCTAATCCTCCATTGGACAAAGATGTTGGATGGTTGTCTTTGGGCCAGTCATACTCTTTCAGCCCTAAAAAATATCTATCAACCTACTTTTTTTAGATATTTGTTAGATTTTTATCCCACCTTTATTATTTTTTATAAATAACTTAAGTGGTGAACGTAAATAATGCTGCTTCCTTCTATTTTCCCCATAACAAGAACCCTATGGGGTGAGTTGGATTGGGAAAGGCAGGCCCAAGATCATCTAGATGGCTTTAATGGCTAAAGTGGGACTAGAACTCACCATCTTCTAGGCCAACACCTTACCACTACATCAACTGGATTAGCATGGTAGATTATGGCCTAAAATTTATAATAAAGAGGTGTTCATCCTGAAGTGGATTTAATTGGCAGTATTTCATTTTGACTTTGCTGCTATTGCTGTTGCTATATATGTATAGTCTAGTATATTAATGCTTGGAAAACAGTACTAGAGAAGAAAGGAAACTGTGTTTCATAATCACACCATCCAGTATTCTTGTCATCAGTCCACCTTATTATAATTTTTTAAAAAAAATCAGCCCAGTTGCCTTAAAAAAATAAAGTTTGGGGTGAATGTAAATTGAGTGAATTATACCTAAGATCCACTGGACTAAATGTGAACATGATTAAAAAAATATTTAAAAATTTTCTTTCTTTTTATTTGGCTTATAAATGATCGGGAGAACCACATAGGCAATCTGAAACAATAACAAATAAATATAGGGAAGGGAAGTGAGAATTTGCAGCCAACCAGAGATATGTCCAATGACCAAAATATAATTATTTTTTAATCAATTATTTTCCTTTCAAATTTTTCTTTTCTTTGAAATTAATAGGAAGTAACAATATAAGGCACAATTTATTTAGTTTAGGAGTATCTGTTATGCTCAGGTTCCCAAAGTGTGCCTTTAACACACATGCAGACAGAGGCCTATTGGCTGGTGGCTTGAGGTCAGAGAAGGTCTGTAGTAGAGCTGGGACTGTTCAGAGAATAAGATTCTTCAGAACTGAGATCCCAGACCTATTTCAATCCTCTCTTTCAAACAAGTCCTCCCAGACTCATTTGCCTGTTAAGCTTTCTGGGAATGTAGCAGCTTTCCTTCCCATAGAACAGGGATCTCTATCCAACCTTGGCAACTTTATGACTTGTGGACTTCAACCAGAGATGATATTCAGTAGGTTCTGACCAGTTCTGGAGAACCGGTAGCAGAAATTTTGAGTAGTTCGGAGAACCGGAAAGCACCATCTCTGGCTGGAGATTTTGCAGTATCCTTCACCTGCCATGCCCACCAAGCCACACCCACAGAACCAGTAATAAAGACATTTGAATCCCACCACTGACTTCAACTCCCAGAATTGCTCAGCCTTTTGGCTGAGTAATTGTAGGAGTTGAAGTCCACAAGAAATAAAGTTGTCAAAGTTGGAGACCTCTGCCCTAGAGGAACAGTTTTCATCTCCTTCCTAAGCTGCCCTTAGGTGGAGTTTAATTTTATTTTGTTGTCCTTGACTTCATTTCCAAGGAAACCAGTGATTGCAGTGACATTACTGAAATGAGAACCTGCAAACAGCCTTGTTAACATTTCAGCCTCAGATGTTAGAATAACATTTAATCCAAGAGAAGAGGGTAAAACAAGATGGACATACCTTTTTATTGCAAATTCCAAAGTAAAAAGACGTACAGTACAAAGGAAATCAGATAAGTCAGATGCTGTTCATTCAACTGTTTTGTTACTTTTAAAATGCATGTTATTTTCTTCCCCCTGCTTCTCCCTTCCCCCAAACACCTTTCTCCCATTTGCTGTTGTTATCTTAAACCAAGCAAACCTACAGGTTGGGATTTAAAGATGTGGACAGTAAACACATTTGTGAGATGGTGTTGCAAGCAGAATGCAGCAAAAAAAGAAAAGAAAAAAGCATTTGCCCTGATATCTATTGGGGGAGGGGAGGGAAGCTTTTGTGGAGGTTTTAGCAGCATTAACCACACCATCTCATTATATTTTTTCCTTCAATCCATAGTTCTGTCACATACAAATCTAGAACACAAATGTCCATGTGAACCTCAAAAGAGCATTTGAACAAATGTGAATTAAGTTGAGCCTCACAACACCCCTGTGAGGTAGGTAATTACCCATTATACAGATGGGTAAAACTGAGGCACACACAGAAAGGTTAGATAATTTGCCCGAGATCAATCTGCCATTCAGTCACTCATTCACACAACGCTGAAAACAGAAATCACTAGAATCCTGTTAGAGAATTATCAAAGTCTAATACCTGAAAAAGACATTTTCCCATTCTTTTACAAAATCACTCTCTCATCACCCTCCATCGCCCTTATTTTCTCTTCCCCACACACTCCCACAAAAACATAAACATATATGTATACCTCTCTACATAAATGTAACATATGAGAAGTTTTTATATGGATTCATATTTAATGTGACACAATTGTAGTAGACATTGAAATCTGTATGAATGTTGTCTTGGATTTCTATCCATCAAAATGTTCCAATCTAGTTTAACACCAGAGTTAAACTGAAAATCTCTCTTTTTCACTGGTAAATAGAAACTTTGAAAAGAATACTTTGCATTCTGGACAGTGGCTGAGTGGACTGTTACTATTAACTGCCCTTTTAAAAGGATTCCACATATTTGTCCTCACTGGGGATCACGATAATCCTGATGAACTTTAAAACAGTGAATATTTAGTTTGCTATTCGTGCATCTCCTGCAAAGCGCAACATGTAGTGATTCTTTGTAAAGGGTGTGGACAAAACATCTACTCAGTGCTCCTTTCACAAACACAGTATTTGCGTTCTGTGACTATAAAATTCTTATTGTAGGTAATATGGTGAACTTTGAAAAGAAGACTGAAAGAAAACAAAATCATAGTAGGAAAGGGAGAATGAGATCTGCAGGTACATGTGCCACACATTCATACAAGACAGGCCTTGTTTCAAAGCAAATATCAGTTCTCAGCAATATCACAAACAGATGCACAAAAAAGTAAATTATATGCAGAATAATTGGCTGTATTCCTCTCAGAAGGAGAACTTACATAAGTCTCATGCAGTTCTTCCCAATCATAGTTTGATTCCCAATTGAAGTATTAATGACGAAATAGGCACCACAGCATACATTTTTTTGCCGACAGAGATGATCTCCACATGGGAGAAGTAGCACAGAAGAATTTTTCTTTTCTGGCCAGTGTTCAAAGAGAATAAATGGACCATAAACTGCTTCCCTTGGGAGTCTTGTTAAAAACATAGCGCCTGGTCTTTTGCTCTTAACTCCTAGGAAAGCAAGTGCATAAAGCAAGGATGTCTCATCTCAGCCCTTCAAATGGAAAGCTTTAAAAAAAATGTTGATTGGAACAAAGAATGAGACACACTGCTGCTATTCACTGGATGAACTGCAGAACTGCACAAGCTGAGGTCTGGGTGTCCACTGACAATCACACAGCTAACACCCTAGCACATAACTGTTCCTGGAGAGAGTGTTACTAGTATACAAAGGTTAGGGAAAGAGGAAAAAAAGGCATGAAACAGAGTACTGCAAAACTACGCATTTCCTGCGCCAAGGTAAATGCAGCATCTACCTGAGAACCTTCTATATGTGAAAAAGTGATTGTTATGCTGCAAAAAAACACTGACTTTTCTCAAGAGTTTACCTGTCTTAGCAGATAAGGGTGTTTACACACTAGTGCCTGAGGTTGAGGTTCTTAATGTCATAAGAGAACAGATAGTCCTTCAAGCTAATTTTCTTATCATCTTTGTCAACCTAGTATTTGAAGCCCTGTTTATAACCTTCTAAACAAAAACTAGCTCGAACCAATTCTCTTCATTCCCACCCACCGCAAGATAGTACTGTGGACTTTCAGACTTTTAAGTTTTTTCCCCATTACTGTTTGTGGAGGATGCTTCAAAACCTCATAAACATCAAAGCATTTGAAGAGAAAATATATACAAGCCCAGGAATCATGTATTTCACTTTTTTCAAAAGGAGTTATGTACAGATTGAAACACCTTGTACCATGAAATATAACGTGACCTCCCCAGTTGCATATAGAAGGCTGCATTTTCCTGATATATCTATCTATCTGTATCTAATTACTTTGCTGCCAAATACTGGTTGCCAAGAGACAATATTATATACATTCAAAACTCAGTCCAAGGAAATATTCTCACTGGACCAAGTCTGGCCCAGTTCATTATACCTGAATGTACCCTGTATGACAGGGAATATTGTAGCTGAGTAACAACGCTTAGTCCTTTGCTTTCCAATCTGTCCCAATCTTTCTGGTCCTTGCTTTTTCCTCTCTTGGATTTTGAAGCATCAAACCCTAAAGGTTTGTAGGATAATATTAATTTAGCAATGTTAACTAAGCAATAGTTTCCATCAGTTTTTTATCATAGAGTTAATAGTTCAAAACTATACTCAATCTGAAACTGGCCATTTCTAAATGCCCATAATATCCACTGGAAAAACAAGAGAACTCAGTATAAATTCTTAGTCTTACTGGCTTATTCCTAACATCTGCTCCTATATTATTATTTATTATTTTTACAGTTAACATCAAAGAACTTTTTAAAAAATTATGAAGTGAACTACCCAAAAGATCAAACTGATACCTTGGTAAAATAAAACCGGGAATGTTTATTTTGGGCTCTTTGGTGTATGGGACTACATAGCTTTCCAAATATGTGATGCTTTGTTAGTTAACAATTGGAATAACTTTCGAAACCAGGAAATCATTTGGAAGATTCTAACTGGCCCATCTAAGCTATTATTGTTCAGTTTGGTTAGCAGCATCTTTCCCAAGGTGTCAGGCAGAAAAGGGCCTTTCCCTCCTCTCCTCTCCATTCTCTTTAATTGAACCAAAACTGAATCAAAACCATCTGCCTACATACAACTCATATGCATGACTATGGACCTTGAATGATAATATTCAATAATCTTCTCCACTGGTTGGTTACCTGCTATTGTAATAATATTTGAAACAAATTAAAAACCCAGACAGATTTGTGGAAACTCCAATATCTGTCTCAGGATTAATTCAGTGATGATTCTTTTTCTTTCTGTTTATTCTTTGTCAGTAGGTTCAAAAAGAAGACCAAGTGCAAGATTATATAGGCTGGATTATTTTATGAAACAAAATATAAAAAAGAGAGCAGTACTGTAAATTAAAAACATTTCAATGTAATTTCTCATAGATAGGAGAATGTCCCCCACTTTTTTTTGCTATCTAAGCTGAGGAAAATTAATTCATTGGGAAATTGCTATGTGATGAATGGTACAATTATTTGCAATGGAGTTAAGATTTCTTTTACTGATGCCTAGTAACTGGAGAATTTGGCTCTTCTGGCTGTTTGTGTATTGTTAAATAATGTGCCAAATTCTTAGCTGCCAAAAATAGGTGGTTTGCCACTTACCAAAGAAGCCTATAAGCAAGAATAGGCACATTTTCCCTTTAATTGTCAACTTGGCCAAGTGATATGTGTACTCAATCTATTATTGTATCCTCTCCTTCAATACTCAAATATCAAAAGTCCATTATTCTTGAACAAATCGACTGGTCACTATGACAACACATTAGACTGTTGTTCACCCCCTCATCCATCAGATATTTTATATTTGAGAATTCTCCTCCCATTGTGCAAAAATTTGTTTTACTTTTGCTTTGTTTGGTTTCATTGATCATTTATCCATACCAAAGTTAGCTGCAGATAATCAAGTTTTACTGAACTGTCAGTGTCATCACATAAACAATCAAAATATTCATCACTCTTAAACTACTATGAATCTCATAAAATACTTTTTGAATATTTTAGATATAGGATTCTTTATTTGGAGTTGAAAAAAATAGGGTTTCTCCCTAGATTTATACTACCATGGGAAGCATATTGCTTTTTTAGTCATATCTTTTCCTCTTCTGCAGACGAGGTTGAAACCTGGTCATAAGATTTTTGTCAAATGATAGTTTGTTTCCTGCTCACATCAGCCTTACCACCACAAGTAAAGATGCTAGGTTTCTATCTACAGTGATTTCCATAAGAAGACATAGAATGGCCTAATCTGGGAGTCATGGCATTATGAAGGGTTCCCTCCCACTTCTTTTAAACTATTGTATCCAGTTTCATTCCATTTCTATGTTAGTTTATGTTTTATAATATTTTACTGCATTTTATTCAAAATTTCCTTTCTCTAGTTTTGGCATTGTGACTATTGTATTTGGCCTCTTTTATTGTGCTGGTCATTGAAAGGAATTAAAAAAATCAAATGGAAGTCAAATTATTTAATTATGAATGCTTATTCATTTCAGTTTGCATTGGTTATGTCCCATATATGTTGTTTTCAGTCCTTTTTCCATACATCGTTCATTTGCTAGGAAGATCTCCCAAAGAGGTTATTCTTATTATTTCAACTTAAAAAAAGGAAAGAAATTTATAAACAATTGCAGTAAAGTTACTTTTATTATAATTAATTTTTAGGAAAACTGTTTTGACCATTTCTGGCCATGGAGAAGGTTAATGGAGTGAAATATTGGGATTTAAAAACCAATATTATTAAAATTAAAATTACATTTTCAAACGATTCTCAATAAGTTTGAGATTTCTTTGACTAATTCCTAGTTTGGACCATGTTTTTCTAAAAATCACTGGCTGTTTTTGCTGAAAGTAATAGTTACTTTCCCTTTTATCTCTTTTAAAAAAATGTAGGTATACCTTTATATAATGTTCATGTATCTCAACAGACATTATAGGATGATTAATTTTTAAAGAAGATTTCCAAAATATAATGCTGATATATAAAAATACCAGAGTGAGGCTCCTAATCTCAGTGAAGTCTGGTTAATTGGAATAACTGGTTAAAGAAATCTAAAATGAAAGAAACTTGAAGAAACACTGTGCAGAAACTAGAAAAAATGTTAATTTTACTTAGGACATATTTCACAGTTTTGAAGCTTTTTCTTAACAGCTTTTTTCTTAAGCAAAGCTTGAGTAATATAAGAAAATTCAAGTATTCTTAAATAATAAGCAAATATAAATATAGATTGAGGGCATTTTTACTAAAATTTGCTTAATAAAATTTGATAGCACAAACACTATATGTGTCAAGCTTTTTATATGGAACAGTAGTCCAGCTGAAGAATAAATATGACATTTATCCAAATCTTGCATAGAGTGGTCAAATTGTATTGCACCTCAGAACCAAAATACAATCTAAGTAGTTTGTTGTAAATACATTTTTGCAATACAGCTTTTGAGAGGATATTTTTCCTCTGAAGGGATGTACTTAAACTGACATCATCTGAAAAGTGGAAAAGAAAAAATTTTTTTTTAGAGAGTTAGAAAATTAAATATGGACAGTGGCATAAGCCAGAAGCCACTCTATTTAATTTCTTGTAGTCCTTTGTCATGTACAAAAAGGCATGCCAGTAAAATAAAATGATATATTACAGTATTTATATTATTGTCTTAAAAAGTTCAGTCACACTTTTCAGCTCTTGTTGTTGTGCTGTTTACAATGTTGCCTGTACAAATGCATGTAATCTTATCATACATATTTTATGAATAGCTGGGATAAAACCTAAAAAGAAAGAAATGTTTTGCTCCTTGTGGTATCTGGTACAGCAGAATTATTCCACCGATGTCATGGTAGCTAGATTATGCATTTTTAAAAAGCTCAACTTGGCACAGATATCTATCAAATGGCTTACTTTCTTATTAACCTTGTAATAGGTATCTAAGTTGCAAAATTCTAAATGTCAAGCATCTGCCACTAAACTAAAAGGCATTGCTAACTTTCTTTTGATTTTGGAATATTTTAAATCATTTTTTAAAAAATAGTTTTTGCCCTTTTATAGATAAAATGGTTTTGGTCCACATTCAAACAGCGTCTTTCACCGTGTTGCAGAAATTCAACATATTTCTTTACAGCCTTCTGCAAACTTTTTTTTCAAGCTGTATGATTGAACAATCTTGATTATAGTGCAATGCTGACATTTGACTCAAGAACAAATCCATAAATCTGTGCCCTTAGAAGATGAATTATTATGAGGACCGATTTCTTAAAAGGGGACATAATGGACATTAAAAAAAAAAGAATGAAACATGTCAAAGTAGTTCTTAGAAACTTAAACGTTAGTTCCCCTCCCTTTAGAATTTTCATCATTTTAGAGTTAAGACTAGTTGAGAGGTAGCTCTTCATCCCTCCCTGAATATGCAGGACCATTAAAATTACCACCATACAACAATATGGGATGAAATGTGGAACTGGTGAAGGCACATGTCAAGTATGACACTTTTCCTCTCAGTGCTGTATCCATGTCACACTGCTACTTTGCTCACCAAAAGTAGGATGTTGTATTCATAGATTTTTTAAACAATTCTAATAATTATTTAAAATATTTTGGTTTGCTTTCCTTAGGGGAAAAATGCAGCTCAAAGAATCAGATAAAACCATATAGCTGCAGAAAACTGTTAATGAAGAAGAAATCCACTTGTGCCGAGTACATTTCTCACATCACAGCACTCTAAAGAGCGAAACATCTTGCCAGTAAATATGGCACACATAACGCTGTAAAGTCCTCTGCCATAAGCCTGCCTGCAATAAGATTGCTTTATATAACTGCTAAAATGTGTCTTTGAGAGATAATGTGTTGTTTTCTACAGTGCTTATTTCTAACTGGAAAAAAAGTGCATGTGGCAGAATGGATACTGAACTGTAAATATTGCAGGATACAGAACTACTTGGTGAGTTTTCTTGAAGCCCTAATGTTCCAGATATTGAGATTGTATTACAACCACTTCCTGAATTGAAAGGGTGTTAGAGCAGCATCTTGGTGTGGATTTGGGGAGTTACTTTTAAAAAGTGCAAAAGAAGTTGACTGCATGTAGCTTATTAAAAATACACATAAACTCCTTGATTAGTTTCACTCTTCTCCTCTTGTGGGAGGGTACATGGAAAGATTAACACTTGGAAACTAGGTGAAGAGCATAATCATAGCTAAGAGTAACTCTCCAAATACAATGTGCCGCAGTCAGTGGAGTGCCTCAAACATATGGCTTAACACACAGCCTGGACAGCATATTGAGTGTCTTGTGGTTTTATGATTCCTCATGCATGATTCCTGATCACAGCATGCCATCATGCAAATCATTTCTATGCATTGAAACGAGCACAATTTTATTTAATTTATTTTTGGAATCAGCCTGAGCGAGTCTGGCAAACTGAAAATACCTGATTACCCACATCTTTCACAAACCATGGTGAAGCCCATAGAATAAAAAGTATGCATATAGTAAGTATTAAAGAAACAATGATGATTAAATGATATGGGCTAAATATGTGTCATTTCATTTCAGCTTTTTGTTGATGCTCTACTTGGCTTTTTTTCCCCTTCTTTTTTGTTTTTGTTTTTTGCTGCTTAAACTAAATGTCAGGTATGAAAATCTAGTTTTGCATGAACTAAACAAACCTTTAAGTGATATTTTTCCAGATTTCCTTTCAATAAAATGAAAAAAAAAATCAAATCAAATCAATTTTTGCTGCTTTGGAAAAAAAATATGAATCCTCAAGCAGCAGTTTTTCCTTGTTTGTGTGTGTTTTATTTTGCTTTTTTGTCCTAAGTTGCATTGACTGATGTGAAACATGCAGTATCCACCTGCCCAGACTGTATAAAATCCTTTTTCTCCTTTGCATTGTTTCCTGTTTTTTTTTAAATATATTGGTCTAGATGGTTCCATTAAACAGGTGGTAGATCACTGCTTTGAGATGCAACATGGTCACACAGTAAGCAGACTATGTTTGGTATAAGATCTTTAAAGTTTCTCCACAGCTGTTCACTATTGATATATATTTTATCAGGAAGTTTGTAAACAATCTTTTCTGCTCATGAGTTTTCTACAGTTAATATTATTATTATTATAGATCATCTCAGCATTTGGATTCCCTGACATCTTTTTGCCTTTTTGCTCTTTCGCGTCTCCCTTCTTCGGCCCGCTGTTTCTCTTTTTCAGGCTTAGTTACGCTGTCGTAAGATGGGAGGGAAGCCGTGGATGGAGTACCTTCTTTTTTCTCCCTATTTGTCCCTCCATTTTCTATTCTGTTGGAGACATTTTTTCGGCAGACAAATCCCCTCCTTGCTAAACGGACCCTGTAAGCCCTCTGGATCACCACTGCAGAGACCTCCTCCTGTTTGCGCCGTAACGTGGTTGTGATGGGCTCATAAGACACTTTGGAAGGATTGGAAGCCACAAATCTCTCTTCCATCTGTTGCCTCAAGATGTCTAGTTCACCACTGTCACCCAATACACGTTTGGTAAAGGCAAAGAGGATGTCCAGACAATGGATTCTGTCCCCACTGACCATTGGCAAATCCATGGCAATGAGTTCAATGGTGTTGGGCTTAGGAACACGAAGAGGGTGCTCCAAAGCATCTGCAAAGTCTGCCAACTTGCAGTATTCAATGAACTGGGTAGCGTCGGGGTCAAACTTCTCCCAGATCTCATAGAAGGTTTCAAAGTCATCTTCACTCAATGGATCAGCACTTTCCTCTGTAGCCACACTGAAGTTCTCTAGAATGATGGCAATGTACATGTTTACTACAATCAGAAAGGAGATGATGATATAACTAACAAAGAAAAAAATCCCTACTGAAGGATTCCCACAGTCCCCTTTGAAGCCACTCCCAGGATGTTCCTTTTCCAAATCACAGTCTGGAGGACGGTTGAGGATGGGTAAGAGCAACCCATCCCATCCAGCTGAGGTAGTGATCTGGAATAAGCATATCATGCTGTTGCCAAAAGTCTCAAAGTTGAACATGTCATCAATACCAGCCTCATGCTTGACGTAAGCGAAGTTTGACATTCCAAAGATGGAAAAGATGAACATCACTAAAAAGAGCAGGAGGCCAATGTTGAACAAGGCAGGCAAAGACATCATTAAGGCAAAAAGCAAGGTGCGGATCCCTTTCGCTCCTTTGATCAGGCGCAGGATTCGACCAATACGGGCCAGGCGGATGACTCTGAAGAGAGTTGGTGACACAAAATATTTCTCTATGATTTCTGCCAAAAACATACCTTTAAAAATATTGTGGAGAGAAAAGAGAGTTACAATTGTGTCAAGTCATCTCACATTCTTTCTTCAGAAGCATGGAAATAATGGTCAATTTTAAGAGACAATACATGAGACTAAGAAAACACAGCTTTCCACAGCTTGTTTTAAAAGTGACCATCTCTTGATCAATAGCAATAGCAATAGTACTTAAGACCTATATACAGTGCTTTTACAGTCCTCTCTAAGCAGTTTACAGAGTCAGCATATTGGCCCCAACAGTCTGGATCTTCATTTTACCGACCTCAGAAGGATGCAAGGCTGAGTCAACTCTGAACTGGTGGGACTTGAACTGCCAAACTGCTGGAAATCAATAGGTCCTTTTAGTAATTACTACAGATAGTCCTAAACCAATGACCAGTTGCTTGGTAAGCGTTCGAAGTTACGACCTGCCTGAAAAATGGGATCCAGATCTAAAGTTCTGACAATCAAAAGTCAGGGCTCCCTGACTGAACTTCAGGTGCTCGGCAACACACCTGCACTTACAGCTGGCATGTGATCACATTTTAGGAAAGTTTTGCCAAAAACTGGTGTTTACTTCCAGTTTTCTACAAAAGCATGTTTATATCAAACAGTGGGTTCGCACTTATGACCATGGTGTTTCACGAAGTAAACATTGCAAAAAAATGTAAAATCATGTCAGTCGCATATTACTGGCCAATTTTATGATGGTTATGACTTGCGACTGTAACGAGAAGGCTCTGTTAGAGTTATAACTTGAGAACTACCTGTAAAGCTCAATGCTAAATATTCAAAACAAATAAAATTCAAACAGCATAGTAAAATTTGACATCAACACTCATATACTGTACAGTTGTTTATGATTACCTATATAAATATATAAATACCTATAGTATATAAATAGTATAAAATGCTATAGTTGTTTACGATTACCACAAGCAACTAGAAATCCTTCAAAATGCCTCATGGTCAGTTAAAATGTTAAGCAGCACCAAAAGAAAGAGCAAGAGAGGAGCCTGCACCACTTATTTTGTTACACACAGAAAGCAGACACAAAGAACTGCCAAGGAATATCTCAAAGTATCAAGCTAGTTCATATAAACAGTTGTCCTTTGAACTGTGCCAAGCTCAGTCTTGGCTTTAAAAATCAGTATCAGTACCTTGAATTGAGCCTAGTGATGAGATGAGAATCTATGAAATTTAACATATTCCAGGAATTTCTCCATCAATTAATTAATTAATTTTAATAGCTTAATATAAGTATTTAAATGCTTAAATACTTTAAAGACTTAAATACTTTACATACTTAATATAAGTAGCAATCTTAAGCCCATGTTACACTGGCCAATGGATGCAAAACGGACACAACGGACAAGAAAAATGTTCCATCCGTTGTTGTCCGCTCTCAAAAGGGGCAACAATTTGCATAACCGGAGAGGATAACACGGACGTGGGGAGGACGCAGGGCGGATGGAAAGCGGATGCAGAATGGAAGCACAGCGGATGGAAGCGGATGAGAGCGGATGGCGCAACCACAGGGCTTCTGGGGGACCTCAGCAAAGCGGATGCGGAACGGATACAGCGGATGCCGAATGGATGCCGAACGGATGAAGCGGATGCACAGCGGAAGCCTAACGGATAAAGCGGATGCACAGCGGAAGCCTAGTGGATGCACAGCGGAAGCGGAACGGATGTTGTGCGTTAATTGCGCATGCAGGGGGAAGTATTACGTAAGCCCCCCGGATATAAAGGGAAGCAGCTCGCACGTGGCCAGCATTCCGAGGAAAGACCTGCTGCTGGACACTTCGAGTTCCTTGCCTGCCCTGCCAGCCTGCCTTCCAGCCAGCCTTGGTGCCTGCCTGCCTTCCTGCCAGGCTTTCTGCCAGCCTCCCTGCCAGCCAGCAACCCCACAACCATGGGGAGGAAGCGAAAGCCTCAGCAACCTGCCGCCATCCCTGGCAAAAGAGACAGGGCCAACCTCCCGCCCCCTGCCCCTGACTCTGCTGGTGCTGGGGCTTCTGCTGAAGCTGCTCCAGGCGGTGGTGCTTCTGCTGTTCCTTATTCTGTTCAAGCTGCTCCTGGTCCTGCTCGACCTGCTCGTGCACCTGGACTTGCTCGTCCTGCTCGTGCTCCTGGTCTTGCTCGTCCTGCTCGTGCTCCTGGACTTGCTGGCCCTGCTGGTACTTACTCTACTGCTGCTGATCCTGGTCCTGGTGTTCCTGTTGCTGCTGCTGCTGCTGCTGCTGATTATGATCCTGCTGGTGAGGATGATGATGCTGATTATGATCCTGCTGGTGAAGATGATGATGATGATGATGATCCTGCTGGTGCTGCTGCTGCTGCTGGTGTGGAGGAGCAGCCCCTACTACCTGGGAGCCCCTCTGATGAGGGCCTATCTGGTCCTGCCAAAGGGAGGAAGAGGCGTATGCGAAAACGGGAGAGGAGGCATTACTCCATTGCGGAGACGCACGAGGATGAGGTGCTGGAGTGGCTGAGAGAGAACGACTATCTGTGGCGGAAGGGACACCGGCTGTACAGGGACACCAAGCGGAAGCAGGCTGCTTGGAGAGAGAGGGCAGAGAGTATGGGTTACACTTCGGAGGTGCTCCTCAGCTGGTGGAAACATATGCACACCCGGTACGGGAAGCTGCACCTGAAGAAATCTGGCCAGGCCACTGTGAAGCTGACAGACAGAGAGACCTACGTCATGGCCAGGTGCAGCTTCCTGGAGGGTGAGATCCGCCACCGAGGAGCACCAGCAGCCCCTCTCACTACCCTCTCTCTCCGGCAGCCTGCTGCCACCCAGTCCTCTTCCGGTCGAGAGTCAGTCCCTGTCTCCAGGCAGGTTTCTGTGGAGCGTGCCACGGCGGAGAACCCGCGGACAGGTGTGGTAAGCGTGGTGGAGTGCGTAGAGGATTCCCTGGTGCGGTGGGAGAAAGGAGACATTGAGTCCACCACAGTCCTAGCCGCATCCACCCCCCCCAGCTCCGCCTCCGCAGAAAGGCAGAGAGCCGGACAGCTGGAGGGGCAGAGCCACAATGTCCTGCTGGAGATCAGGGACACCATCCACACCAGCATAGATCTCCTCTCTCAGCTGGTCCACACCGACTCCTCATCCTCCAACCACAAGCCCTTCCTCACCTATGTCAACCAGACCCTCAAGGAAATGGCGGATCCACAGTACCAGCAGGTGAAGGACCGGATCACCAAGCTGCTTCACAACCCTCCAGACCCAGAGGAACCTGCTCCCACCCAGTCCAGGTCTGCTCCTCCACCCCAGGTGATGTCCCTCCCATTCCAAGGCTTCCCACAGGCCCTCACCTACCAGGGCTACGGCTACCAAGAGGTTCAGCAGCACAGGCAGCAGCCCTTCCAAGTCCAGGCACAGAGTCATCAGGCGACACCGTTGCCACCTGTTTCACTGATGCCACCGATGCCACCCACGCCAATGATGCCACCGACAACAGTGATGCCACCCACGCCAATGATGCCACCCATGACAGCGATGCCACCCACGCCAGTTCTCACCCAGCTGCAGAGCAGACAGCCCCACTACACTACTCTTTCCTCCACCCCACAGCCAAGCCCGGCCTCAGTACATCTGTCATCAGTACTGGGGCTGACACCACATGGCATGGAGGAAGGACCTCTCAGCATCACGGGGCTGAGCCAGCTGTCCGAGGCCTTTCTCAACACACCGTCCCCTGTTGTCCTCTCGAGGCCAGGCACTCCAGCACCACCGACCACCACAGCACCTGGACCCTTCACCCCTGAGACTGGGCACACCTCCGAGTGACCAAGAAGAGTGCCAGAGACTGGCTAGCTGGCTACCTGTGGACTTTATTTGGACACTTGACTTGGGTCATTTTTTTTTTTTTACAGCTTGTTGTTCAATAAAGTTTATCTTTGATTCACACACTTGCTTCATTGCTTTTTTTTTAATAAAGTCTTGGTGGAAACTTTTAGAATTGGCTTAAGCCTTTGCAAGCTTGTGGGATGGGTTAAGAAAGCAGTGGGGTGGGCAGGGATACCTGTGGAATGAGCAGGGATACCTTTGGGATGGCTAATAGCTGTGGGATAGATAAACCTCCAGTGCAAGCATAGTGGGACTGTATGGTCCACCCTCCCAGGTGCCACACCTATGGCCCTTTATTATCAATAATAATGTAATCAATCATCCACACATGTCAACACAAACACAACTCTTTATTAAACACCCTGTTCATTGTAGGCCCACCCAACATACATGGCCCAATCTCATCCATGTGATGAGACAGGCTGAAGGAAGCATCCATTAAGCATCTACCATCCTATCTTGCCACTCCACTGCTCCAGCTGGGGAGTTGCACCAGTGTTTCAGGAGGTTGCGCTGCTTCTTCCCTTCATGTTAAGTTCTGTTGGGGCCTTGCACATCCACAATATCTATCAGGTTTCGCCCTTGCCTCCATTCACCAGGCTCCATGTCCCCATTGCCTTGTTGGCGGTCCACGAGCCTGTTCTGCAAGACTGGGTAGCGGGTGCGCATAAGATTGTGCAGGATGCAGCAAGCTTCCACGATGTTCCTCACGGTCTCTGACCAATGCTGCATGGTGGTGAGAAGTACCTGGAACCTGTTGGCCAGGATGCCAAAGGCGTTCTCCACCACCCGCCTTGCCCTGGACAGCCTGTAGTTGAAGATCCTCTCTTCACGGGTGAGGAGTCTGGAAGTGTATGGCTTCATGAGGTAGGTTCTGAGGGAGAAGGCGTCATCCCCCACGATGAAGTAGGGCACATCTTGCGTGTCGTTGGGCAGGGGGTCTGGATCTGGGAAGTCCACGATGAGGTTGCGTTCCAGCCCCTCTTTGAGGTGACTGGCGTTGTAAACCTGGGCATCTGAAGATGAGCCGTAGCCTGAAGCATCGATGTACATGAACTTGTAGTCAGCATCGACCATGGCGAAGAGGATGATGCTGAAGAAGCCCTTGTAGTTGAAATAAGTGGACCCCGGGGGCCATAGAAAGAGCGTTCATGTCGCGGCCCCTGTCAGTTATCTGTTTACCTGCGAATCCTTCTACCATGCAACACCAACCTACACCAACAGTGTTCTACAGTGGCTGGGAAAAGTGTAGCAACACGAGAGAAGAAGTGGACCCCGACTTGATTGGAGCTTTGCAGGCCACGTGCTTGCCATCGATGGCTCCAACGGTGTGTGGGAAGTTCCACCTCTGATACCACTGCTCTGCAACTTTCTTCCAGCCTTCTTCAGTGGAGGGGCACTGGAGGAGCTCCTCCTTGTATTCTTCGATGATGGCCTGCACCACTTCTCTGACCACAATGCTGATGGTGTTGTGTGGCACCCTCCAGCCATACTGCATGCTTTTGTAGGTGGTCCCTCAGGCCAGGTGGTGCAGAGTGAGTGCCACCTTGAGCCCAGGTTCCAGGCTGGGCCGGATGTTGGTGTTTGCCTTGGTCAACCTGGGTGTCAGGCGCTGCACAACTTCGTCAAACATGGCTGGAGGCATCCTCATGAAGTTCTGGAACGCCCGAGTGTCTTCGTTCCTGAGCTCCACCATCAGCTTGTTATACAGTCCGTACTCTGCTCTTCTCCCGATCCATTTTCGGACCCAGACGCTTCTTGGCCGCCTCTTTTTCTTCCCATAGTAGAGTTCACAGAGCCTGTAGATGGCTTCGTACTGTTGCAGGAGGATGGTGGCTGCCAAAAGGACTGTGGTACGATCCACAGTGGACATGACTGGATGCTGTGGAAGAGGAAGAGTCAGATGAAGGCTGCAGAGGTCTGCACAGGTGGGCTGCTGGGCTGAAAGTGAGATGCAGACGAGTTGCTCCCCCTTTTTATAGGCAATGTAGGTGTCCCTTTGCATCCTCTAGGCATCCTCTAGACATCCTTAATATCTGAGATAGGTCCCCTCTGCGAACGTTTTTTCCGCTTTAAACGCTTTGTTTCCGTGCTGCATCCGTTCTGCATCTGTTCCGCGTCCGTTCCGCTTCCTCCCTGCGTCCGGGCGGATGCGAGTTGCGCGGATGAGCAGCGGACGCCAAGCGGATATAGCGGATGCGTAGCGGATGCATAACAGATGCATAGCGGATGCGTAGCAGATGCAGAACGGACGAACTGGATACATTTTCCGCGCAAAAGTTTTAGGCAGCCCAAAACTTTGGGAGCGGATGAAACGTCCATAAACGTATGCTGGACGGATAGAGAGGAAGCAAAACGGAGGCAGTGAGTACAGAACGGATACATCGCGTTAACCAACGGATGGCAAGGTTTTTTGTCCGTTTTACATCCTCTTTGCATCCGTTGGTTCAGTGTGACATGGGCTTTAAGAGGCAATCTCAAATTACATTGTAAAGTAATATAATCCAGAACAGATTAGTGGCCATAAAGATAAAGAATAAAGGTCTCCCCTGCCCGGTTGTGTCTGACTCTAGAAGGTGGTGCTCATCTTTGTTTCTTAGCTGAGGGAGGCAGTGTTGTCCTAAAATGTTTCTGTGGTTATGTGGCCAGCATGACTATGCACCGAGATGCATGGAATGCCATTACTTTCCCATTGAAGTGGTAGCTATTTATCTGCTTTCATTTTGTATGGTTCCTGTTAGGTGGGCAAGAGCTGGGGCAAGTAACAAGAGTTCACCCTGTCACTCTGCTTGAACTTTCTGACTGACAAGCTCAGCATCTTTAACTACTGAACTATTGCACCCCCTTAGTGGCTATAAAAGAATTGATTAATGATAATTTTATTTTATAATTTTAGCTCCTAATGAGTCTCAGTTTCACTATTAACAAGTTTGCATTTTTATTTGGATGTTTGCAACTGAATGTTAGAATTATCCATTTCTCCAGGCACTTTGATTACTGTGATAGATACATGAAAATATTTCTATGTACTTACCCACAATGGAGAGTATCACAACCACAAAATCAAAAATATTCCATCCAATAGTGAAATAATAGTGACGTAAGGCAAACATTTTCAGCACACACTCGCAAGTGAAAAAGATAACAAAGACAAAATTGATCCAGTAGAGGATATCCTCCATCTGTTTGCTTTGTGTGTCAGTTTCAACCATCATAGTCACCATGTTGAGACAGATGAGTAGCATTATTAATATATCAAAGGCTTGCTGGGTGACAAAGTCGAAGACAGCGCCTTGGATTCTGTTCTATTGTACACAGAAAACATGTGTATCAACATTGCGAAATACTCAGTGAACCTTTGGTACTATCCGATTAAAAAAGATTTTAATAAGATGGCAATAGAGATTTTGAAGGGATGCTTAAAGGCAGATTGAAAAATGTTCAGTCAGCATGATATTTGTAAGTACATATAAGATTATATACAGTAGTATGATTAACTTCACATTCAGCTTCATTTTCTCCTTTAAATTGTCATGGTGTTCCCTTTGTTCAATCTTATTTGCTGCAGAGCAAATACCAGGTATGTTAATCTAAGGAAATGCTAAGGAAATCCATTTGTTTTTTTCAGCAGCCAAAGTAAATAAACTAGCAGTAAATAGAAAAATAGCTCCTTTATTCTGCTTCAGGATAATATATATCCCAGAAGAGGCTATTAGAATTATCTGACCCATTTCCACACTGCTTCTCGTGAAAAAAAAAAACTCATAGAAATTTGCAGTTAGAATAGTAGGTTTAAACAATTGATGAAAATATATTATCCAGCTTTTAAATCAATGTTCAGCACTCAGCACTCAGACCTTCTCTGTTGCATGAGCTGCGCTGGCTTCCATTTTTCTTCTGGTTGCAATTAAAGATGCTGGCCATTACCTTTGAAGCCCTATATGAAACTAGGTCAAGCTATCTGCATAACTGCCTTTCCTCAAGAACATGTACCCATCCTACCAAGTTGGATAGAATGGGCACACTCCTAGTCCCATCCTTTAAACATTATCATCTTATGGTTTTTTCCTAAAGTTTGCCAGGCTCCTAGCCTCCCATAAACTATTGAAGACTTGGCTTTCCCCCCAATTGTTGGGATAAGATGAGGTGACTGCACCTATCAAGGTTTCATACCTGAATACAGCATACAGGAAAGTCAAAATTACTTGGTGTTGCCCAATAAGATCATAGATGGCTGAATGGGTAGAGGTCAGGCCCTGATTTAGGGAGAAGGATTCTGCAATAGCACTTTGCCATCTCATCTGGCATTAATTTTTTTCTTGGGCATACATTTTACAAAAACTCTAGTCCCAGAAGTGGGATGATGAAAAGATTTGTGGGTTTCTCAAGGCTGTTTCATGTGGAAATTTGAATCAGAAATCTCCCAACTGATATTTTCACCCATTACCAATTATAATAGTTTTCCTCTTCATTCCTGAATAATCTCAATGTATCTGGGGATGGGGAGGGATGAAAGGTTCCACTTGAGTATGTAAGGAATGGCATGGTAGAAAAAGAATGGAAAAACTTACCAGAGGCCTGGGAATTGGCTTTTGAGGTTTTTTGGAGCCTAATTTTTTCATGGCATTGTAGTATTTCTTCTGTTCTTCTGTCATAAAGATATCCTGACCTCCAAAGTAAAGGGGAAGAGGGGAAGAAAAGGAAGTTGGTTACAATCCATTCAACCTTGCTTGAAGATTATGGCACATATTCAGTGAGTAGGCTTTTCTTATTACTTTATGTGGCAAAGAAGTTACTTCCATATCTAGAAGTAATTGTCTCACAGAGTTAAGTTCCATTTAGCTCTGTTGTGGGAACATCTAATTCAATGTAGTGCCCACCAGATCTCAGATTATAATTCTCATCAGCTGCAGGCCTAATGGCTATGATGCCTGGGAATGTGTAATTCAGTGCATCAGTTTGCGGAAGCCTGATGTAGAGCAAAGGTTCAATTTAGCATTATAAATTGTAACAGTCATTGTTTGAAATGGAAAGGCAGAAGAATCTTGTCCAGCAAGAAATTATTTATGTGAAATGTATCTGTTGTGCATTTACTAGTTAACTTTCTTTTGGGCATAATTGAAGAAGTCAAAATGAAAACAATTATACAAAAGGATACTAAGCTTTTCCTTTGTATTTGATTTACACAGGTAGCCCCCGATATACAACTACGGTTGAGCCTAAAATTTCCATTGATAAGCAAGGCAGTTTGCAACCTTTTTGTCATGGTTCTTAAGCAAATCACTGCAGTTAAGTGAATCATGTAGTAGATAAGTGAATATGGCTTCCCTTAGTCATAAATCACCTTTTTCTAGAGCAAACAGTCACTAAATAAATGTTTGTAAGCTGAGGACTACCTGTAATGCCTCTTTCACTCATGAAAATCATTTAACGGTAACTACAGTTGCAATAGCTGACTTGCATGTGATAATCTGCTTTTAATGATTTATATTTTGAGTTAGCAGCAGCAAGATTTGGGAGAGTTTCTCATGACTAGCACATATGTGTGAAGGAAACTTTTACCATTACCTTTACTCCTCTATCATTATTAATTGATAATTAAATAGTCATTCTAGTGCTTATCTTTCTTCTCTTCCTTCCCCTTGTGTGCTAGACAATATGAAAAGTTGACCTATCTTTTTCTTTTGCTGATTGAAGTTGTCAATAATAACACCAATGAAGAGATTCAAGGTGAAGAAGGATCCAAAGATTATGAAGATGACAAAGTAGATATACATGTAGATGTTGTCCTCATACTTGGGCTGCTCTTCTTGCTATAAGCAGAGACAAAATAATTATATATTGGGGGGAAGGGGGGAGGGAGAGGGAAATCCCAATCTATATGTATTTAATCTATTAAAGTAAAAAATCACAGTGTATTCTGTTTTAAAGCATGCAACATTGTGCAGAAAAATAATGAGATAATGGTCAAAGGGCATAGGGCAAAGGTAAAAGAAAAAGGAAATCTAACTAAATCTTATTTATACTAACACTATCCACTAGTACTGCAAATCTTTCTACTATTGCAAACCACCCTTTTGATTCACACACCACTTTATACACCAACTTTTTGGTTCTTTAAACATTACTTTTGAAAACCTCATTAACTCTACCCACCTACAATTTACTCATTCCCCTTCTCTTCACTTTTAATACCTTTTCTTCCATTTGATCTGTATTCATTCTTTCTATATAATCCATGTACCTCTCACATAATTATTTTGTACTGTTCACTTTTGTACTGCATTTAGATTCATTTGACATTTAATCTTGACTATATCTTGTGTTATGTCAATATGTATTCTCATTGCATTCAAATTATTTTTACATTTTTCCTATTTTATCTCAAACTCACATGCATCTAGTAAATAGGATAGTTTAAATATTTTGCTTCTGGTTAAATTCACACATTTAATAAAGAATTAAATGATTAAATGACGTCCTCTTCTGGGAAATCATTATAAGTTATGCATTATGCAAAACCTAATGATTAGAAAAGTTGCCCTTTGATTCAAAGGCTTCTAGGGATCCATTAGGCACATAAATCCTCTTTAATTTCACTCTGATTAAATTAATTCTGGAGCCATTGCTGAATATTCTGTGCACAAAAGAGATCAGGTCCCATACACAGAAGGTGCAACTAGCATCTGACAATTGGACCAATTTTTTTTTTACTTTCCCTTAAAATGATTAGCATTTTTTCTTATATAAAATAATAAAGACACTCTTGCTTCCCAGCAAGTAAGTAGCAACCAACTTGCCTTGTTTGGGCTCAGAAGCTGAATCAAATTTGGTTAGCACATGGATGAAAAATTATCAAGAAAATCAGAGCTATGGATTTGACTAAAAAGCTGAAAACATCCCAGGGCAATAGGCAAATCACTTTTGTATTGTTGCCAAGCAAATTAAACTGTCTTGTCTGTGCAAAGATCAAGGACTGATCACAATTGGAATGGGTCTATTTTTTGTTATAAAAGTAGTGCTAGGTTCATAACTATATTACCTTTCTAGAATCTACTGCTGCATACATTATATCCATCCAGCCTTTGAAGGTAGCCTGTGGAAAAAGCACACTTCTTTTAAAGAGGACAAAAAAAATGAAGCAGGGTAACAGTAGCACAGGGCAACATGAATTGCCGATGTTTATTTTTTCGCTTACTAACAAACAAGATCAGAAATGCTGCATTCACTTTTAATTAGGCCTAGGAATACTCATTTGTTAATCTAATCCAACCTAATCTGATTTTTTAAAAAAAATCTCATTTTTTATCTTGTTCAAAATACTCAAGAGGTGTTTATCTAACTTTCCACTTTGTGATTTAATGTCAGATGCCTAAGTTTCATTCCCCCACCCCAACTTCTCTCCTTCTTGTCATGTCTTTTAGATTATAATCCCAGGACATGAAATATTATAGTTTCCAACCCTTGTAAACTGCTTGAAAGCCTTTTAAAGCAAAGTTCAAACAGTTTGCATATGTAATAGAATACATAATATTATATATACACTGCTATCATGCCAACGTCTGCAAATATTGGTCCTTATGCAGTCAAAATGATACAATCCCTCCATAACAGGAGGTATCAATTGGTTTGAGAAAACCTGAAGTTTTGCAGAAGTAAAGAAACCAATAAATAATCTCTCCCTCAGCCACTTTGAAAACATTTATTTTGATTCTGGAAATAGTTTAAAACCTTTACATTGGGTTTACTGATTTGGTCAAAGGGAGGGTTGTGCTGATTCACACGTTCTTAACTGCTTCCACTTTTGTGGAATTTTTCACCCATCCTAAACACACAAGGGGCATACTATAACTGCATTTATTTTGATAAATTGTACATCCATTTGTTCTCTGGCTTGTATATGGAATGTGCAGCAGGATAGGCTGTAAATTATTAACAAAACATTTGCATGTTGTTATTATGATGTGAATCAAATTGCAAGATAATTTAATCCTAATATCCCTGTTTAGTTAATTTCACAAAATAATACATTATAACATCAAATGTAATAAAATATAATTTTATTTATTGTTTTTAATTTGTTTTTACATATAATGAACTTGGCTGCCCAGAGTCATTTGTTGAGATAGGCAGCTTCAGAAATCAAATAAATAAAACAACATTAAAAATAATATCACTTTTGTAATTAAAATAATGAAAAGTATCTTCATCCAGTTTTTTAAACTTTCTGATTGATGGATTTTTTTTAGGATACAATCAGCCTTTATTATAACATTACATATCTTGAAATCTTCACATACTTTTGCAGCAACACCTGGACCTATAAAATGATAGACATACCATACCCTTTTGAATCACAAAATAAATAAATATAAAAATAAATCTTCAGTGAAGTTGCTCTATGATTCATTTGCAAGTGGTTTATCCTCCTACCCTACCTCTGCTTTTCGTGAATATACAAAGACTAATTCTAGACTGTTACCCAGGTTGTGAGTGACTCAGAGGCAGTGCAGAAGATTGCTCTGGGAAGAACAGATGGACTGCATGCTGGCAGAAGTGGCTCTGTGTACCACTTCCAGCACGTGTGCCATGGGTTTGCCATAACAGGTTTAGAACATATTCAAACAAGAAACACCTCGACCCCTCACATTTTCTAACAGCAACATGGAATTAATTCTTCAGGAAGCTATATACCACTCCTCCCTCAAAGTTAAAATTACCAGTTTCTTAGCTCAGACCTCTCTTTATAGGAACAGATCCTTGCTATTTCCACCTTCAGTGCTTAAATAATAAACTGCTCTTAAATCCTCACTAATAAAAGGGAAGCAAGTGAAAATAACTTGATTCTTTCCCATGTTAATTGTTTCAAAAATGGAAATGAGTTCTTGATTAGTTCCTTATAATTGCTGCAAAGTACAATAAAAAAACAAAATGTTTGGCTGAATATGGGAAAATATATTTACAAAAGGAAAACATTTTAAGATTTCAACATTTTGGCAATTATAAAATAGTCATCAAGCAACAAAAATAGAACTTACAATTTGTAGAAGGGCCAGGTACCCCACACCGACATTGTCAAAATTAATCTTCACATTCTTCCATCGAATCTCTGTTCCATTGGGGTCCATCAGCTTCTCACACTCTGTCTTGTTGTTCACTTCTTCTATTTCAAATCGATACTCAGCCGTCTGATTAAAGCAGTAATGATACTTCCCAGCAAAAAGATTAACCCCCATAATGCTGAAAATCAGCCAGAAAATAAGGCAGACCAACAGCACATTCATAATGGATGGTATAGCACCCACCAAGGCATTCACAACTACCTGTATCGGAAGGAAAAGGAAGGAAGAGAGTGTTTCAGTACAGAAAATATGATGACTTAGATTTTACAAGCAAAACATCCATTTGTCTAGTTTTAGTAAGGGGAACAGAAACAAGGCTAGTCATATAATACTCATCTTAATTCAAAAAGAAGCATGTGTCTCTAAGCATTTTGTTTTTCAAAAAAGTTTAATTAAATAATTTATCCAGACAAATATTAGCAATTTGTTTTTTTTCCTTTCCCATTCAATAGGTGTTTGATTAAAAAAAAGAAAAATTAAGATTGTGAAAAGGAGCCTTGATAATGTTAGGAGTCCAGGTGAGTCTAATATCTAAAGTCAGAATCATATGTTTTGAATCAGACACATGTAAATTAACTTAGCCAACAATCTTTCCCCATTTTAAAACTAGATTCATAAATTTGTGGGCCCTGTTACTCCTACTCCCATGAAGAATAAATGAGGAACTTTAGCCACATGTTTCAAATGGGAGTAGGAAAGGGTGCCAAACTTGTTCTAAGACTTAATGATAGCTTAGTATAAAATTAATCAGGACTATATGTTCTTTAGTAAGCAAGGCCAGAAGTGTCCCAAGAGCTGAGCATGCATATTTGCAAGCTCAAAAAAAAAAAAAAAAAAAAAAGCCATATTCCCTTCTCTGCTTCACAGCAAATGAAACTCATATTTTACAGTTTCCTTCCTTCCTTCCTTCTATAATATTTGGACTTAGGAAATATATTCCAGCTTATAACTTTTTCTATCTTTTTTCAAAATTGATAACTTTAACCTTATGTGATTATAGACTTAGACTTTGTTTTAATGTTTTCTTACCTTAATATTTAAACAGAAATGAAGACATGTGTCATCTATAGTTGTTGCTTTAACATATATAGGACAATCAATAAACATCTCTTTTGATTCAGAATGAGAAAATTAAAGTTATCATTCTGAACTTATTTACTTTACAGGGCAGGAAGCTATTAATATACACACTGCAGCATTCATTCTTAAAAAGAAAGGGCTATATAGTAGGGCTGTGCACATCCTCCCAAACAGATACTCTGAAACACACAGAAACAAGTATGATGCACTTATTTTGAAGATGTTAATCATCAAGCAATTTTTTTAAAATACACACAATATTTTGAAAGCTATCCCTCACATTCTTCAATTGAGTGAGAATGCATTTCTATTATTTTGCCAACAATGATCACTCTTTAGAATGATTTGCAGAGATTTAGTATTTGGCATCCTTTGTTGCCTTCAGTGTTAATTTCTAACATGACACCAATTTTTAGGCAATGATATTTCTTTTAAAAGAAATGCCACATTAGACATTTTTTACAACAAACTCCTGAAAAAAAATGGGAGAACTAGGCACATCTTCCTCCCTACTACTAGGCAATGAATCTCTCCCATAATAATTAAATGAATGCCCTAATCTGGATGTTAGAGAAAAATGTTGTTTCTCTGTTGAATATGGAAGTTTCTTCATGGAGCCTTTCCTATTAATTGGACATCAGGAAAGGGTTTCTAGTGCAAGGTCAAAATGCATGTCAGCAGTAGAAATTAGCTCTCATGGCATTGTAATCTCCCTATCTTCTTCTGTCAGCTCTATCCCCTGGGCTGGAGACAAATATCACATGAAATTTCCTCCAGTCAAAAACCCTTATCTATTTTGTGCTGATAAATGTTAAGTTTCACAATGTTGACATAGCATTATCTGTGTTTAGATGCATAATCCTCTGTAAACATTAGGCATTGCATGAAGCAGAAAATGTTTTGCAATCAACAGCCCACTGACTTCTGAATAGAGGCCTATCAAAAATAAAAGAAACTATTAAACTCAATGTTATCAGCCCATATTTCAGGCACCAATTGGAAACTCAAAAAGTCATTCTTTATTTCTGAAATGGAATAATGAGGGAAATTAAAAAAACAGTAAATGTATTGGTCATATTATTGTGACTTGACACAAGGTTGCATTTTGATTTACTCCCTATTTGTCTTGTATAACAGGATGAAATATATCTCTTACTTTTCTACTCATTCACTTACAATGTAATCATTATGCCCATAGTTTAAACAAATTATCAAAACTATTGCAAACTATTATGAGAAAGGGAACATGGCTTTTGTGTGACAATTTTATATTAGAAATATAGTAAACTAGGGCATGCATATTTCATAACAATATTTTAATTTCCTTGCCCCCCAAATATAAAGAGTTGAAGATATTTTAAAAAATACTAAGTTGTTAGGCCATAGAGGAAAGCAAAGAACTATATTTAATGCTGTTTAGAAAACAATATTTTCTTTTGTTTTTTTCATTCTCATGAAGTCAGTTTATACTAATGGCAAAAAGAAGGCAAGGCCCGAATCATATATGGATTTAAATAATTTCTAACTAGCTTTAAAATTCCTATCAGAAAAGAGCCATTCTCTGTTAGAAAGATGCTGGGGAACAATTTTTCAAGCCAAGTTAGCTAAAATATGTGATAATTTATGTTACAATACTTTCATTAGAAACACTAGTTTCTCTTGAAAGTAATTACAGTAAAAGCAACTGTTGAGATTTTTTTCTAAAGAAGTAACATTTGTTCAAGTCAGACCAAATGTCAATCCACATTCATATCTGAAGTACATTCCATTGAATTTGATCAAGGTCTAACACTATACTGCCATCCTGAACACATTTACTACTGTAGAGTAAGCCCACAAAAACCAGTGGGGCTGATTTCAATTAAAAAAAAATGAACAAGACTGTCCTGTAATTTAGTTCTGCTTGATGCCTAGACTAACAAACCCAGACCTGAAATGATAACTGAACATGATCATTTTGAAATCCTATTAAAAAGAATGGTTGTTCTACACCCACCATTTTCTTAGGATTGGCCACGATTTATTATAGAATTAAATATCCAGGTCTCAAAGTGTTGCATATTGTTTCTCTTTGTCAATAACTCCCCCAGTTCCTGAAAATTTATCTTTAGTACATTGAGAAAGTTAAATAAGGATTTTTTTTACAGTTATATAACAGTAAGATATTAATATAAGAAATAACATCTAATTTCCATGTAAAACCAAACTGATGGAACTTTAGCAATATAATTTAGAAAACATAATTATGTAATGCACCCACTTCAACGTCCTTTTGGAGCAAGTGTAATATGCAATTTCAGGATAACATTGAATTTTAATTGAAACTTTCAGGTAAACAAAATCTCTGTACAGGTTGAGCTAATAAACCCTGACTTTTTTTTTCTTTAGTGTTTTGAACACAGATATTTTCAGATTTTTGAATGTAGGTTAAATCTCTTCTCTACAACCTCTCCTGTTTTTCATTCTATCAATATTGTTCCAATTAAGAGGTTGTATTAGAATGCACCACACATACCACCCAATGCTATGCATTCAGAAGGGGCTCGTTCCTTTTTCAAATATAGGTTCACAGCTTTCAAAATTGTATCTTTTATATGCCGTGCATTACAAAAAATTAAATTGGCAATCTGCTTTAAAACATGGATAAGTTCAATATGTATAAAATGGTATATTGCAATAATTTCTAGAAAGTTCAGGTTCTATGCATTACTTGTGATTTGTCACATCACAGTGACAAGCGGAGAGTGGAGTGGAGGGCATAAAGCATGTCAACAGGAAACGGAAAAGAGGAAGAAAAGCTGAGCTATCAGTCAAGGCTGCCAGTCACGAATGGACTAGACTGAGAACAACGAGGTGCAAATGAGAGGAATTAAACCAGAAATCTTTTACTTGGGGGGGGGGAGCACTGGATTCCCCCTCCCCATATCCAGCCCTTTTCTGCAATCCTGAATATACCCCCAAACAAGGCAGGAGCAACTTGTAAACCAACCATTGTGTTTTGACCTCTTTTTTTGATCCATCATAACTTTGGGAGAGGGGAGAAGAAAAACTTGAGGTGGTTCAAATTCTGATTCTTTGCACCTGGTGATTCTTCCTGTTCCAAATTTACAGCCAGAAATGCCCCCTTGAATGTTACAGGTATTAAAAGCCAGGCCAAAAAAGAGCAGCCAAGTGCCAACAATGAGGCAGCTTAATATATCTCCCTTTTTTAAAATTAGTTTGTTATTGTTATTATTATGGCAATCATCAAATAAAAAAGGGAGAACTGTGCAGCAGGGTGATGGTGAATCATAAACAGAGGGAAGTGATCACGTCAGCAGCTGCATCATGATTCTGTTTGTTATGTCTTTCTACCAGTTTGATCGGTTCTAGCATGCTTTAAAAAAAAAACAAACCCATAATCCACAGGCATGCAGAAGGATCAGCTTGCTAATGGCATCTTACCCTCATCCCCTCAAATCGGGACAACGCTCTTAAAGGCCTCAAGGCTCTGAGTGTCCTAAGGGATTTAATGGCACCTAGTTCCGAGTAGCCCAGGGCATTAGCTATAAGGCTGACTAAAGAGACCTACACAGAAAACAGGAAAAGAAAGGAAAAAGAAAAAAGAAAAAAGAAGAGGTTCCAGACTGTTAGCATAAATCCCCTAGCACTGGCAGTATATTCATCCCCCAAATTGGACTGCAGGCCCGAGCCATCCCCCATTTACAGTGACGCCGAAGAAGGCAATGGCCATCAGCTGCCTACAGCACTTCACTGAAAGGACCTAGAAGGAAATAATACAGTTGAGAGAGGCATAAATATAAAACAAAAGGGGAAAAATAAGTGAGAGAGAGAAAGAGAGGCGCGCACACACACACACACAGAGAAACGGAAATTGGGTCTGTTGGAGGTTAGGAGCCCAAACGGATGACAAGAACCTTACCCTCGCCCTCTTAACAGTCTGCAGGATCCCAGCAGCTCCCATTAAATTAAGCCAGACAAATTTTTAAAGGACCTATGAAAAAGAATACAAATAAATACACACACTGCACAAACCTCTTTAATTCTCTCATTCGGGTGGGGATGGGAAGTGGGGATGACCCACCAACATCGCATCACAAAATTAAGAAAAAAACAAATATCTAGCTTTCTTTGTTTCTCCTCTGAAAAAAAGCAGTTTGTCTCTTAAGAGTTTACAACCTTTGTGTCAGAGTAAAGCCTTTTTGAAGGTTTCATTATCAGTTTTCTGCTTCCTGGTGTAGGGAATAGGCGGCATGGAATAGCTGTTGCTATCCAAAGAGTCTGAAGGCCATCTAGTGGAGAAGGCTATAGTTTTCTCTTATTCTAAATTATAACAAGACTGCATTGTATTACTGGTGAGGACTAAGATTCTTTGCTCACATCAGGAGTTTAATAAGATACAGTGAATTCTTCATCTCAGGCTTCCAGATTCTGGTACCATCTATATGTGCTCAGGTACAAGCCTATTATCCCTGGCCAGAATAATAGGTAGTTGGACCCAGGTGGAGGATGCTGTACTCTTTATTGCAAAGAAGTGCTTTTTCAAGAGGCAACTGGAATGTTTTTCAAAAAGCAATGGGACTTGGGAAAAAACAGCACTTTTGAGACAACTATAACCTGGATGCTGAGAATCTCCACAGATATTTTTTATTGCAAAGTGTGCATCATGTTGGAATGCAGTATGTTAGCTTCTTGCCAGTATTTATGCATGATAGGACTAATGAGAATTTGGGGCATCACAACATTTGCAATTGGAGTTCAGCATAAGATACTCGTTCCTGTTCTAATGCCTGAGAATGCATTCTGGGAGCCAGTTCGCAAATTACCATTTTCAGTATGGCTGTTGTTTCCACAATTGGCTTCCATTTTGCACTGGAAGCTCTGGAATAAACACAAATTATATGACCAGCCTCAACATATGTCTGCTTCTGGCTACAGACTATATATTCTATCTACTGATCTGCACTGTAGCAATAGAATTACAGGTCCATAATGTTTATTTTTTATTTTATTTTATTTTAAGTTGTCAAGCATTTATTAGTTAACAGATATAAATATAAACATGAATTATTAATACATGAAATGGATACAAATAAAAGGGAACATTAGGACAGGGACAGTAGGCAAATGTGTGTTTATGCATGCCTCTTAAAGACCTCTTAGGAATGGGGTGAGGTCAACAGTAGACAGTCTAAGGTTAAAGTCAAATATTCAGTGTAGAGTCATTCAACCTGCAGTGGATTTGGGAAAATAATAAAAATAACATCTGCCTATCCAAAGTCCTTGAGAGAGACTCAGTATGGGATCAAAATAACAGATCCAGTCTAAACATTTGGCTGGCTGCAACCAGCTATAATAATGATAATGTGGTGTACCGCATCGCACTTAAGCTTTTACAGTAACATAAAGAGGAAATATGGATAAACTAGAAATCTTACTCTCTCTTTGTCTCTGTCTCTTACTCTCTCTTTTGATACATGTTATGGGATGTACTGCACATATGTACATATGAGGTTACACAGGAATTTCATACTGTACTATCTTTAACAGAAATATTTTCACTTATGTCTCCCTAAAATATCTTGTCTGTCATTTTGAAACTTAACCTTTCATAAGTAAGGCATGTTTTATTGGAGACTGTTTTAAAAATACTAATTTTAGTTAACATTTGTGTTAATTAAATGGAATACAGTAGTACTGCCTGGAATGTTCCAAAGGAGAGGACAATACTTTTAAGCAACTGCCAAAGAATTAAAGTTAAGGACATTGTTTTTTCAGGGCTGACAACCAGATTGGAGTGCTGAAGTTCTGAAAGTATAATAATATATATTTGCTCTGGCTGGAAGAAGCAACTGATTGTCTCAAAGGTGCTATTCAAAAGGCAACTGAAATGATTGAGAATCTCTATAGATAACTGATTGTCTCCCATTTTGGGGAGATCAGCTCCAGAGACTGTCTGTTATAGGGCTGTTCTTCTGGAATGGCTTCCACAAGGTGTATTTGGTCCTGTTTCAGAAGTGTTCCAGTTCCAGAAATTTTGGAGCTTAAAGGTCCCCTTGGAGGGAAAAAAATACATCAGGGGAATGAAATTATGTTAAGGAGATGATTCTTTCTCAGCACAAACAGACATTGAACATTAATTAAAAAAAAGATCTAGGATATATTTCTTTGAACCTTGAAACATATTGATTATTTACACATGGTAATATGTTAGTTTTCAAATGATTAATTCAAATATAGACTTGATATTTTGACATTGGACAAACAATAATCACATTTTTTCTAAAGAATGAAACAAAAAGTACAGGGCAGCACAGTAGTAACAAACTATACTGAAGTTGTGTGTGGAGAAACAAATGCACAAAGATATCAATGTCTGTAGAAATCTGAAGAGAACAAGAAAAGAAATTCGTTCCCAAATCTCAGAAATATTAATGATCACAGTATTTTCCATTAATTATGCGGCATCAAATCATGCAGACCTCTAATGCCTTTTTATCTAAGAGTAGGATGGACTTTTGTTTTAAAAGATCCTGGTCAATTTCATTTTGCTTCTGTTCACAATTTAAAAACATTTAATGCCTTCTTTTGTAAATTTCATTTAAACAACAATAACAATAATGCTATATACCAGTAAGGCCCCAAAAATAAGGGCACTATCAAAAATATTATATCACTTTCAGGTCTCCTGTTCCACAAAAATAGCATGTTAATACAGACAGTCAGTGGAAATTCCCATTGTTTTAAGAAAACAAATATTTGAGACTCAAAGTATATTAAATTAGAATGTAAAAATTAGGTATATAATGTAAGATACATGCATGAGGGCAAGTATGTTTTCAATTTGCCTTTTGGATCTCAGTCATTTGAAGGATAAACTGTGACAAAAAAAGACAATAGTTTTTTTTGTGGCTTTGGGAATATTATCTATCTAATATTTGTAACTATTCATAATTTGTCATCCCCCCACCCCCATATCTTGTGACTGGTGAAGATTTTGAAGGAAAGGCCACATTGTTTAAGAGATGCTAAAAGAAGCATGGGGGAGGAAGAACTGAACAGGCAATCACTTAAACCTTCTCTAGTGGATGAAAGAGACTGTATTTTTCACCAAAGACCTTGTATCTTAAGGGCCTGTCGGATGCAAAAAGTATGTAAAAAGAACACAGCGGACGAGAAAATGTTCCATCCGTTGTTATCCGCTCTCAAAAGTGCCTCAAATTTGCATAAACAGAGCAGACAACAACGGAAAGGAATGGATGGGGAGAGGACATAGCCAGGGTGTAAAGCGGATACTCCACGGAAGCCTAGCGGATGGAAGCGGATGGAAGCGGATGGCACATCTGCAGGGCTTCCGGGGGAGCACAGCGAAGCAGACGCAAAGCGGAAGGAGCGGATGCAGAGCGGATGCTGAGCAGATAAAGCGGATGCAGAGCGGACACCTAGCGGATGCCTAGTGGATGCAAAGCATTCACTGCGCATGCGGGGAGGATGCATTGCATCAGCCCCGTGGATATAAAAGGATGCAGCTCGCAAGCAGGTCACCATTCAGAGGAAAGACCTGCCGCCAGACACATCTCCAGCCAACAACCATGGGGAAGAAGAGGAAGCCTGTGCCATCTTCTGCCAGCCCTGGCAAGAAGGACAGGGCCACCATCCCACCCCCTGGCGCTGACTCTGCTTCTGCTGGGGCTTCTGCTGCTGGGGCTGACTCTGCTGGTGCTGGTGCTTCTGCTGGTGCTGTTCCTGGTGCTGGTGCTTCTGCTGGTGCTGTCTCTGCTGGTGCTGCTCCTGGTGCTGATGCTTCTGCTGGTGCTTACTCTGCTGCTGCTGCTCCTGGTGCTGCTGCTGCTGCTGGTGCTCCTGGTGCTGCTGGTCCTGCTTTTGCTGCTGCTGTTGTTGCTGCTGCTGCTGCTGGTGGTGTGGTGGTGTACCAGCCCCTAGAACCTCAAAGCCCTTCTGATGAGGGCACAGAAGGCCCTGTCAGAGGGAGGAAGAGGCAATAGTGCGATAGGGAGAGGAGGCAGTACTCCATCGAAGAGGAACATGAGGATGAGGTGCTCGAATGGCTGAGGGAGAACAAGTACCTCTGGCGGAAGGGACACAGGCTCTATCGAGACACCAAGTGGAAGCAGGCGGCTTGGAGAGAGAAGGCGGAGAGCCTGGGCTACACTTCGGAGGTCCTCCTCGGGTGGTGGAAGCACGTGCACACCTGGTACGGGAAGCTGCACCTCAAGAGGTCTGGCCAGGCTGCGGTCAAGCTCACTGACCGGGAGACCTATGTGATGGCCAAGTGCAGCTTCTTGGAGGGTGAGGTCTGCCACAGAGGAGCAGCCCCTCTGTCTACCCTCTCTCTCAGGCAGCCCAGAGAGAGCCAGTCCTCTTCTGGCCAAGAGTCAGCTCCTGTGTCCAGGCAGGTATCTGTGGAGCGCCCCACAACGGAGACCCCCCCAACAGCTGCACTTCCCGTGGTGGAGGGCATGGAGGACTCCCTGACGCAGTGGGAGCAAGGAGAGGGCGCTGACACCAGAGACCAAACCACCCCCACCCCCAACTCCACCTCCACAGAAAGCAGGCAGAGAGGCAGACCGGAGGGCCAGAGCCACACTGTCCTGCTGGAGATCAGGGACACCATCAAAAGCAGCGTAGATCTCCTCTCTCAGCTGGTACACACCGACATACCATCCTCAAACCGCAAGCCCTTCCTCACCTACGTCAACCAGACCCTCATGGACATGTCCGAATCACAGTACCAGGTGATAAAGGAGAGGATCACAGGTCTTCTACACAACCCTCCAGGCCCAGCTGAACCTGCTCCGACCCAGTCCAGGTCTGCTCCTCCAACCCAGGTGATGTCACAGCTCTTCCAAGGCTTTCCACAGGCCCTCACCTACCAAGGCTACGGCTACCAGGAGTTCCAGCAGCACAGGCAGCCCTTCCCAGTCCAGGCACAGGTACATCGTACGCCACCGATGCCACCGATGCCACTGTAGCCACAGATGCCACTGACGCCACCCATGCCACAGGTGCCACCCACGCCACAGATGCCACCCACACCACAGATGCCACCCACGCCTCACCTCGCTCAGCTTCAGACCAGACAGCCCCACTACACTCCTCCTTCCTCCACCCCACAGCCAAGCCCGGCCTCAGAACATCTGTCATCGGTCTTGGGACTGACACCCCATGTCATGGAGGAAGGGGCTCTCAACATCACAGGACTGAGCCAGCTCTCTGAGAGCTTCCTCCACACACCATCTCCTGTTGTCCTCTCAGGGCCAGGCACCCCAATGATGCCTCAGACCAGCACTCCAGCAGCAGCCACCTCCATAGCACCTGGACCCTTCACCCCTGAGACTATGGGCATGCCTCAGAGTGACTGAGAAGAGTGCCAGAGACTGGCTACCTGTTGACTTTATCTTTGCTTGGGACACTTTACTTGAGTCATTTTGTTTTTACAGTTTGTTATGAATAAAGTTTATCTTTGCTTCACACACTTGGTTCAGTTCTTTTAGTAAATAAAGTCTTGGTGGAAACTTTTAGAAATGGTTTAAGCCTTTGCATGCTTGTGGGATGGGCAGGGATACCTGTGGGATGGGTAATAGCTGTGGGATGGGTAAGGATAGCACTGGGATGGGCAGGGATACCTTTGGGATGGGTAAGGATAGCAATGGGATAGATAAGCCTCCAGTGCAAGCATAGTGGGACTGTATGGTCCTCCCTCCCAGGTGCCACACCTATGGCCCTTTATTATCAATAACAATTTAATCATTGATCAACACATTTCAACATAAACACAACTCTTTATTAAATGCCCTGTTCATTGTAGGGCCATTCAACATACATGGCACAATCTCATCCGTGTGATGAGACAGGCTGAAGGAAGCATCCATTAAGCATCTACCATCCTGTCTTGTCACTCCACTGCTCCAGCTGGGGAGTTGCACCAGTGTTTCAGGAGGTTGCGCTGCTTCTTCCCTTCATGTTAAGTTCTGTTGGGGCCTTGCACATCCACAATATCTATCAGGTTTCGCCCTTGCCTCCATTCACCAGGCTCCATGTCCCCATTGCCTTGTTGGCGGTCCACGAGCCTGTTCTGCAAGACTGGGTAGCGGGTGCGCATAAGATTGTGCAGGATGCAGCAAGCTTCCACGATGTTCCTCACGGTCCCTGACCAATGCTGCATGGTGGTGAGAAGTACCTGGAACCTGTTGGCCAGGATGCCAAAGCCGTTCTCCACCACCCGTCTTGCCCTGGTCAGCCTGTAGTTGAAGATCCTCTCTTCACGGGTGAGGCATCTGGAAGTGTAGGGCTTCATGAGGTAGGTTGTGAGGGAGAAGGCGTCACCCCCCATGATGAAGTGGGGCACATCTAGTGTGTTGTTGGGCAGGGGGTCTGGATCTGGGAAGCCCATGATGAGGTTGCGTTCCAGCCCCTCCTTGAGGTGACTGGTGTTGTAAACCTGGGCATCTGAAGCTGACCCGTTGCCTGAAGCATCAATGTACATGAACTTGTAGTTAGCATCGACCATGGTGAAGAGGATGATGCTGAAGAAGCCCTTCTAGTTGTGATAAGTGGACCCTGACTTGGCTGGAGCTTTGCAGGCCACGTGCTTCCCATCTATGGCTCCAACGGTGTGTGGTAAGTTCCACTTCTGATACCACTGCTCTGCAACTTTCTTCCAGCCTTCTTCAGTGGAGGCACACTGGAGGAGCTCCTCCAGGTATTCTTCGATGATGGCCTGCACCACTTCTCTGACCACAATGCTGATGGTGTTGTGTGGCACACTCCAATGTGGCATACTGCATGGTCCTGTATGTAGTCCCTGAGGCCAGGTGGCGCAGAGTCAGTGCCACCTTCAGCCCAGGGTCCAGGCTGGGCCGGAAGTTGGTGTTTGCCTTGGTCAACCTGGGTCTCAGCCACTCCACAACTTCGTCAAACATGGCTGGCGGCATCCTCATGAAGTTCTGAAATGCATGAGTGTCTTCGTTCCTTAGCTCCACCATCAGCTTGTTATACAGTCTGTACTCTGCTCTTCTTGCGATCCATCTTCAGACCCAGACACTTCTTGGATGCCTCCTTTTCTTCGCATAGAACAGGTGAAAGAACCTGCAGAGGGCTTCGCACTGTTGTAGAACAATGGCGGCTACCAAAAGGAGTGTGCGACGATCCATGGTGGAGATGACTGGATGCTGTGGAAGAGCAAGAGCCAGATGAAGGCTGAAGAGGTCTGCAGAGCAGGGCTGCTGGACTGAAAGTGAGATCCAGGTGATTTCTCCCCCTTTTTATAGGAAATATAGGTTTTTCGCTAGGTGTTCTTTTGCATCCTCCAGGCATCCTGCAGACATCCTAAATATCTGAGATATGTCCCCTATATGAACGTTATTTCCGTTTTAATGCTTTGTATGCGAGCTGCATCCGCTTTCATCCTTTCTACGTCCATGCTACTAATGCTGCGTGTCCGTTCCATGTCCATTTCGCTTCCTCCCTGTGTCCGTTTTCCGCTGGAGCAGATGCGAGTTGCGCAGATGCGCAGCGGATGCCTAGAGGATATAGCGGATGCGTAACGGATGACAACGGACGTATAACAGATGTTCCCCGTATGCGTAATGGATGTAAAACAGACGCGTTGGATACTTTATCTTCTCAAAAAGTTTTGTGCAGCTCAAAACTTTTTGAGCGGATAAAATCACACTAGATGGATGCTGGACGGATAGAGAGTATGAAAAACAGACGCAGTGAGTACAGAACGGATGCATCGCGTTAACCAATGGATGGCAAGTGTTTCTCTCTGTTTTACATCCTCTTTCCATCCGTTGGTGCTGTGTGACATGGGCTTTAAGGAGAAGCAAACATTATATTTGTGCAGGGGTGCAAACCTGTCTTTTGCTCTTGACCAAGCTAGATCAAGATTATTTTTGAATGTGAGCCTTTCAATTTTCCCAATTCATTTTTTTGGGGGGATATTTTATTTTATGGAAAAGATGGCCCTATCTCACTATTTCAGCCCATTGTACAACTCATTGATTCTTTTCTTTATTTGAGATTTTTGATGGAAGGAGAATTCATGCACCTTAATAGAGCAATAGAAGTAAGTTTGTTTGCACTTCTGTTTGTTTCTGTGTGTCTTTACTCAAGTTTCTGTGTGACATTTTCTCAAGTTCATTCCCCACTTGAATCTCAGTGAAAAAGTGGACCTGAAAGTGAAATATCGAAAACCTCCACAATAATTAACATTTTGAGTCGTGACGAGCAGAATGGAAACAACAGAATGTTTTGCCTTAGAGAAGATTAAGAAAGAAACAAGAGTAACAATGCTAGGTCTTATTTATTTAGATACAGGTACAATCTCAGATCTTCAGGAAAATAGAAAAAATCAAAAAGATACCTACTGCTACAATGAGGAAATCCAACCAACACCAGGCATTTGTGAAGAATTTCACAAATCCATAGGCACACCACTTCAACAACATTTCAAGGATAAAGATGTAGGTGAAGATTTTGTCAGCATACTCCAAGACGGTGCGTATTGTCTTTCTCTGTTCTATATAAATATCCTCAAAGGCCTAAGGAACAAAAGAACAATAATTATTATATCCTAATCTTTGTATTAGTGAGCTACAAAGGTGCTTTGTTTTGATCTAGGTACTTCTGAAGGATGCTGTTGTAGCTGAATTCAGTTTACACATATATATTTATTTGTGATCTCTCAGCATTTAACTACAGGTTGTCCTTGACTTACAGGCTTGACTTGTGCAAATGGCAGGCTGTCAGACACACACATGCACACACTGCAAGTCCAGATGTGTGTGAATGCAGGCCCGCTGCTTGTGCAATCAAGATGTACCCGCATACGTGTGTGGGGACCAGCCCACAGCCTGGTTGTGAATAGGTCACAGTCCAGTAGTGGGCCATGGCCCAGGGGTTGACTTATGCCTTGACTTATGACCATAAAGGCTTATGACCAGAAATCCGGTCATATATTAAGGACTGCCTGTATTAACTCAAAGCCTGCCCAAAAGAGGCAAAGGAGCTAAGTTCACATCTTTGGAGCCTAATTACTACTTCCTAAAATCAAACATTACCACATTGGTCCGATTTGCATGAGCAGATCTTCTCCTTTGTTTCCATACTGTCCAGACATAAGGAGGGACCAATACTAGCAGAGAAAAGAATACTGTATTGTTTTCAAATATGGATTTAGAGTGTGTAATTCTCATGCTTCTCTGGCTAAGCACAAATTGCCATTTAGTATTTATTACAAAATGCACCTGAGACCAAATTAAGCACCTCAAGCCTTGTCATGAACATGAAATACTGCTGTAAGGGGAGAACAAGTCAAGCCTTCCCTAAAGGCCTCCTCAACCTCAGTGTATGTTTCTGCAGGAATATCTGGAATATCCTAAAAAGCAGTAAAATATATGAGTACAAAATTCTTCTGCAGTAGCTTTAATCAGGGATGATTTTTCACTGTAAATGTGCTAGGGGGGAATAATTTCCTATCATGCAATTAGAACACCTCTGCTTGCTGCTATCTAACTTTTTTTTCCCAAAAAAGAAAAGGCATTTGCAGCTGATTCATGAATTTCACACACCATTCAGTCTGACTAGCAAAATAAAATGTTGCTCACCAAAGCTCCACTGCTGAGCAAGATCATGAAGATAATGAAGGTTTCAAACCAGTTATGTTCCACAATGAGAAAACATGTCTTTCTTAAGTTCCACCAAGATTTTCCCAGTCCTTCTTCTATGCTGACTTGGCAACACTTGAACTTTTGCACACAGCCTGCAAAGGAAAATTAATTTTGTTATTAATTTTGTTACAGAACACAATCCCAAGAGTCAGATGTTTTCCAGCTGTAAGATATTTTCCCATTATTCATTCATTCCAAAATGCTGTCAATTAAAATTAACACTGAGCTACGAAGGATTTTACAGATGTACAGATCTCTAGAGTTGTGCAAGTCTTATAGTTAAATCTCAAACCTCTAATAACGTGCCATCAAAAGGAAACAAGTTTGTGATTCAATAAAATAATATAGTAAGATACTGCTATAAATGTAAGAGGCATCATGAGTTTCAGATCATGTGGTTAAACAGCATCCTTGAACCTTCTTCATAATGATACTTTAGAGATTGATGAAAATGTATATTAATATAATTGCAGGTTCCATTTGATTAATTACAAGCATCTCCAATCTGCGGCCCATGGACCACATATGGCCCTGAATAGTTAGCAATGTGACCTCACAAGATCATAAACTTTTAACATTATTATGTGGTTTTATATTATAAAAGTATATATTTTATATGCAGCTCAAGAAAATTCCTCTTATTCAGTGTGGCCCAGGCAAGCATAAGGGTTGGATACATTCATTCTTCCCTCCAAATGGGATTAATCAGGCCTCCAGACAATGAACAAATGAAGGTAGAAGGAATACATAACCAAACTGAAAGGTAAGAGCAGAAATATAAACTTGATTCTTTGTTGTGATCTCTGTGCATCACTCATATGAATGATGCATCTATGCAAAACCCTTGTCCTGTTCATTCAGAGCTGAAGCAGATTGTGAGAAACACACTGTCAAATGTATATGATCTTTATTCCAGAAGGACTCACAGTGCAGTCATTTTGTGCAGTTCCTCTGTTCCAACAATTACTACTAACTCCAGTGTTTGAGGTTCTTTAAGCATGCTATATGGCCCCAGCCTCTGACCTTTACTCACCAGAATTGTCATAATACAATATTCAGCCTTGAACAAGTAAATCTTTCAGTCAAGCATTTTGGGAAGTCATTCTTCATCAAGTCTATCATAGAGGGTGTACCTGCCCAACACATGTGAAAAACTTGCCACTTAGCCCTATCTTCAACATATAGAGGCCATAGTGACGAAAAAGTTCCTTGCCCATAACTATTATCCTCTGAATAGTTGTTGTTGTTTTTTGTATATTTGTACAACCCAACCACCTTTCCTTTTTCAGTTGTTGGTTTTGGTAAGTTTATCTTGAACTTCCTATTCTGTCTCAAGAAAATTAGAGCAGAAACTGCACCCAAGAATACATGCAGAAGAGAGTTATTGTATGAGCTGCCATGTAAATGTCCCCCAATACCCCCAACTTGTATTATGATATTATGTTGTGGACTTTGTAAAAAATTAAAAATGATGAATTCTTCCCCTTGTCCTGAGGATTTTTACGTATACTCCATATTTAGTATCACCTTCAGTGAAGCATGCATCAGGATCCAAATACTCTTCTGGTGCTTCCACAGGCACCTCTTCTGCCTCTGGCTTTATATCTATGGTGCTCCCTTCTGATGAGCTTGTATCATCCAGCTTCTGGAATAAGAATGATAGCAAGAACATCAGGTGAGATTCTTCATAGAAGCAAAACAAGGATATTCCGGGGACTCAAAATGAAATCTTAAAAGAAGAGTCTGAGGCAGAGGTGGTATTCAGCAGATTCTGACCAGTTCTGGAGAACCGGTAGCGGAAATTTTGAGTGGTTTGGAGAACTGGCAAACACCACCTCTGACTGGAGATTTTACAGTATCCTTCCCCTGCCATGCCCACCAAGCCACTCCCACAGAACCGGTAGTAAAAAAACTGATCTGAGGGAACAAGAATGATTAGCCTTTAGAAAATTGAGAGGAAGAGCCAAGATAGTGATGATAAAATAAGCCCTAGGTCAACCTGTATTAGACAAATTAATAAAACAGACTTTCATTTTTCTGAAGCAATGTGCCACTCAGTATTTATAGTATTATGTTTTCTTGTCCTACTTCTTCAAAACACCTGGTTTTCAGATTGAGGAAACTGATTCTGACCTGAGCAGTATAGCCAGGAAAAGATGCAAATAGGAATTTAATTATCTACCAGCTTCTGCATTTCCCAAATGTATCTTTTATTTGCTCCAGCTGGTCTTTCTTTTAATTCCTATGAGTGATATATTAATACTGTACAAAACATTTCATTATTTTAAGATGCATTTTTCCAAGTTTGGCTAACAGCATCAAATTTATGGGCATCTGCTGATTGCAAGGCTCTATGCCGGGGGTGTCAAACTGGCAGCCCGCGGGCCAGATGTGTCACACACAGGCCATGCCCACCCCAGCTCTGCAAAGGAAAAAAATGTCATGATAAATCACTCAATGGCAATGTCATGCTGCAAGTTTGATACCCATCAACCCCAATTATTCTTCACAACAACCTAGTGCTCTGATCAAAATTGCAACCCGCTTCATTGTGAAGCTTGGTTCTCTAGCCACTAGTTCTTATTTGTCACCCTGGAATACAAATGGCGATCCCAGATGACGGCATGACAACATGGTTTGAGCAAGCATCGGGTCATACCTCTTTGCTGCCATCAGTATCACTGCTGAAATCTTCTGTGTTGAGGTTCTCAAAGTCAGACTCACCCACAGCAATGGGAACACGGACAGTGAGGTGAGGGTTGTTGATGAATGACATGTGGTCTTCATCAATGATGTACTTCTCCACACTGCTGCCAATGCCACTGGTGGTGCCATTTCCATTCTTCTGATAATCAATCTCCCGATTGATATCTGCCCCTGTATGGTTAGCAATGCAGTTCATCTTCTTATCATATAGTTCATCCAGTGGCTTAATTTCATCTGCCTCCCTCTGCTTGAAGTGCGTCTGCACAAAATCATGCACTTTAATCTTTGTCCAAGCAATGCCCTTCTTGATCCGGATGACAGAGATCTGCAAGTTGTTCATCTCACCATCATCATCACTGGCTGCAAGGTTGTCTGCACTAAAAGAGCTCAGCAACAAGGCCAAGAATAGATTCAGCACCTAAATGAGCAGAAAAGGCAGATCAGGGCAATGCTTCTTAACAAGCTCTCTTTGGACAATTGCTGCAATTTGTCCCACAAAAACACTGTTTTCACTTGGAAGTAGCAGGAGAAGTGAGACAGCTTTGCTTGGGGCCAAATTGCCAGTAGGGCCCTCCAATAATAACAGTAAAACAACAGCAATGCTCTGAGTAAGAATGAATTGGCTTATTGATTCTTCTCTCTCTTTTTCTTTTTGTAATTCTGTGCCACACACATATATGGTATGTGTGTGTGTGTGTGTGTAAAAACTCCTATAATACAATAATTTTTAATTACATATTCACACGCACACATTATATGCATAGTATATCTCTCTGTGTGTATTTCATTCATTCACATGTTCAATTATATATTCATTCATTCTTATAAGAAAGCAGTAGTAAAAAAAAAAACCTGCGAAGTTAATAGAAGCTACCTGGGTGCAGCATAAAATCTTATTGATTAGAGAGCGCAATTGCATCATAAACCCCAACATTCTGAAATATATACACTGCTCAAAAAAATAAAGAGAACACAAACTAAGACATCTTAGAACTGAATGAATGAAATATTCTTATTAAATACTTTGTTCATTACATAGTTGAATGTGCTGACAACAAAATCACACAAAAATTATTAATGGAAATCAAATTTAGCAACCCATGGAGGTCTGGATTTGGAGTTACACTCAAAATTAAAGTAGAAAAAAACTACTACAGGCTGATCCAACTTTGATGTGATGTCCTTAAAACAAGTCAAAATGAGGCTCAGTAATGTGTGTGGCCTCCACGTGCCTGTATGACCTCCCTACAATGCCTGGGCATGGTCCTGATGAGGAGGCGGATGGTCTCCCGAGGGATCTACTCCCACACCTGGATTAAAGCATCTCCCAACTCCTGGACAGTCTGTGGTGCAATGTGGCATTGGTGGATGGAGTGAGACATGACGTCCCAGATGTGCTCAATTGGATTCAGGTGTGGGGAATGGGCAGGCCAGTCCATAGCATCAATACCTTCATCTTGCAGGAACTACTGACACACTCCAGCCACATGAGGTCTAGCATTGTCTTGCATTAAGAGGAACCCAGAGCCAATTGCACCAGCATATGGTCTCACAAGGGGTCTGAGGATCTCATCTCGGTATCTAATGGCAGTCAGGCTACCTCTGGCAAGTACATGGAGAGCTGTGCGGCCCCCTAAAGAAATGCCACCCCACACCATTACTGACCCACTGCCAAACCGGTCATGCTGGAGGATGTTGCAGGCAGCAGAACGTTCTCCACAGCATCTCCAGACCCTGTCACATCTGTCACATCTGCTCAGTGTGAACCTCAGTGTGAACGAATGTGCCAATCTTGGTGTTCTCTGGCAAATGCCAAACATCCTGCATGGTGTTGGGCTGTAAGCACAACCCCCACCTGTGGACGTTGGGCCCTCATACCACCCTCATAGTCTGTTTCTGACCGTTTGAGCAGCCACATGCACATTTGTGGCCCTCTGGAGGTCATTTTCCAAGGCTCTGGCAGTGCTCCTCCTGCCCCTCCTTGCACAAAGGTGTAGGTAGCAGTCCTGATGCTGGGTTGTTGCCCTCCTATGGCCTCCTTCATATCTCCTGATGTACTGGCCAGTCTCCTGGTAGTGCCTGCATACTCTGGACACTACGCTGACAGACACAGCAAACCTTCTTGCTCACATTGATGTGCCATCCCGGATGAGCTGCACTACCTGAGCCACTTGTGTGGGTTGTAGACTCCGTCTCATGCTACCACTAGAGTGAAAGCACCGTCAGCATTCAAAAGTGACCAAACCATCAGCCAGAAAGCAACTGAGAAGTGGTCTGTGGTCACCACCTGCAGAACCACTCCTTTATTGGGGATGTCTTGCTTACTGCCTATGCTTTCCACCTGTTGTCTATTCCATTTGCACAACAGCATGTGAAATTGATTGTCAATCAGTGTTGCTACCTCAGTGGACAGTTTGATTTCATAGAAGTGTGACTGACTTGGAGTTGCATTGTGTTAAGTGTTCCTTTTATTTTTTTGAGCAGTATATTTTCTCTGTTCTTTTTCTGCCACCCTTGAAAGACTTCAGTTTTTGGTTAACAGGATGAATGTAATCAAATTTTTAATGAATTTGCTTTCCCCACCACCACATTTTTGCATGCAGATATAGTAGGTTGTGAAACATTTTGAATTCAAAGGTAAAAAGATGCTTCTATCTGCAACTCCTTTAAACAACTGATTCTTTTCCTAGAATAGCAAAATCTTTCCTTGGAATCTGAAGCATGGCACAGCTGTAATTCATACATATTCCTTTTTTCTATTTTCAATTCATTCAAGATAATGATGTTAGTAAAAGCATTCCAAGAAGCAATGCAGAAAGAAAGAAAATTTGGGGATCATGCTTGAAGAGAGGGTGATTATCATAGATATTGAGTGCTAAGGATCGCTAAATATATTCTATTTAGCATTTGAAGAGGTGGGTGATCTACCTTGTTTCTCCTAATAACACTGGAAAATTAGCAATGGAACCATTCTTAAATCTAACATATTTAATAGGGAATTAAGCAGGCTATTTGATTCCCCATTTTAAAATAAGTACATAATCATATGTCAAGTGAAGAGACCTGCCTCATCATAGGGATGGCATGGGGTGGTGTCCATAAGAGGGTTGAGTAAGAAACATTGGATGTGTATTCCAAAAATATAATCCCAGCAGGGTTAACCTATGGCTGAATATCATCAAAACGGCCAGCTAAAGCCAACAGAACTCTTTATTGGATAGCAGTGATATCGGAGAATGTGAGGCAGTTTTGTGGGAATAGTAAAGAGATAAATCCATACTGTATGAATGAAGACAATTAAAAACCACTCCTCTATTTTTACTAAGAAAACATATGGGTAGACAATACAAAATTATTGACAATATAATGCTGGGGCATGAGCCCTTCAGTTCAGATGGCACTCAAAATGCTATTGAGGAAAAAGTTGAGGAACTTTCAGAGACTAACTATGTTTAAAAGGGACCCTGGAATGTAAACTTGAACATGGTAAAACTCAACACAATGAACGATAAAATCAACAGACTACATACTGAAATGTGGGCATCAGTCAATTGAAGTGGATTGGAACTGGACCCTTTCAGTCAAAAAATATTATAATTTATTGTTCAGTACACAAAAAACTTAGAAGGAACAGCATTGACTTCATACACAGAAAGGGTATGCACTTGGCTACAATATAGTCAATAGCTGAATAATATCACTTTGACTTCGTAGACAATCCATGAACATGATGATTATTCAAGTTGATGCTCCAAACACTGATGCATCAGATGTTTAATGAGTTTTATAATCAAATTCAATCTGAAATCAACAGATCGGGCGAACAAGAGACTGGAGTATCAAAGTTGGAAATATTAAAAAAGAAAATGTAATTGGATTGGAAGATTAGGAAACAGAAATGAAGCAGAATGACATCATTCAAACAACCAAAATAATGCTTATAAGCTTGGTCATCACCAGATATCACATACACACAAATTTATATTATTGGTAAAAGAAGGTTGAAAAGCTCAGTTATAATAGCAAAAACATGGCCAGGATCTGATTTTGGAATAAGTTATTCATGTGTAAATTATACATCTATAATTTAAAGCTAAAGTGGGAGAAGAAATTCAAACCAGTATTCACAAAATAATCTTGAACATCTATTCACAATTCTCAAGAAGAATATTACCAATTATCGTGAACCTCATTGATTCAGAATAAGGAGGACTGTGGAATGAAGTCCAATGGGTTGTTAAGGATAACTGTGAACACAGGTTGCCAAAAGTGAAGAAACAGAAGAAAGGAAACTGGATATCAGAACAAACAACAAAAATTGTCAAGAACAGAAGTCAGTTTAAAAAAAAACAACAAGATATCAAAGGAAGAATTTGACAGACAGAAAAATAAGGAAAGTCTTCCAAATGATATCCAAATTTAGAAGGAGGCCCCAACTTTGTGATATTATACAACAGGATGCTGTGGACAAATATTCAACTTCCAAGGTACCTTACAAAATATTCCCTCCTTACAAAAAGCCCTAATGCCAGATAAAGTTAGGTCAGTACTTCAATCATTCTAGGTCATAAGGTTGCAGAAACTGATATTGTATCTGCAAAAATATGGCAAGCAACATAAAGATTTTAACCATACTATACTAGCAAATCTGGAGAATGACATATTGGCCAACAAACCGGAAGAGGTCAGTCTAGATACCCTATGCCCAAGAAAGGAGTCTTAATAGAGTGTGCAAAAATAGGATTAAGACTAAATATAAAGAAGAGAATGTCAAGAGATACAGCAATCTACCTTATAATTGATAGTGAAGATACTAAGATAGCAAATAGCTTCTGCTGTTTAAGTTTGTTTCCCCCACATTAAAAGAATAATTAGTCAAGAAGTATGCCATATGAGTGGAATAACAATGAAGGCTTTGAAAAAAAGATACTTAGATGCTCTGATATGTTTTTAGCCACAAAAATAGGAATTGTGCAGACAATGTCTTTTACTGTAACATCCTATAGAAATTTGAAATTGGAAGCCATGTAGAAATAATTTTAAATTTATGGAACTTCACTGTTGGAAAAGACTCCTGATAACAGCATGGATAGCCAATAAACTAAACAAATGAATCACAGAACAAATAAATCCAGAATTCTCTCTGAGGCACAAATGACCAGACTTGAATTACATTTTGGATATATTATACAAAGACCTACCTGCCTTCTGAAATCTAAAATACTGAGAAAGATGGAAAGAAAAAGAAAAAGAGAGCAACCAGCAGCAAGGTAAATGGACTTGATTACAGTGGCAATGGATGCACCATAAGAACATGTGAAGAACCAGATTGGGGATAGATTGTCCTGGAGAAAATTTATTTATGTGGTTGCTAAAAATCAACATCTACTTGAATAGAACATAATCAGTCAATCTAAACTTACACGTTTATTCTAGATAGCACCCATTTCTGTCATTTTAGGTATTGCTCTTCTTAAAGACTTTTTTTAAAAAAAAAAGATTAAAAAGGCAAATACGAATTCAAGGGAAAAGAAAAAACAAGTATCGGTAATTGCAAATTATCCAAGTAAAATGATTTTTTTTTGTTAAAGTTAGATCTCAGGCCTCCAGTACTTTTTGTCATTTTTCCTGATAAATAGTTCTGGAGAATGTGAAAGCTTGCACATTGTTTGTAAATGAGCTGGCTTAATTAAAACATTTAATGCAGGAATAAATTTGTACAGCTTGGAGGGGAAGAATAGAACATGTAGAATAGTAAAATGTTCATTTGTTAAAAAGACATGGACATTAAAAAAATTGTATGCAGTTTGAAAATATGGAACTCTTTCCAACATTCATATTTTAAAAATATGAATCATACGATAGGACCCATGTTATGGAAGAAGCATTCTGTCTGACATAAATAATACAAGTTTTTTTCATACTCTAATGTCCTGCAATTTTGTACCATTTCATTAAGTAATATCATATATATATGCACCATTGCACTATTATTACCCAAAACATCTTGCGAGTTCAGATTCAGTATTGGATTTAGCATTCATGGGCAGTGAGGACTCCAGTATCATGATATGTCTCCTCTTCTGATGCCTTCTTTAGAAGCTTTTTAAAAAGGTGGTTTAATATGGGAGCTGTAATTTAAATTTATCACAATATCCCAGAATGATGCTACTCATGAGAAACAAATACCTACATGAGTAGCTCATTTCCTTTATATAGAACCCCTAGTTTTCTATCTGAATGACAAATTGGATTATTACAAGATAGCCATTTACTTCCCACTTAAAAAGAACTATAGATATTTACTGACCACCAGATTTCCAATGACCATCACCATCATGAAGACAATAAGGCACATTGCCTGTCCTGCCACTTCCATACAGTCCCACATAGTTTCAATCCATTCTCCACATAGTACACGGAAGACGATAAGAAAAGAGTGGAAGAAGTCATGCATATGCCATCGTGGAAGATCACAGTCAGGATTGATTTTGCAGACACATTCCTTGTAGTTCTTGCCAAAAAGCTGCATCCCCACTACAGCAAATATGAAAACAATGATGGCCAGCACCAAGGTCAGGTTCCCCAAGGCACCCACTGAATTACCAATGATTTTTATCAGCATGTTCAGAGTTGGCCAGGATTTTGCCAGTTTGAAGACTCTCAGCTACAAGATGAAGGAGAAAACATACATACTTAATTAAAGTGGGTAGGTGGGGAGGGACATACATGGAGAAAAAAACCCAATACTTATAGAAACAGAGGAATCAGTTTCAAGAGAGGCTAACTGATTGTCATTAATTAAACACTGGACAGGTCATCTCTAGAGATAAAGAATTATAACTATGAATTTTCAGCTGGAAAGGCTCATCACTAAGCCTTTCAGTCAAGTCATTATCATTGTACATCATGCCAAACATGAAAACATAATTGCAGTTTGGGAGTATTCTTTAATCCAATCTTGAGATCCATTTGGCCTTAAGGAGTGGGAATATTTTTTACTCTTCCAGGAATTTTACTTCTATATATTACATATTACCATATAACACTATAAAAGCAATTTTAACAGGCTGTAAAAATATTTTGTCTGTCAGTTAATTCATTTTGATTAACAATGTGGTTCTTTTTAACCACTGGTATCCTTCTGAAGTGTACATAATGTTAATAATTACAACAATAACACTCAAGAGACAATCTGGCTTTTCACCATATTGTTTCTTTCCACTTCACTTTATTTCTCTGTTCCTATTCTCTGCATCATAGATACAATTTTCTCCAATGTACACTCCTTTTCTATTAGTTTCAATTGTATGAATATTTATAGTGGCCCTCAGATCATTCTCATAGGCGCTACTTGAGAAAGATCAGATACACTGATATTAATGATGGAGACTCATGGTTTGGGGAATCTTTAGTATTGTAGCTGTACTACCAAAGGCCTGTACTGGGATTCCCCCTGTTAGGGAGAATCATAACAATTATGTACTTCTCCATTATTCCACTGGATGGAAAAAGTTAGAAAGAGGGCAACATTAAAAGCAACCATGTTTATTTCAGTCATCTATAGAAGATTTGAAATGGAGCAATATAATTACAGAAACCATAGACAGAAATCACAGAAACCCAAGAAATTTTTTTGGTTGCAAATTAAAGCATTTAACAAACTTCAATCTCTCAAGCGACATTAGCACATAGTAATTTGTTTGCATGGAACTGAACAGCAGTTTCTTATGTTTATATCTAGATAAACATACATTAGAGCCAATGTTCAATGTGTAAAATAAATAAGGAATACCAATCGGAAAGATCGCAGCACTGAAAGCCCCTCCACATCCGCTAGCATCAATTCTAGTAAACTGAGCGAGACAATAAATCCATCAAAAATGTTCCACCCTTCTTGAAAATAGTAGTAGGGATCCATTGCTATGAGTTTTAGGAACATTTCAGCTATAAAAATTCCAGTAAAAACCTGAAAAGAAAGAGAACATTTAAACCGAATTAACATAGGTTTGTCAACTTCGAAGGGAAGAAAAAAAAATCCCTAGCTGCAGCTTGATATCAAGACAATTATTTTTTCTAGAATTTGAATGCTTGTTTCACCGCAAGAAACCTGGAGAAAATCTGCCAAGAATTCTCCTGGGAGCCAACTTGAGATTTTAATCTTCCAAAGAAATCCCATTGTGGGATGAAGAAGAGAAGTAAGCTGATATTCGACCATCTCTCAAAAGTAAAATAAAATAATAAAAGTAAAGTAAAATAAACAACAATGCTAGGACATTGTTGTTGTTGTTGTTGTTTTTAATCATGTAGGGTTATTCCTGAAGCAGGATGAACCCTCTTCACTAAAAAGCTGTATATGATTTTGCAATAAATGTGCTGTCCTTCATCACGGCAAAACAAACTGGAAGGAATCCCTAGGTCATCTCATATATTAAAAAATAAAATAGGTACAATCCTGGCCTTTCTCTATCTGATTTGATGAGTATTTAAAAACCACACAATTATCTCATTTAAAACTGTGATGGTCCCAAAATAGCCCTGTGGGCAATAGGATGAAATGAGTTTTGTGGAACCACGCACATTTCTGAATTTGTCATTTTCTAAATTTGTCTAAAAAAGTACAACAGCTTTCTAGTCTGATGAAGAAGTTGTGAATAATTTAATCACTCAAAATAGTAATCAGGTATCCTGGATTTGTGGTGGTGGTGGTTGAAGGTGTTGGCCTAGAAATCAGAAGACAGAGTCCCATCTTAGGCATGATTGGCAGATTGGACCAGTTACTCTCTCTCAGTCCAACCTACCTCACATGGTTGTTGTTGTGGGGAAAATAGAGATAGGAAGGAGTATTAGTATCTTTGCTGACTTGAATGACTTATAAAGTAATAAAGGTACTGAAATTGAATAAATACTGTTCTTTATCATTCTAGTTGCCACTGGGAAATTTTTAACGCAGAAACTGCTTACCAGATTTCCTACAGCCAAGACATGCTCAAATTGTGGGGTCATGGGATGATGTTCCATTGCCATGAAAAGAGTATTTAGAACAATACAGATAGTAATGGCTAAATCCACAAAAGGATCCATGACAATCAGGTTGACAATCTCTTTTAACTTCACCCAGTGTGGGTGGCACTCCCAAATGAGGAAGGTATTAGCAAATTTGTACCAGCAAGGGGGACATTTTCTTTGGGATTCTTCCAGTTCTATATCATCACAATAAAATGAGAAATAAGTTAACATTAATGAACACATACTTTATTAAAATATTCAAACAATTCAAAGAAACATAATGGCAGAACTGAGTCATTTTTAATTTGCTGGCTTTGCTACCCCTAATTCAGATTTATAGATTTATTCTTTTTGGATATTAAAAAAAATCAAAACATTTATAACAATGAGCATGTTAAAAATGGGACACAAAATAAACATGCCTGATAAATCAAAGAATGCATATAAACTGAGACTTGGATGTCGTTGAACATTGTAACTTTATAAGACCTGCATACTTTTAATGTTCATGTATTTATCATGATGTTTTGCTCTGATTGATTAAGTAACAGAAAAGGGAATAATCTTTAGAAATATAGTGACCTTATGAACCTGTTGAAATGGATACATTCCGATTAAACATACCTTCTACAAGGGTATTTGTTATGACTGTCATTATACTATTGGTTCGATCCTTTCTTCCATATGAAGCATTCAGCTGGTCCATTGATACCAGAAGTGACCCAGTGGCTTTCTTCTTAATCTCTACTTCTATGGTTGCCTGCAAAATCCATTGATGTTCTTTAAAATATTACTCTTTAAAAAGGCTTTTGCCTGAAAAGACAGAATTTGTTTTCTACTCCTCTATCAGAACTAGATTATATTGCAGATGTTGCTTCCACTATTAAAATTATCCCCGTTTTTTTTCTTGCTGCAGGGAAATATTTTCCACTGCAAGAATAAAAGCAATTAATGGGAAAACTTGGATCATAAAAAGTATCCATGAGGAAAGATTAAACAATATTCCTCTTTAGTTTTAGTCAAATTCAGAATTGGCAGTTAACAAAAAAATATTAGAAGAATTTTTCAAATTGTGCGTACCTAGCTTAATCCTAAATATCCCTAAATCATCATTTAGAGTGCAGTTTTGTATCTATGAAATTAAAGAAAATTAAGTAGGTATAAATAGAAACATAGAGACATATTGTTTGTGTTTGTCTTTGGATTCTAGTAGCAACTTAATCTCGACTGATTCCTTCAATGCTTCCCTAAAATTAGAGGCAAACACAACTATATTGTATTACAAATAATTTGATTCACTATTGCTTTAAGACAGACAAATTCATTATCTGTTGCTTAGGGTCTACATATGTTGCTGTTTGGAATCCACTGTTTATTTGGCGAATATTCAATATTCCCCAAATGGTTTCTCATATGTAATGATTATTTGAACAAAGGTACTGCTTGGGAAGTCCCTATGCAAGGAAAATATCAGGAAACTGGTATGTAACATAGTAATATATTTCATTATGTTTTTCCATGCATCATGCTGTTGTTAGCAACTTGTAATTTTTGCATGCTGTTAGAGAAATAAATTCTAAAACAGTATACTGTTGTATAGCAACATGCTAACTAGGGAAAAAGGTAGGAACTAAATTGAAATTAATTAGGAAAGGCTTCAAACATTCTCAGGGAGGAATGATTTAATTTTGCTTGCAAGTATTAAAGACATTTGGGATTTCATTTTGTGTGTGTGTGTGTGTGTGTGTGTGTTTGGAAAAAAAGAGCTTGGAGTTCACAAATGAGAAGCAAGACCAATGTTATGCACATCAGCCAAAGACAAAATAACTTTTTCTTAGTGTTTCTTCTGCCACTGATGAAGTTTTCACTTTACTTTAGTAGTGAAGTAGCTGTATTACTATAAATTGGAATTTAAAAAATTGAAACTTTAAGAAAGTGAGAGAGGATTTTAATTGGAAATATTGTCTTAGGCAACAACCTAAATCTTTTCTTTCACTTTTCTAGTCCAACTTGGGACTCCCGACTCATGTGCCTTTTGTCAGACAAAATTGCACTGAATATTAATAATGGTATTTATATCATTGATATAGAGATAATAAACCATATATCAATGTTCTAAACATTTAATACAAATAATATAAATTTGTATTAAATATTTATACCAATAAGGTTTGCTGTGTGCAGGTGATTGATGCATCTGATTTTCCCTGTCTCCTTTACTCTTTTTTATTTTTAAGCATATATGTCAATGGGTTGTAATTTCACGGCTATATTTTAATCTTCTATATTTTATTATGTAGAACGGAAATAGCAGAAACGTACATGAAATAAACAAACCTCCTAATATTTCCCTAATTCTACCTTTATTAACAGAAATATGTTCTGAATTCTTCCTTAATTTATTTCTATCCATGAAGGAACATGTATCTTTTAATTAAAAATGAGAGACAATAAATAACAGGGTTTTTTTAATGGAGAGTTTTGCCAATTTTAACAAAGCTATTTTAGGCAAAGCTTTTCTTTCTTTTTAATAACCAACATAATTTTGTGCCCTAGAAAAACCTCTGTTGATCATCTTTTAAAGGAGATTCTACAGCACTCTAAATTATAAGAGCTATTTATTAGGGGATGGAAAGTGCACCTGCAGCAGCCAAGAGAGTGTATTTTGCAAACCCAGAACTGTCCCAGAAAGTGGCCCAGATTAAAAGACCGCATAGTTCTGAGCTTGATGGGGGAAGGGGGAAAGAGGTTCAGAGTAGCCTTACCCAAGAATCTCTCAAATTGTATCTTGTAGGATAAAAGGTTATAACTTTAGTTTGGCAAGATTTTGTCCATTAGGTGCAAGCAAATAAAGGATTAAACTCGATTGGATCTGGGATTCAGCCTGACATATTATGAGTGAAGCACAACCCATAGTCTCTTTATTTTCACTATGAGAAAATGATATTTTTTCTCAGTACCCTGAACATTCTGAAATAATGCCATTATTTATAGATTACAGAGTAGCGAAGGCAAGTCTCTGCTCCTCTAACCCCTTCCCCCTCAATCTCACAACCCAACTCAGAATATCTGCAGCCTGTATAACTAAAAGTTAATTATTGTGGAAGTTTTAACCAGCAACATACAGGTAGCCTTCAATTTATCACCATAAATTGAGCCATTGAAGTCATTGTGGGTTATCACATGATTTGATAATCTTTTTTGAGGTGGTCATTAAGTGAACATCACAGTTATTAAGTAAATCCATTTTATCCAATGGACAATTTTTGCTGAAAACCAGAAGTAAATATCAGAAACTGTTAAAAAAAAATATTGAAAATTGTGGTCAGGTGATCAAGGAATGCTGCAAACAGCCATACAAACAAACTGGTTACTGAACACCCAAAATGCGACAGTGTGACCACATCTTTGTGCTTGTGTATGTGCGTGCATGCGCATGAACTATCAGAACTTCAAAATTGTATCATAGTTAATTTTGTTTGCGGAGATGGGTGTCTGTTGAAACTTCACATGGTTGTTAAGCAACAGGTTATTAAGTGAGGACTACCTGTATACAGTATAGGGTCCTGCATTACATTTTATTTCAATCTTCTTGCTTTTTAAACTATGAACTAAAGATGCTTGAAAAAGGAAATAAATAATTTGTAAGGAAAACATTACATGGAATTAATTCTATTCTACATGTGGGATTTAAAAATATCTCCTCTGTCTACCTCATTCATACCCAGATGTTTTTCTAAATATTTTTTAGATCATTTCACATTTTGGATGCAACAAATAGCACATTTATCAGGATTACATTCCTTTTAAAAAAATCTTCCAAGCCATTATTTTCTTAGAAGTTCAAAGGAAGAAAATGGGAATAGGTAGGAGGAAAAATAAGGATGAAAAGCAGAATAATTTGAAAAGAAAGTTCAGACGATCATATGTCAAACCAATTTCTAGTCATTCCTTCAGGGATCCATTTGGCGGCATACAGGAAAGCAGAAAAAAGGGCAGACCGCCATGCCTGGACTTTCTACTCACTGACTTCCTTACACTGTCATCAGTAGCTGCCTTATCTATTTTCACCTCAGGCACAAGACGCCCGCTGGGGATGTTGGAGTTTGGGCCACCAATCAGGGAGACCACACCATTACAGTCCACAGTGCTATTCCGCTTCACGTTCCGACGAATGCTGGGAAAAATGCGTGAGGACCGACTTCCTTGGCTATAACCACTGTAACCACTGTAGCTGCTTTTCCTGTCATTGCCTCGGATTGGGATGAAGAGTGAATCCCTCCTGCCCTCGCTCTCTTCCACTGTGCTGTGCTCATCATCGGCAAATTCATTCTCTGACCCAGGATCTCGGAACCCTCTCTTGAAGCTGAAAATGCTGCTTTTGCTGTTGTGTCGAGAGAGATATGGGGATCCTGGAATGCTAAGCAGTGACTGAAAGGGAAAACAAACAAGAAGGCAAAAATGGAATTGTGCAATAGGGGTAAGAATCCATAAAGGACCTCTAGTGAAGGAAATGACATCCTGGATTAAAATAAAGTCGCAAAGGAAAAAAATTCTTCATGAAAATACTTCACAAATATACTATTGGCTTGTGGTCAAGCAATTGGGCAATAATTGGGCAATTATTTCAAATCAAATACATAATTTACATTCCACTCCTCTTGTAGCTTCTTGTTCCCATTTACTACTTGAACTTGTCAGATTGCTGGTAGTCCTCGATTTATGACCACAATTGAGCCCCAAATTTCTGTTGCTAAGTGACAGTTGTTAAATGAGTTTTCCCACATTTTACAACCTTTCTTGCCACAGTTGTTAAGTGAATCACTGCAGTTGTTAAGTTGATAAAATGATTGTTAAGTGAATCTGGCTTCCACATTGACTTTGCTTGTCAGAAGGTTGCAATCACATAACATCCCCCGCCCCCAGGACACAGCAACCGTCATAAATATGAGTCAGTTGCCAAGTGTCTGAATTTTGATCACATGATCATAGGGATGCTGCAACGGTTATGTGAAAAATTGACATAAAAGTCATTTTTTTCAGTGCCATTGTGATTTCAAACACTTACTAAATGAACTGTTGTAAGTCGAGGACTACAGTAGCTGTAGTAACTGTAAAGCTTAAGCAAAGTGGAGAAGGAACAGAAGCAAGGCCTTCATTGTGTCAAAGATTGCTGCATGCATAGAATCAAATTAAAACACTGATTATAAAAGGAGAACATGTTGCACTGTTATCTGAAAAGGTAGCTAAAGAATCCAGTCCATCCTGCTATCACACAGCCATGGCACAATGTAAAATTTAGATGTGGAAATTTTTGCTTGTGGAACTGACACTTTACCTGATTCATAATGGAGAGCTTCCGGCCAAGCCTGTTGTCTGGCAAGCGGAAAACCTTCCTCCTCATTCCATCTTCTGATTCTGACTTAAATACTTTCTCAATATCTCCCTTTTCCTCTCCTTCTGAGAGCTCCTTTTCCTTCCGCTTTTTCCTTCTGTTTCGTCTCTCTTTGGCACTCTTAGAGCTGAGCTTGGAGAACTCAGAAGAGGTATGGGACATCCTTCCCCCACCATCTTCTTCAACAGCATCTTCAGACACGGTCCCTGCTGAGGTAGCCATGGCTGCAGCCTTTAAAAAAAGAGAAATATGTTCTAAAGGACAGGAAAGTGATAGACTAACAAATGATCAAGCAAAGAGTAGGCATTCAGGAGAGTGAATCAGCAAAAATCATGTCTCTTTCCTGTTTTCTAATACAACAACCAAATAATGTTCCAATCACCATAAATTATAATTCTGAAATTAAATGTGATCATCAGGCATGAATTATGAAGAATTTCTGTAGAAGAGGAAAAAAAAATCTTTTCTGCAAGGTAGAAGTCGCCCTCCACATTTTTTCCTCAGGGATTGGCCCATCCAGTCTAGCCACAAAGAGGCCATTTCAGATAATCTCACAGCTGGCAAAGTTCACAGTGATTTACCTAATGCAGATAGGCTTTGGGCCTATCTGAACTTGGGAGAAAACACTTTCCAATCTTTAAACCTTGAGTGTGTTCACACATAGTACTAACTTCTATATAGGACACATTGCATATTATTTAGTTGACAGCAGTTTTATGCCATCTCCTCTTCTGTCTAATATGCCAACCAGTCATGTGATATATGGATAACCATTTCTTCACAACAAGAACACATGAGTATGGTGGCTTGACCAGAGTCAGAAGCTTTTCAGGAAAAAGCCTAGATCTTGTATAAGCCCTGTAGTGTTGGCCCAGTCCAAGCTGATGGTTTGTTTCACTGGTGCAACTTAGCTAATAATTACACAAAGGTAGATAGGAACATATTCAAAACTTTATTTCTATTCTGTAGAGCTCATACTTGGGACCAGAGCAAACCCTCTGGGCTCTGTGTATCAAAAATTTAGAAAATCCATAACTTGATTTGGCTGGCTTGTCACACACAAACCTTGTGCTATGTACTGTTATGTACAAAGAAATATCAAATAGTTACAAAATTAAAACACATGTAAAACAAATTCATTTCTGGAGAGTCTGGAGTGCACAAAAAGTACACCCCATTCTTTTAAAAATAGTTGTTGTTGGGTGTTGGTGAACACTAGTATGTCACCCAAAATGTTAAGGTGTGTCACATTTGACACATGTGTCATAGGTTTGCCATCACTGGACTAGAGTGACAAAGGAAAAACTCCTGTATGCTCTCACAACAGGTATATATATGTGCCCTATTAAATTACATCAGTGGTTTTGATTGGTTGAAGACATTTACCTCACAATGCACCTTAACTTTTGGCAGGCTCTTCTCTGTTTCTGGGCAGATTTCCTAACTTTCTCATGGAGGTGCCTAATGACTATTCTAATTTTTTTCCTTAGGAATTTCCAGCAGTTCTTTAGTGCAGTGCCATCAGTAGGATGGAGCTTGTGAAAAGCAGAACAATAGATATGCTACTCCAGAAATAGTTTATTTTTGCAGGTCATAATTCAGACAGTGATTAAGACTCTTTGCCTTAACTTCAGTCACAGACTCAGGCTAGGTTCAGGCCATATTCCTAACCAAATTTTTGAACAGCTTGTCATGTGAACAAGATCACTGTGTTTAATCAGAACTGAATACTTTCCAACTTCCAATTCTGCGTTGGTAAGGATAATGCTTCAGCATCAACTTTCTGTATTGTTACCAAAGGATTACAGGTAGTCCACAACTTACAACTGAAGTTCAGTTAGTGACCATTCAAACTAACAACGGCACTGAAAAAAGTGACTTATGACCATTTTTCATACTTATGACTGCCGCAGCATCCCCATGGTCATGTGATCAAAATTCAGACACTTGGCAACTGTCTCATATTTCTGATAGGCTGCAGTGTCCCTCGTAAGTTGAGGACTATCTGTACAGGCAACTTTCCTTATCACTGGGATTAGAGGCAAGAAAAAACAAGTAACACCATTGTTTAGATAATGGGTGGAATTAAATGGTTCAAAATTCTTGCATAGTTTTTGGATGGAAACAAGATTTGGGTATTGATAGTTAACACTGTTTGTTTAAACAATGGGGTAGACGAAAGAAAAAAGCAAACCTGGGCTTCCTCCTGTTGCTTTTTCAGTTGTTCCAACATGGCCTTGAATTCTGCTTCCTTCTGCTCTGCCTCTTCCAATGTAGCCTGGTTTTGTTCTTCATAGGCCATAGCCACCACAGCCAAAATCAAGTTCACCAAGTAGAATGACCCAACAAAAATAACGAGGACAAAAAAGATCATGTAGGTTTTTCCTGCAGCTCGCAATGTCTGTAAAGAAGGAAGGGCAATTGTAAGATTTACTGACTGCACCACCAAGTAAAAGAAGAATTTATGGTGCGCTGCCTCTTCCTCATTGCATAGGTATCTCTAGTATTTCTGGTACTTGGAATTAACTTTTTGCTTTGTCTACAAGTGACTTCTAAGATCCTGTTCCTTCTCTGATGTATTCTGCTGTCCTGCCTCAATAGGAGACTGGCCACTGTGGCTAGGACAGACCTGCCAGCCCCTGATAAAGGAAAATCTGGAGACCCATGAAAAAAAATCTGGAGATTCTATAAAAAATAGTGAGATTCACGGTCACGTGAATAACTAACCAATCACAGCGTGTTATATCCGGTGGTAGAAAAAGCAAAATGGAGGTGCCCAGAGTAAAAAGAAATGTGCTGTATGTATATATGACTGTATGGTAATATTGATATTGCGTGATCTGAGAAGTGGCGTCATGTCGTTTGTGTGAGAATCAGATTTATGCGCGTATAAGCCGACCCCCAAATTTGGAAAAAAAAATACGTTTTAAATTTGGCGTGAGATTGAGGAGCCTTGTCGTGAGACTGTGAGACATGACAAAAAATCATGAGATTCACGGCAGAACCGTGAGAGTTGGCAGGGCTGCTAGGAGCTTCATTTCTCAATGACTTTTCTGTTGGTAAACTGATAATCTTTTCAAGAATGAAACAGCCACACTGTATGTTTCTATACCTCTCTCTACCAGAGCTGAAGTTTTGCAGCAGCTAATTCAAGTCACCATCATCACATAGGTCTAGTATAAACATTATTTTGTACCTAATAACAGCAAGCTATCAGTTAGTGTTAAAGCCCATGTCACACTGAACCAACGGATGCAAAGAGGATGTAAAACGGACAAAAAAACCTTGCCATCTGTTGGTTAACGCGATGTATCCGTTCTGTACTCACTACCTCCGTTTTGCTTCCTCTCTATCCGTCCAGCATCCGTTTATTGACATTTCATCCGTTCCAAAAGTTTTGGGCTGCCTAAAACTTTTGCGCGGAAAATGTATCCAGTTCGTCCCTTCTGCATCCGCTACGCATCCGCTAGGCATCCGTTACGCATCCGCTATATCCGCTACGCATCCGCTATGCATCCTCGCAACTCCATCCGCTCCAGCGGTAAACGGACGCAGGGAGGAAGCGGAATGGACGCAGAACGGATGCAGAAGGGATGCCTAGCAGATGCAGCATGGAAACAAAGCGTTTAAAACGGAAAAAACGTTCGCAGAGGGGACCTATCTCGGATATTAAGGATGTCTACAGGATGCCTAGAGGATGCCTAGCGGAAAACCTAAACTGCCTATAAAAAGGGGGAGCAACTCGCCTGCATCGCACTTTCAGAACAGCAGCCCAGCGGTGCAGACCTCTGCAGCCTTCATCTGCTTCTTCCTCTTCCACAGCATCCAGTCATGTCCACCATGGATTGTAACAAAGTCCTTTTGGCAGCCACCATCGTTCTGCAACAGTGCGAAGCCATCTGCAGGCTCTGTGAACACTACTGCGAGAAGAAAAGGAGCCACCCAAAAAGAGTCTGGGTCCGAAGATGGTTCACCAGTAGAGCGGAGGACGGACTGTACAACAAACTGATGGTGGCCCTCAGGAGCGAAGACACTCGGGCATTCCAGAACTTCATGAGGATGCCGCCAGCCATGTTTGACAAAGTTGTGCAGCGCCTGACACCCAGGTTGACCAAGGCAAACACCAGCTTCCGGCCCAGCCTGGAACCTGGGCTCAAGGTGGCACTCACTCTGCACCACCTGGCCGCAGGGACCTCCTATAGGAGCATGAAGAATGGCTGGAGGGTGCCATCCAACACCATCAGCATTGTGGTCAGAGAAGTGGTGCAGGCCATCATCAAAGAATACAAGGAGCTCCTCCAGTACCCCTCCACTGAAGAAGGATGGAAGAAAGTTGCAGAGCAGTGGTATCAGAAGTGGAACTTACCACACACCGTTGGAGCCATAGATGGCAAGCACGTGGCCTGCAAAGCTCCAGCCAAGTCGGGGTCCACTTATTTCAACTCCAAGGGCTTCTTCAGCATCATCCTCTTTGCCATGGTTGATGCTGACTACAAGTTCATGTACATCGATGCTTCAGGCAACAGCTCATCTTTGGATGCCCAGGTATACAACGCCAGTCACCTCAAGGAGGGGCTGGAACGCAACCTCATCGTGGGCTTCCCAGATCCAGAACCCCTGCCCAACGACACACAAGATGTGCCCTACTTCATCGTGGGGGATGACGATTTCTCCCTCACAACCTACCTCATGAAGCCCTACACCTCCAGACTCCTCACCTGTGAAGAGAGGATCTTCAACTACAGGCTGTCCAGGGCAAGGCGGGTGGTGGAGAACGCCTTTGGCATCCTGGCCAACAGGTTCCAGGTACTTCTCACCACCATGCAGCATTGCCCAGAAACCATGAGGAGGATCATGGAAGCTTGCTACATCCTGCACAATCTCATGTGCACCCGCTACCCAGTGTTGCAGAACAGGCTCGTGGACCTCCAACAAGGCAATGGGGACATGGAGCCTGGGGAATGGAGGCAAGGGTGAAACCTGATCGACACTGAGGATGTGCAAGGCCCCAAGAGAGCCTCAAATGAAGCCAAGAAGCAGCGCAACCTCCTGAGACAATGGTGCAACTCCCCAGCTGGAGCAGTGGAGTGGTAAGACAGGATGGTAGATGCTTAATGGATGCTTCCTTCAGCCTGTCTCATCACACAGATGAGATTGGGCCATGTATGTTTGGTTGGCCTACAATGAACAGGGTGTTTAATAAAGAGTTGTGTTTATGTTGAAATGTGTGGATCAATGATTACATTATTATTGATAATAAAGGGCTGTAGGTGTGGCACTTGGGAGGGTGGACCATACAGTCCCACTATGCTTGCACTGGAGGTTTATCTATCCCACAGCTATTACCCATCCCAAAGGTATCCCTGCCCATCCCACAGCTATCTTAACCCATCCCACAAGCATGCAAAGGCTTAAACCATTTCTAAAAGTTTCCACCAAGACTTTATTAAAAAAAAGAAATGAAGCAAGTGTGTGAATCATAAATAGACTTTATTAACAACAAGCTATAAGACAAAAATGAGTCTCTGGCACTCCTCTTGGTCGCTCAGTCCCAGGGGTGAAGGGTGCAGGTGCTGTGGAGGTGGCTGGTGCTGGAGTGCTTGTCATCAGCTCCTCCAGAAGCAGAAGCAGCAGAAGCGCCAGCCCCAGAAGAGCGAGCCCGTGCTGCAGAAGCCCCAGCAGAACCAGAGTGAGGGCCAGGGGGTGGGATGGTAGCCCTGTCCCTCTTGCCAGGGCTGGCAGAAGATGGCTGAGGCTTGCTGTGCTTCCGCATGGTTGTGGGGTTGCTGGCTGGCAGGGAGGCTGGCAGGAACCAAGGCTGGCAGAAAGGCTGGCAGGGAGGCTGGCAGGCAGGCTGGCAGGAAGGCTGGCAGGCAGACATGAACCAAGGCTGGCAGGAAGGCAGGCAGCAAGGCTGGCAGGCAGACCAGCTGGCAGCAAGGCTGGCAGGGAGGCTGGCAGGAGGCTGGCAGGGAGGCTGGCAGCAAGGCTGGTAGCAAGGCTGGCAGGCAGACATGCAGGCAGGGCAGGCAAGGCAGTCGATGTGTCCGGCAGCAGGTCTTTCCTCTGAATGGCGTCCTGCTTCCGAGCTGCTTCCGTTATATCCGCGGGGCTGATGTAATGCATCCTCCCGGCATGTGCAGTGAACGCCAGGCATCCGTTAGGCTTCTGCTGTGCATCCGCTGTGCATCCGCTCTGCTTCCGCTCTTTCCGTTCCGTGTCCGCTTCGCTGAGGCCCCCCGGAAGCCCTGCGGATGTGCCACCCACTCCGATCCACTCCCATCCGCTTCCATCTGCTGGGCTTCCATTCCGCATCCGCTTTGCATCCGCCCTGCGTCCTCCCCGCGTCCTTGTTATCCGCTCCGGTTATGCAAATTTTTGCCCCTTTTGAGAGCGGATAACAACGGATGGAACATTTTGCTCGTCCGCTGTGTCCTTTTTGCATCCGTTGGCCAGTGTGACATGGGCTTAACGTTTCAAGCATTAGAAGTTGCTTTTGTCAAGCATCCATGCTTCAAATTGTAAATGATAGATAGGGCAGGACGGGGCAGGGCAGAGGTGTATAAGCTCCTGGGCCCGATTGTGAACCCAGGAGTTCACAATGCTGCTGGAAAAATGGCACAGTGTCTTGCCATTTTGAGAGAAGAACCTTTAAACCTTTAAGCCTTGTATTTATTTCTATCCATATCCCAAAACAGAGCCCAGAAAATTCCAAAACTTCCCTCCTGCAAGAGAGAAAAAACAGACAGTTCTGGATCCCACCTTCTTGACATTGTAAATCTAACACAGTTCCAGCCATTAAAACATTGCCATCTGTAATTTAAGGCATGATCATGGAGAGATATACTTACTAATTGATACAAGTTTTCCCAAAAGTCCTGAGTCATGAGGCGAAATAAGGCCAGGAAGGCCCAACTAAAAGTATCAAAACTGGTATAGCCATAGTTTGGATTTCTTCCTGCTTTCATACACGTGTATCCTTCTGGGCATTGGCTGCAGACAAGATGGAAGGAGTTGTTTCAGATTTGGGAGAGTAGAAAATATCAAATTCCAAAAGCAAAGATTGACCACAATCATTTTCACAATTCCTCTTTTGATTATTGGCTTTGTGCAAAACTGATTGATACTACCACAGGAATGAGGCAAAGGCTTGCATTCAGTACGGCTATTGGGAGTTTTTATTGACTCAACATTATTTTTACTGACTCAACATTATTAGAATGATTTCATCCAGGACCGACTCCCCCATTTTTGGTTGTTTTGATAAGTCCCAGATGTTGGTGTTCAACCCTTAATCAAAAAAGAAAAGGTTGTATATTCTATAGACAAATATGCAAAAGTAATATTATAGGGAACCACAGAGATGACCTTGGAGAAACTATTCATAGAAGGTTATAGTGACATGTCCAAAATGGAAACAGGGAAAATATTAAGAAGAGACTCAGATTGATTTCTCCTGTCTCCCTGGAGTATAAGAGCAAGTGAAGGGTAAACACAGTCAAATTTACAACACAAAGCCAATTTGGTCAAGTGGTTAAGACACCAGGTTAGAAACTAGGAGACAATGAGTTCTAATCCTGATTAGGGATGGAAATAATCTGGGTGACATTGGACTACTCACACTCACTCACCTCACAGGGTTGTTGTTGTGGGGAAAATAGGAGGAGGAAGGAATAAATTATACTTGTAAAGTATACTCGCTGCCTTGAGTTTTTTATAAAAATAATAAAAGTGGGATAACAAAAACTAAAATAAATTCTATTCATTTTAGCCAAATGCAAAAAACTCTTGTGAAACCTGATCTAGTCAGTTTCAAAAGGCTGATATGTACAGTATATACTGGTTGGTCATGGCAATTTTAATTCCTTCTGTATCAAGCCAATATGCCATCTCAGAGAAAGAAAAAAATACAACTTTAACACAGAAACAAAATAAAAGACCAATTGGACTGTGCTCGTCTCTGCATCAATATTTCACAAATATTCAAGAAAGAGTTAATTTGCAAAGCACCTCATTTAAGCAATGTCTCTGTCCACAGGCTCACCATCTGAAAGGTAGTACTCCATTTCTTTTGACTTGAGGCAATGAGTAATTAAGATTGAGTGAGCATCCTATTCAGATATGAGGTCACAAATGAATGTGGGTGAAGAGAAAAAGTGCAATTCTAATCCTAATCCTGTACTTTAGCAAGATGCAGTTCATGCTAAGTGCCAATAACACTTAGATTTATATATCACTTCATAGTGCTTTACAGTCCTCTCTAAGCGGTTTACAGAGTCAGCGTATTGCTCCCAACAATCTGACTTCTCATTTTATCAACCTTGGAAGGATGGAAGATTGAGTCAACTTTGAGCCAGTCAAGATTGAACTTCTGTGAGTTGGCAGAATTAGCCTGCAATACTGCATTCTAACCACCGTGGTTCTCAGATAGCTTATTATTAATAAAAAAGAAAGAGGCTAATTTTTCAATCAGCCTAAAGTGTCTCAGTACTGGGTAGACTTTACAAATAAATCAATTTAAGTCTCTATATGGATTAATCTATGTAGATTGACTTTCATTTTCCCATTAGTTGAGGAAGAATGGCTGTGGGGAAGAGAGAAGACAGCTCAATTGAGCTGAAAACTTACCCTGCATCAGAACTATTGCCACATAACAATGGATCAAGAAACCCAGGTATTGTGTAAAAATTTGCTGGATGAGATAAAGAAAAACACGTAAGAATAAGCATATTGAGGAAGAACACAGACATTTAGATCAAATACACTTTTGATCTACAGCTTCTTAAAATGGAATATTAGAAAGGATGCCACCTGATGTCTATACTGCCATCTTTTATCATCCGGCAAAGATTCTTTTTTTCTTCTATGTTTTAGGAATTAAAACCTAGTGATTAGATATAGTCTGCAAATTTAAATGGGTGGAATTGGAAAATGGAGGAATAGAATCCTCTGAGTATTGCTTGGAGTTTACTGTATATTTTATCCTTATTTTTCTTAGCTTTTTATTTTCTCATAATTTGCCTGGAAAACATTTGGGTTTTAAATCACACCAAATAAATTTTAAAAGTGCTAGCTTTTGAGTCTTTGTCATTTCATGAAGCAAGTATGTCTATGATAATCTATGGCTGAATTATCCGCTACCAGCCTGAAAATATGAAGCACTATTCTGACAGAAGATTTGTAATTTAATTTTCTAATGCCAGTTATATTGTGCTCAGGCATTTACCTTTCAAACCAGTCTCAAAATCCAGCCATTCCGACAATCATAATAAATTGTAAAGGTATTATTTGGTTTAAATCATTATAAATAAACACATAAACTTTGCCAAACCAAGAGAACAATGACTATAAAAGTAATATTATACCCATAGACAGCATGTTTAAAGGGATTAAGACTAATAGAACATCAAAGGAATTTTAAGAAGAAGACAATATGTAAATATAGTTTGTTAAGGAAAAGATAAGCAAGTAGAGGTCAAGATGTGTACTTGCCATTCAAAGTACAGTAGTATTCATGGGGGTAGTCCAGTAAATATTACAGTTAATATAGACAGAGAAAATGATGTCAGCAAAAGGTAGCACCTACACACATTGTTGCTGTATTCTTCCCAATCAAATCCCTTGGTGCCATTTTCTAGGTAGGTCTCATTGAGATCGATGGGCCAGACGACACATTTGTTCCTTAGATTCCCCATGAATAGCTGTAGCCCAATTAAAGCAAATACACTGAGGCAAAACACAGTCAAAATCATCACATCAGAAAGTTTCTTCACAGATTGGATCAAGGCTCCCACAATAGTTTTCAGGCCTGGAAATAAGAAACAAACGAGTAATGACATTTATGTGGAAACAGACCTAAGCACAAAACAGCCTTTTAGGGTGATCAGATTATAAGTGAAGACAAACAGAATGGTCTGTAAGGACTGACAAGATAAAAAGCAATGAATAAAAATAAAAGAGAGGCACGGGGGAAAAAAGCATAAGTTCATCTAACTTTCAATAAGTGGTGATGGATATACCTATCAGCACAACTGTATAATACACCAAAATTTCCTGGCTCTTTGGAATGTTCTTTTATTGTCCAAAGAAGTCTATATTAATAGGAGGGAGCAGGATGGAAAACACGGAAGATTGATAGATTTAATACAAGCTGCCTACAATTGCTACCAGATTAAAGATTCTCGTCTTAATACAGTCATAACCATCAGATCAATGGTTAAAAAAGAAGCTAGGAAAGGAAGTTTTCCCCACCAAGATGGATTTCTCTGGATAATAATGCAGGATTGCCAGGAGTGAGAACTTTCTTACACAGTACAATATTCAATTGTGCTGGTATGTACTTTCCCAGCCATTCACAAAAAATTATATGAAAATCACCTTCACTTTTATTTTTTTCTAAGAAATCTGTGTCATGAATGCCAAGCATACTGTTAATTTGTTTAAACAATGAAAAAAGAAGGGTGAAATAAGCTAACAGAGCATTCAGAGCATACCTGCCCCCAGTCAATTTTCAGATTCCAAAGTCTTACATGTAAGCATATATTCAGGATTCCAAATGAGACAAATTTCATGTCATTTTGTTCAGAGAATTGAGAGACACTGTATAAATGGCTCAGAGAGCAAATCTTGGACAGATAAAAACTGAAAATATTCTGCATAAGATGCCAACCTTTCACATTTATGTTTCTTAAACTATATGCAGAAGTCAAAGTCTCTGCACGTAGACAGAAGCTAGCTATACTGAGGAGAGTTTGGCTTTTATATTAACAGCTGTTACAGTTTTTATTAAAACCACTATGAAGAAGGAAAAATCCCCCCCCCCAAAAAAAGCCTTTGTCATCCTCTAATCACAGCAAATCAATTAATCAAAAAGACTTCTGATTCAGCTGATGCTCTTTTGGAAACCAGATCTTAAAGACGTTGAGGCAAGGGGTTGAAAAATGGGTTTAGAGATTTAAGCATCTACACTACAAGGTTTCAGGCACACATTCTCCTTACCCATTCAACCCTATTGCATGAAAATAATCTAAGAATTGGCTCAATGTTTTGATTCTAGGGTTGCCTTAAGAATGTACATCCAAAAAGTGATTCCATATCTACACTTTTGGCATGCCCAAAGGGATGAAACATTTGATTTTAATTGAATGAACAGCCTCATCTTGCAGAATGCCAACTTAACTGATGAGATCTTAAACAGATTTCTTTTTCAACATGTTCCTAGCTTCTGCTCCTCTTTCTGAAAGTTTACGGAAGTTTTGCAAGATATAAGAAAATATATTGAACGTATCAGGATAAATACACTTCAGTTATAACTCTTCATGTGCATGAATAGCTAAGGTGATATTTAATTTCAATAGGAAAGTGGGGGAGGGGCGAGAAGAAAATCACGGTAATTAGGTATGATAGATTACAAGAACCTAATCCATTAACAATCAAAATGTGCTAAAAACTGGGAGTGGGTTATATATCAGCACTTCTACTTCACTGTATTTTTGAACCAATCAGTTACTCTATTTGCAATCTTCTTCCCTCCAAATCTGTTGGGTTATAACAGATAACCCACGGTATGGATTGCTGTGATTACAGCCAGGTGCCTTCTACAAGTGCATATTGCAAAAATGAAGGATTGTGCCTGGCTTTGAAGCTTTCTGTGCCTTTTAACATGATTAACAATATAAGCCATGACTATCACGATCTCTACCTGTAAACACATTCAGGAGAAATGATGAACCCACAGTAACAACCATATACTAAAGCACTGCTTGGGCTACTCCAGAACTGCTTATTGTACACTACTATGTACTTTCTGGATTACTTGGCAATAGTTTTAGACACATTTATTTTTAAAATACTGCACTGATTTTTGCATTTCCATATTTAATAATGGATAATTTACTTGACTGAATAACTCAGGCGTATTACTACTAAATTAATTGCCCAAACTGTACTTTTTGTATTTTTAGATGTGTTTTTTTGTTTTTGTTTTTATATTTGGTGAACATAGGATTTAAAAACAAATCACCCATCTTGAGGGTTTGTTAAGGTTGTTTGACAATTCCAAATATTCCAGGATGCATTCAGATTCTATGTATGTGTTCATGCAGGTGTTTGTACAAGTATCTGCATATGTATGGGAGAAGAGAAAGTCAGAAAATAGCCTTTTGGACACAATAGCATCGTTTTTCTCCAGCTCATTGTGATGAATTAACCCTTATCTTTTGATCCAAGTATTATCCAACTTTTGATTCAGCCAGCAGACTTCTCATCAAATCAACCAAAATATTTATACCCAATAGATATATATTATGAGCCATATCTTTTAATTTATTTGTTTTAATTTATTTGTGCATTTAATTCTTATACATATTTATTTTAATTAAATGACATTGACATTTATTCTAATTTATAATTTACTATGCATGAATTATGCACAGTAATGAGCCACTAAATGACCTAATTTATTAATTTCTTACTTTATCCCAACCATTTTTGGATATGTCTTTATTATTTCCAGTTCTTCATTTCATTTCATTCATTTCCTGATTCAAAGTCCTCAGTCTATTCTGTAATTGATACCAATATTTGATATCAGCTGTAATTGACATCAATATTTCCAGACTGTTGCTTTCAAGAAAATCCCCAAAGCTCTCCACTGTAGAAGGTTTTGGGATGGAGTTACTTACTCCAATTTATTCTGTTTTAATCCTGTAATTACCCTTTTGCAAGTGTTCCTTTCATAAGTGACAGTGAATGACCTTTCCAGAGCTCAATGCTGCTTTGATATTAGGGATCTGTATGCATTCCCTTCATAACTGGAAGGGGATCAGCAGTTAAAACCAACAGTGTTCCCACTTATGAAACAGACCACTGAATTATTGTAATTTTTAAAAATTGCACATTATTATATCTTGTTTGGGCTACTGTGACCAACCCAAAGTAAATGTAAGGGGTTTGAAAAACCGCAGCTGCAGGCATATGGATCATTGTCACTTATTGAATACATGTCACTGCTTTGCTATTACAATTTTACTACCACTACTCAATTTCTAGAATTAAGGTTAATGTGTTTTGTAGAGGTTACGTTTATTGAGAAGGCAATCATCTGTACTCACTGTTTTGCTTTTCTTAAGTTGGATTTTTAAAGATGTTCTTGTCCCTAATTTACTGATGCAATTTTAACTTCAGCTCTAGCACTGCCATTGCCATCAAAATGGCCACCTTGTGGCCCCAGCATCTGCCATGCATAATTTATCATCAGGAGGTGTTCTCTTGACAGGCCTCTATTCAGGGAAGCTATCGGTCATATGAGGCCTATATTTTTGAAGTGGCTTTGGAGAAAGCTCTTTTACAACCTTTGCAACCTTTGAAAACTGTACAAAAGCACACCTCATGTGATTTTTCAGAAGTTCTGGATGTCCCATAAGTGCATGGCTCTCGCATGCAATTTCTGGTGGGTCTAGAGACCACACTAGAGCATGTCCCATTTTCATGCTGTCTCCACATGCTCCAAAGATTGCATGAAAAAAGGGCATACTTCTGAGAATTGTTGTCAGGTGTTGGTGAATGCTAGTGTGTCACTCAAAATACCATGACCTGTCACTTTTGACACATGTCATAGGTTTGCCATCAATGAGCTAGGCAATGTTTCAATTATTCTGTTATCCATTAGATCATTTAAAAAGATGGGCAGGCAGAATAGAATACGCAAATCCATTTTAATTAACAAGTGCATGGGGTATTTATTTATTTGAGATCACATTTCATTTCAATCATTTATGATTTTGAAGAACAATAAACAGACTCTGCATTAGATCTAAGATCTGAAATTAGAAAGCTAATTTGAACTGACAACCTAGGCATTGTATCACTGCCTTGCTTGATACATTGCTTCATCCATTAGAGGTGAATGCAACCTAAGAAAATGTCCTGTTTAGCATGGATAAAGTTGTGACATGATGGGTTTAATATGTAATGGAAATTTTAATTGGGAAGCCAATTTATGTGCTTATGGAGTAATAAATACTCATGCCAAATTTTCACAAATGAATATATTCATTCATTTGCTTATTGATTATTTATTTGTTGCTTCTAACCTAATCAGCACATTGTCACTGTATTTTACTTTTCTTATCTTTGAACTATAATAAAATAATAATAATAGGAAAACATAACTATTAAAAATGAATGCATCTGAGTTACCAAACACTTGAAACTATAAAGCTATTCTACCAGCAGAATTATAATCCCTTGTTTTGCAGCAGTGCTTTGAGTCAATTGGTTGAGGATCAATCATACTATATTTTATGCTCATGCAAATCACAAGGCCTATTAGAAATGTGCCACAGCCATTTTTGAAATGTGACAAGGAAGGCAAAGGGAGGCAAAGAAAAATGCAAGACATGGTCATTCTTAGAGCATTTCTCACCTGGAATGACAGAGATAGTTTTCAAAGCTCGGAGAACTCTGAAAGTTCTCAAGGCTGACACATTCCCAAGGTCCACAAATTCTGTGACATATCTGCAATGAGGGAGGTCACACACAAAAGAGACACAATCACAATAACACACACCAAAAGGGGAATGAGGAATAAAACAACAACTACAAACAGCAGTACATCACTCACAGGGAGCTGCAACCCAACACCTAACACCAAACTGCCTTACCTGGAATTACAGAAATAGTTTTCAAAGCTCTCAGTACCCTGAAGGTGCGCAGAGCTGAAACATTGCCTAGGTTTACAAACTCTGTTATATACCTGCAGAATTAAACCAGAGTTAATGGCACCACTGGGGTCACCTGCCTCAAAAAGAAGAGCGTAATCTTCAATTGCAGAGAAACAACTTTCAAATGTAAAATACTTTGAAGTGTTTAAAAAAGGAGAGAAGAAACAAAGGTGGAAATAAGACAATTTGAAGTGTTTCAGTTATCACAGGTCAGCTAATTTAATAAGGATAATTTGACAAGGACTTCTCTGATATGGGCCCAAATATGAGTGACTGACTATCTTCATGGCTGTAGGAATATGGTCATGGGGAGAAGTAGAAGATAGAAAAAGAAGTGATCTAGCATCACAAGAATAATGAGAAAAGCTAACCAGGATAATAGCAATTAGAACATGATTTTTTTTAAAATTTTAAAAAATCACCCATTTTCAATGGGCAATGTGGAAGAAAAAGTTCTAAATACATTAGAGTGAGCATAAAGTAACAAAAAATTGCTTCCAACTCTGGAGAAAATTGAGGTAAGGTGAAGTAAGAATCAATTATTCAGGGCATGTGGACCCAAAAGCAGCTACAGTCATCTGTTGTATTAAAAAAACTGATGAAGAATCTAACTATTTCTTTTTGTGGGATAAAGGAAATAGCATAAAAATGTGTTAGTCTTTCAGTTGACATGAGATTATTATTGTTTTTGCTTCAAATCATATGGCTGTCCTTTATTTCCTGGAAAAGAACTGTAATACAACAGATCAGCTCTACTAACAGTCAGTTCCTAAAAGAATACCTGCTCATCACACCAGCATATATGCTATACAGAAACTGAAGTACAGGATCATAGACTACAAAGTTCTTGTCTGTTGGCCCTCTTATTATGGGGGACTTTGGTCACAGGCAAATTCTGGAATATCTTACATGGACAAGGAATGTCAGCTGCAGACATGACATTTCTCTGATTTAGTGTTTTTTGAGGTCGTCTCCCTAAAGCGGGAAAGTGCCACTGTGGTATTCTATAGGAATTATGATTTACCTTCTCTGTCTGCTTTCCTCCTTTCTCTTTCCTCACCTATGAGCATCACTTCAGCTCCACAGGAAAAAAGTAACAAGATTGTCTCATGTTTTAAAGTCAAAGTCACTTAAAAAGTATATAGCTGTGATGGCATTTGCTATCTTAGACTCCTCTTCCCTGACCCAAGAATCAGTAGAAAATTTAAGAGATGCCTAAATTTGGGCATTAGAACAGTTGGCTATACCGGTAGTCTTTGTTTAATTATTGCCTCGTTTAGTTCACAGTTACAACAGTGAGTTGCCAATCGCAATTGTGATTGCTAAACTAGGTTTATCAGTATATGTCTGAGATAATATTGGACTTCAAAGGAACATTACAAATACCTGTACTTGGGGCTGGGGGAGTGCCACTGAACCAAGGAGACCTATTTTTCATTAAATCTATCGTGGATTTTACTGGAGAAGCCAAAATTAAGGTCTCTATTCTTAAACATGATGTAACGTATTAAAAAAATTGTGGATTTTCAAAAAATAATTCCCACTACTGGCTAAATGCTGAGGTTAGCTAACATTAAAAAAGAGTTTTACTTTTAAAAAAATCCTGAAAGTTTGAATTTTCCCCTTGTGAATACTGTATATACTTCAATTAGAGTTAGTTCGTCTAAACCAAAAGTTAGCAATCTTGTGGTCTTCATATATTGTGGACATACAAACCCAACCAAATGCCTAAGTATTTAAGATTATTGGAGTTGCTGACCAAAATATCGACAACATAGAATTTGATTCCTCATTTAGTTAAGAGATACCCATATACAAAATGAATCAACTAAATTGTATTGATACATTATATAACATTTTAGCTATAATAGGTTTTTTTCCTTTTTGCTTACTTGTTATATGCTACAAGTAAAAAGAAATGCAAAATATAAACAAACAAACAAATAAATTGAAAAACCTGAGGCAAATCCAGGAATCAGATTCATTTTCCAGCTCATCTGAAATATCTAGGTCAAGAAAAATTAAGACTGCTTGAAAAACAGGTTGCCAACTAAAACTATTCCAAAATGCATATTGCCCAGTAATATGAAGAAGAAAGTTTCTCAGTCCTGCACCCTAATGTCAGAATGTTGTATCTTAGATGTGAAGATCTTCATATCTTACATGTGAAGCCATTTTAGATAACTTACCAGTCATTAGAATAATTTAAAAAAAACCCAATTATTGGGTTTTTCCTGATTTTTTTTTGGATTACTTCAAAAGTATATATATATTTCTTCTCACTTATAGTTATTATATGACAAGAATAATGTTAATTGCTGCACTTACGCCATCATGATGACACTGAAGTCTAGCCAGTTCCATGCGTCACGAAGAAAAGTGAAACCATCTATGCAGAAGCCTCTTGCAATAATTTTCACAAGGGATTCAAATGTATATATACCAGTGAATGTGTACCTGTTGAAAGTAAAGAATAATGATGAATAGTATTTATAATGGAGGGTAAAATGTATATTTACATTTCAAAAACCAAGATTCTGAATATTTATTGACTGTAATCATTTTATAATCCTTTTTCAGTTTCTGGATGACGCTGCAAAATCATGTTGACCAAAGCGGATCTGTTAAGGAACATTTTAACAGAACAGATTTGCACTGTTGCTACAGAGTTGTCATGTGTTGCACAAGCAGTGAAGGTGCTTTCCTCACCTATGAGCATCACTTCAGCTCCACAGGAAAAAAGTAACAAGATTGTCTCATGTTTTAAAGTCAAAGTCACTTAAAAAGTATATAGCTGTGATGGCATTTGCTATCTCAGACTCCTCTTCCCCTGACCCAAGAATCAGTAGAAAATTTAAGAGATGCCTAAATTTGAGCATTAGAACAGTTGGCTATACCGGTAGTCTTTGTTTAATTATTGCCTCGTTTAGTTCACAGTTACAACAGTGAGTTGCCAACCGCAATTGTGATTGCTAAACTAGGTTTATCAGTACATGTCTGAGATAATATTGGACTTCAAAGGAACATTACAAATACCTGTACTTGGGGCTGGGGGAGTGCCACTGAACCAAGGAGACCTATTTTTCATTAAATCTATCGTGGATTTTACTGGAGAAGCTAAAATTAGGTGGGGGAGAGAATGTTCTGCTGACTTAATAAAACTATATAGATCTTGGCTGGTATAATATTAGGACTGCAAACATGTTGCCATATTCAGGAAGTGATGCTACTTAGAATCTATGTATGATCTGTATGGTCATACAAAACTGCATGCATATGTATGTATATATGTATGTATGTATATGTATGTATGTATGTATGTATGTATGTATGTATGTATGTATGTATGTATCTATATATAGTTATGTGTAAATATGTGCATACAATCTCATGTACTACTGGAATGGCATTAGTTGGTATTTGTACCAACAATAAACTACATTTCTTGAGAATTCAGGCGTCTGGTTGACAATATTTGTTTATGCTTTCTAGCAACAGAAGTGGATAAAAAACAGCCTGAATTGCTTCATCAGTATCTCATTTAGCATTATAATGTAACCCAGAACCCTGTTTCCTTCCTTTCTCACTCCAAAAAGTTATAAGTCAAGATTTACGCTGGCAACTCACCCAGAGATGGGCAACTATATAAATTAGATCAATAATACAATAAATATATTTTTGCCTTAAGATCGGGGCTTGCTAAAACAGAAATACATAATATAGCCTGTCCATGTATAAGCTAAACAAATCACAGATGGAACCATTCAAGTTGTTTTTTTAGCTGTTCCCATTGTCAGGAAGAATTAAAATAGAGTGATCATACTGCATAAGGAACATGGTTCTTCATTCATAATAAATAGAAATTTAAAGAATGTTTACCTTGTTGATGCATGCAAACATAAGTCATTAATTGTTTTGTTTAAATAAATGTAGGCTAGCAATTAACAAGGATAAAGCATGTAAATAATACCATTCAGTTTATCTTAATCCCATTTAAAAATCCTTAAAAACACACCTTTGAATTTTTAAAGGATTGAAAACAATCCTTTACAGTATTTCAAAAGTGAGCGCATTCCAGAGTTTAAGAAAATCAATGGAGAAGGCACTGCTAGGCAGACATAATCTAGTACAGTGTTTCTCAACTTTGACAACTTTAAGATGCATGAACTTCAACTCCCAGAATTCCTCAGCCAGTATATAAGGCGCAGAATTCTGAGAGTTGCAATCTTAAAGTTGCCAAGATTAATCTAGAAGCTAGCATTCCCTTAGGTAATCCAGGCCTAAGACATTTAAGATAAGGCCTCAGTTTTAATTTATTGTATCTCTTTCAACCAATGAATGCCTGAAGGTAAGCATTTGGAGAGGTTTGTTATTTCCCAATCAGGTGGTAAGAAAAAAAATTGCATATCAACAACATTATGAACCAGCTTTTCTTGTGATCTTCTCCAGTGGGGAAGCTTTGGAGAATGGATGAATTGTAGGAACTCCATATCACAACACCCCAGAAGACTCCAACAGCAGACTCCAGGCATCATTATCTAAGACTCAAATAGCAATGCCTATTATTCCCAAATGGTCTGCTTGGTGCCATTGTTGTTACTGAAAGCCATTTCTGACCCAAGAAAATAAATATCTCTTTTGTTAGATTCCAGACAAAAATCCATCAGGCCTATTAATGCCATCTCAGCTATTAATCCTGTTTGAAAAGAGATCTAATTATGCTTGTACAAGAAGTCAAAACCCTCACAATTATGTTGCCTAGCCAATTAAACATGAAAAACTTTCTAAAATTATCCATCTTGAAGAGATTCAATATAGACTAAAAATAAATAAATCTAATAATTATCTTTTTTAAACAGAAGGCATCCTGTCTTTCATTTGAGAGACATTCATGTCAAGAGTGAGAACATGCTCAATTAACTCCCAGCTTGATATTTTAAGCCATATTGGGCAGGAAGTTTATATATGGCACACTTTTCCTTCAAAATTGGCAACTATTACTTTAAAGAATTGCTAGATATTATAAACAATCAAAGTGAAACAAACAAAAATATTATTACTTACTCCACCTGTTTCGACCATTCTGGTGGGTTACTAAAAGTCATGAACACACAGTTCGTCAAAATAGTGCACATAATGATCATGCTAAATACTGTAAAACAAAGTCAAGGAAGCACAAAAGATAAGAAAATTCTTATTGACATTAACAAAGGAACATCAAGCTGATGGTAGCTCTTGTTTAAATTTGGGAACAAAAATCAAACACTCCCCCCCCCCCCAAGAAATAGTTAGTACTAATAAAGTGTAGATTTGAAACTTTCCTGATAACAAATGTGACAATATGCCTTGTTTTGACATTGGCTTGAAAAGGATTTACACCTTTTTGCAGTTTAGATTATACTGAACCCAGCCACATGAGGACAAAGGAGTGCTTTGGGAACCTTAACTGGAACTGAACTCATCTGTGCTGCCGTTGAATTGAATTATGTTCAATTTACTGAGGAGACACAGGTTTTTCATAATTAGATGCAGAATATGGACATCCAGATATGACTAATCATAATAGTTTTCAGTCCATGCAGGGCCATAACATTAATTCATTAATGATTTAGACTCCATTAAATTCCATTAGTTCATTTATCAGTTCACTTATCAATTCATCAATTAGAACTTCCTTTTTTGAAAGGATCCAGTATAAGTCTTTTGGGTGGAAAAACTTTGTGATTCCTGAAACTGCTTGGCTACATATCCAACCACCCCTTGAAACTACAGCCAATGGGTCCAATATTTCAGCAACATCAGGACTGCAATTTTTGCCAGGTTAAGCCCTTTTCATCAACGGAGTGGGAACTGCGACTGTCCGCAGCTTCAGTCCGTGCTCTCTTGTTGGAGAGCCCCAATCACTGTGATTAGGGGCTGAAGCTGCCTTGGAGGGGCGGCAGAGTAAGGGGAAGCCGCCAGCCAGGTCGAGGGGAGCCGCATTCCCCCTCCCTGGGCTAGGCAATTTTTCCCCCTGAAGATGACCGAGCGGTGGTCTAAAATGGCCACCCTTAAGAGGAGGACTTAGTTGGACTAAGATTTGTGCAGGAGGGAAGAAAGAGGTGGACAACATAAGAACCGGGCAACTTGGTGCAACAATTAATTAAAAGGTACCTCAGGACGGTATTTTAAGAATTTTTATGAAATAAGAAAGTGGCAGATTTTTAAAGGGAAAGGAAAAAAAAGTGAAAATATCTTTGACAGCTGAGCAGGACTTCCAACCAGGATTGGAAGTAGCCGGAACAAGATACCCAAACAAATTGAATTAAAATACATTGCTAACAAACAGATACAATTTAAAGTTGGACTTAGGAGTTTTCAAAAAGAAGGGAGAAATATTTAAATTGGAGATTTTATTGGTTTGGAATACTGAGGTTTGGAAAGCCTCGAACAATAAAATGGGGGGGGGGGGCAGGAAAGGTGAGGACATTGTATAACAGAGAGTGCCATCTGGTGGACAAAAATGTAAGCTGAAAAAGGGAAAGTTCCTATTTCTCTATGAATCGGATCTGATACAGTGAAAAGGAAATATTGAAACAATATATCAAGTACCCTAAAAAGTGAAAATTGAATTAAAACAAAACAAAAAATATGGATTGTTGCAATGATTGGTGATTTTGCTATAAACCCAGTTCGGGAATAGTTGTTAATCCAGAAAGTTTGAAGAAGAAAAAAGAAAAAGATTGGTGATTGGTGGTTTTTAATGGCTATAAGATATAAGAGTGTGTAACAATGATATCTCTGTAGGATCTAAAAATGGAACTTAAAAATTTGAAAGAACTACTACATACAAGAGGTGAATCACTTGCCTCTGAGTTAAAAGGTATAGAAATGGCGATTGAAGAATATGAAGAAGAAACCTCAGAGAAGGAGGAGTTAGTTCAAGAAGAAGCCATCTTAAATAGACAATCAACACAAAGAACACCACAAAGAAGAGGAAAAAGAAGGGGGGGTTAAAATGGGAGATTTTAAAAAGTAATTAAAATGGGGAATATTTATAAAAACCAGAAAGACAGAAAGAAACAGCAGAAAAGTAAAAGAGGGAAGGAAAATATATATCGAGAGAGGGATATAAATCAGAGGGAAAAAAGATTTGGAAAAACAAAAGGGAAGAGAGGTAATGAGGAACAGGGACAGGAAAGAAATATGGGAATTGTAAAATAAAGGAAAAAATTTCTTTACCTAGAATACATTGGGACAATGGTTAATGAATTAAGAGGGGATTCTGCATTGATATGAGGGGTAATAATAATGTACTTTGCAATTACAAATTATAGAATATAGTTTATTGAGAGGAGGGAGGGGCACTGATATCTTTTTAGATGATGAATGCATTTTCTAATTTTTATTGTAACAAGAAAGGTTAATGTTTATTATATATATTGAAATGATTGAAATGAATTGTGAGGAGGTTTAAAAATGAGATTAATATTAGTGACCAAGAAAAATGGATTGTTTCTTTCTTTTTTTTATTTTTTATTTTAATTTTTTTGATACCATAAATAAAGTTTTATGGAAGTAAAGGGAGAAAATACATTGCGGAATCTGACTGAAAAGTACAATGTAAAGTAGGTTTTTTTTCTAGGGATTGATTATTACTATAACTAAGTAAAATAGATATTTAATTGGGAATTACAGATGAGGGAATTAAGGCATACTTAAACCACTGAGGTGACACCCCAAACTAGTAAAAGGGGAGGGGAAATTTATGTTTTGTTTTATGTGAAAAACTTGTATTAATCTAGACTTTATGAAAAGAATATGCGATGGAATTGCAAATTTACAAGACAAAAAAGAATTAAAAGGGAATACGTATGAAGATATGGAAACTATTAGTGATTTAAATGAGAAAGGGGTACTTTGGAAAGGGCAACATTTAAAAGAAATGTTAAGGCTTAAGAAATACATTTGAAATAAATTGAGAAGATGTTTAGAATGAGAGTAATATTAATGAATAGCATTAACTTGCCTGTTCCTTTTCTTATATAAAAGTTGAGAGGTAAAATGAGAAAAGAGTACCTTGGAAAAGTACCTTAAAAGAAATATTAATGTTTAAGAAATATATTCAAAATAAATTGAAATGAATTGAGAAGATGCTTAGAATGAAAGTAATATCACTTAACAGAATTAATGTGTTTGTTTCTTTTCTTATGTAAAAGTTAAAATGGAGAAGTAATAATAGAATTAAGTTAAAAATGGACAAGACAGAATGTTGAATGTAAAAATGAATATATAATTACTGTCATATTTGCATGTAAAAGTGATGACTCGGAATTATGTTGTACACTGAAAAGAGCTTTTTTTATGTTGTTTTGGAAAAATTGAATAAAGCTTGTTTTTTTTTAAAAAAAAGGAGTGCAATTGTTGCCTACCCTGGTTGCAAAATATAGCTACGCATTTAGGGCATTTCCTTGCTTAAGGAATAAATGAAGAATGTTCAGGAAAAAAAATCATAAAAAAGAAGCCTCTCTGATTTGGAATACTGTATATATACCCAGGAATATATATACATATTTCAAACTGATACCACCTCAAATGAGAAAATGTCTTGGTCTTCTGGTGGACTAGATGTCCCTGAAGGAGCAGGCATCGCACTGCAGGGGAGATTGGTGGTAGGATGGTGAATACTAGGTGGCGCAGCCTTTCAGGATAAAGAAGAGATGTTGAGATTGCCCACTTGTATTTTGGACAGCTACTCCTCCTAAGAAAACTTCAGGAACTGAGGTTTTTATAATTGGTTCATAAATTGAGAGACTGGGAGTCAAGGGGTTTCAATCTAACTCACTGTAATGCAGCCTATATGGACACAAGATTTGACAAGCCTCATTTCTTAAACACTTTTAGACTTATTTAGCTCTAAATAATTTAGAGCTAAACAGAGTAGAAGAAAATTCTACTTCGTGAGTCAATTTTTTTTCTGGATTAAAAAGAAAAAAAGAGTTTCAACAATTTAAAAAACTTTTTGCTTTTGCACTTCTATGGATTGGACAGAGGCTTGGTTGGAACACAAAAGAAATCAGGAAACTCCAAATCATGTGGTTAGGGGAACCATAGTTTATTTATTAGCTTCATTCATGCCTCGTGCTAGAAACAAATCAAACACGTTGTGGTTTAGTATAAAGGGTAAATCTATTCCATGTATTTTAAAATGAATTGGTTTGGGGAGTTTCATATATGTTTATAAAAGTGAAAAACAACAACAACAATTGAGCATCCAGGTCTGTCTCGGGCAATTGTACACCCCTATTCATTTCTCAGGCAGTTGCTGCAGGAAGATTGGAAGATCTTAAAAGAGGCCTGCCAGTTCACTGGGAAGAAAAAGGGAAGTTATAAGAACCGAATTAGATCCAGAAAAACTATCACAATCAAGGCCTAGTCATTAAAATAGGCAAAATGAATGTCTTTGAATGAATGATATCATGTAATCAGACAACAGTCTAAGTCTGTGTGCACATAGAAACGTTAGAAAAGGTGAATTCTGACTATTCAGTTTTTAGATTTGAGAATTACTGGTACACCTTAATTGCAAGATAGTTGTGTGGACTGTTTACAGATTCACACAGAAAGGCAGAGTTATGTACAGTTAGAATTAATATGCATATCTCTTTTGAAATTAATTGATTCATTTTATAATATTTATATTCCATATTATCCCCCTTTCTCTCTCTGTGTGTGTGAGGGGGGGGGAGGGAAGGAAGCGAGCGAGTGTGTGTGTGTGTGTGTGTGAGAGAGAGAGAGAGAGAGAATACATGAGAACAATGGACAGATCTCTCCCAGCCTTCCTCTATGGTTCCTGCGGCATCTGAATATGGAGAGATATAGAATGCATTGGGGTGTATTTAATCAACATGCTGAGCAGAGGCACTAGCTGACATAGAGAATAAGAGAAAATAGTAGCATTTTCATGTTTTCTCTAGTGTGAGTTCTGCTTGATAGTAACCACGTTTTGCAGAACTATCAGTCATTGGTAGTTTTTGACTTATGACCAGCAATGTGGCTGTTGAGTGAATTCCACTTGATTTTACAATCGTTTTTTGCCTCAGTCATTAAGTGAATCACAACCATCATTAAGTAAACCTGGGTTCTCCCATTGCTTGTCAGAAATTCTCTGGGAAGGTGGTAAATGGTAATCATGTGACTCTGGGATACTGCAACTATCATAAACCATGTTGATTGCCAAATGAACAAATTTTGATCACGTGACCATGATGATGTTGTGACAGTTGTAAGTATGACTACTGGTAATAAGTCACTTTTTTCAGTGCAGCCAAAACTTCAAACAATTGTTATAAGAATGGTCGTAAGTCAATGACAACCTATATTCAAATTGTACATACATTCTGTAATTATGAAATATATCCCTAATAAATTCACTTTCATTCACCTACTCTTACAGTTGTTTAGGGAAATTTCAATCTCCCCAGGGCAGGCTATTTCTATAAAATATGTTTTTAAATCCAAATAATGCTTTTTTTAAAAGGCAGCACATTAATCCAGCAAAACAGGAAATAATGACTTCAGATTAAGTGGTACACATTACTATGAAAAGGATATGAATGTATCAAAATTTTAATAGCTATTCTCCTAAACAGATTAAAAGGACTTAAAATGTACAAGGCAGGCGTGGCACTAAATCGGAAGAGTGTTTTGCCTCTGTTTAGTACTACAAAGGTCTGCAGAGAAAGAGAAAAAGAAGGAAAAGTTACATATTCATATGCCTAGGAAGAAAGCATACATATTTAATTCAAAAACCATGAATATATCATTCTTATAAAGAATCTTGTTAACTGGGTGATTCTCTGTGTTGGAATCATTTGGAAGATATTCCACAATATACTTTTATTTTAGTTGAACTGATAGCTCTTTTAGAATGTATATACAGCACATAAAAACAGCAGTAACAACAGCAACAATAATATTAACATCCTTAAAGCAAATTTTTAATTTATAAAGTTAATTAATTATCAAATTAAGCTTACATCCTTAAAGCAAATTTACATATTAAGGTTTCATTTACTTGAGAATAGGTCCTACTGTGAAATGTGCATAACTGTATTACAAGATATTTCTCATCCTTTACCCCAGAAAAGGAGGAATGAAGTAGCACATGGAGAGTGAAAGAATAGACTAGATGCAACGGGCTGTGAAAATAATCTTGAGAAAGACAAGATACAGCCATGGCTACAATAAGAGAAATTTTAGTCCAAAGCAGGAATGTAGTTAGACAAAATCTTTCAGATTGGACTCCCCCAGTTCTCTTTAGGATAAAGGCAGGGAGGGGAAAGACACATTCTGGGCTACAAAATTTTGTTAATGTAAGCCTGTAATAAATGTAGCTTTTCAATTCATGATTTTGGTGTTAAAGTCTGATCTGTCTCTAAGGGCTGACACTATAGCACTTCAGACTGCACGTCAAGGTGCCATCTTGTTTTGAGAGTTACTCTCTGTACATAACGTTTACATGTTGTACACTATGAAATATTCTTCTATATGGAAGGGGGAGATTCCAAGGTTGGTCCAAATGCTATCACTGGAGTTTAATTGGAACAGACTAGAATTCTGCAACTACTGCTCCTGTTTCTTTCTGTATTTTGTATAGAATGGCTTTCAAAAACAGGAGCACATGTGTTATTTAATTATTTAAAACATACCAGTATGTAACCAGCAAAAGAGATATAACAGCCGACAACAGGGAAGTCTTAGAAAGACAATCAGTCAAATAACATGATCTTCCTTAATAAATATAACTAGAACATTTTAGTTTCTTCTTCATCCAGTGAGTCATATTCCTTTGCATGCATTTTTACTGAGATCTCATTCCCCTTCTAGTATTTCTGTAGCATATGGATTTGTATTAGATGCTATTTTATAAATTAGAATAAAGAATATACAGTACCTGCCCAATCAAGCAACCTTAGTTCTCTGCAAAGCCCTTTCTGCTTTGCTTTGGAAAACAATGCAAATTGGAAAACAATGCAAATACAACCTCTACTCCTGGAGCCCAGGCACATGGATGGCTTATAATTCCCATCCCTAAAAAAACCTACACCCATACATACCCACACACCCCATACTTCCTCATGGATAACTTCTTGTATTACCAATCCATTTTCCTTACTGTAGCAAAGAAAATGAAAAAGGAAGAAAGAAAGAAAAGAAGGAAGTGATAGGAAAACACTGGAAGATTACAAATGGAGAAAGGCCCACTGCATTTAACATCATTACATAAAACTCTGTGAATTAGTCATGGCAACTGCACAACCAAATCCTGCAGTAGTATGGAAGGTTCCATAGACACATTTGAAATATTCCTTAACTGTATCTCTGGCTGTGGTCCAGAGAACTGCCCAACTTTGATGCTCAAAACAAGACTAACTTGAGCAGCAAATGTACCACTTGATCTGAAGTTAGTAATGGATGCTTCAAGGACATCCACAAGGCTTTTCTCCATATGGAGAAGAAAGGACAACTGAAAGAAGTGGAACAATCACCTCTTGTATTAAGCTCTGGAAAAATGTTGCAACTGATGGCTTAGAAAATGCTTATCTAATGTGCAAGCAAGCAAGCAAGCAAGCTAACAAACAACAAATAAATAAATAAATACACATTTAAAAATTATTCAATTTACCCAATTATAAATGGTGCAACAAATATAAGTTTGAGCTGAATGAAGACAGTGTATATTTTTATTCTCCAGAGTCTTAGAAATCATTTAAAACTAACCTGCATCCATCTTCACCACCATTTTCAAAATGCTAAGAAAACCACACCAACCAGTTTGCCTCTCAGCTGACTAATAAGAAAGTGTAAAAAGTGAAACTCAACCACACTTTTTATAGCAGTGATGGTGAATATTTTGGGCTCAGTGTATCAAAATTTTGGAAAATGCCTAACTTGACTCTCCTGTCATCTCCCACTACAACAAAAGAGAAACAATTCTTTGTCTCACCACTACCATCTAGGCCACACTGAACAGTGGCAGTCAGGAGCAGTGCCAAGGCTAGGCCTGAAGTAGAAGCTGGGCCTTGGCTTCAGCCATAGCACCACTGATGTCACTTGAAAAAGCCGCCTCACACCATTTCCCAAGAAGCACAAGGCTTGAGGAGTGGTATGATTGCACCCATGGCCCAGCATCCCTTAGAATCTGCCATACACCATCTATCTTTTGGGCATGTTCTCTTTCTGTTGACAGGCTCTGTGGCCTACCTGAGGCTGCTCCGGGGCTCACAAGGCCTTTAATCTTGAAGCAGCTTTGGAGAATGCTCTTCCATAGTCTCTGCAGCCTCCAAAAACCACATAAAAGTGTGTCCTGTTCTCATTCAATTTTTCGAGGCTCCAAAGACTGTGCAAAAGCATGGCCATCTCGTGAGACTTTCGGAGGGTCTGGAGGCCATGGATAAGCGCATCCCATTCTCGTGCAGCCTCTATAATCTTTGAAAACTGTGTAAGAAAGGAGTATGTTTTTCAGAATATTTGTTTTTAATGTGTTAGTGAATGCTGGCATATCAACCAAAATATCACGGTGTGTCACCACTGACGCACGCCATGGGTATGTCATCACTGTACCATGGGCACAAATCTGGGCATCTACAACAAGGGAAAGGTATAAGCTGTCAGATTTCTATCTTTTTGATCAATTAAAAATGATGGAATAGCTAAAGGTACTATAGATTTGCTTTCACAGGAAATGAAGGCAAAGGGAAGGTCATCAGCCAGGAGCCAAGCTGTGTAGTTTTTCTTGTCAATAAAAAAAGAATCCACTTCCTTCTGCAAAACTTCAACACTTCAACTGAGAAATTTAGTTTCCCCCTCTTCCTGTGCAGTTTCTTTTCCTTATGATAATACTGAGAAGAACAATATGTCTGCCAATCATCTGTTTCTTAAAAACATACTGTTATTTTAACATTTATACACATATTTGAGTGGGCTGCAGTTGATTGTTCTATATGAATAGAAGTGCTCATGTTACAATGAGCAAGTTGCTCTTGTTCACAGAATGTGTTTATTGCAGCCAGCCTTGAAGGTCCATACACTGTAAATTTCATACGTATTAATAATATTATAGGCTGGCAGGTAAATATAATTTCTGTCAATTTCTGTCATTTTCCATAAGTACTGTAAAGAATGGCATATAAAAGTATTTAGATTCTTCCTGGTGATCCCAAGTCTAAATTGCAGGGTGGATTTTGTCAACACTTGGATTTGTTGCAAGTTATTGTTGACTGTACTAGAAAACCAGAGATAGCCCGGTAGGTTCAGCCAAACTTTTATTTCCTTTGTTGGTCATGCACAAGTAGGATCAAGTTTTATCATCAGTGTCTGTGTTGTTTCTGAAATGAACAAATATAAAATGAAAGCATCAGTTGCCATGGAAATGTAAAATCCCATAAATGCCAGATGCCACAAATATACATGGCACTCTTTTCTTTTTCCTACAGCTCCTTTTATGTAATTTTTGCATCATATTTCAAGAATCTTTCAATTGGCAGGCATTTCTTATAATTTTACCATACAATGCACATGGATTATTTTATGGGGGGAAAAAGAATTTCTTTTTTGCATATGGGGATCAAAAAGCCAAAGAAATCTTGCTTTGTTTTGTGAATGTGAAACATTGCATTTTCCCTGATGAATTTTATTTGCTTTTTACTTCAAATTGCAAATATCTTCCTGTTTGGGGAATAAATGGATAAAAAAACCCCAAATAATTATAGTAGCAAAGATGTTGTGGTCTTCATGATTAAAAGCATAGAAGAAAAGTAGTCAATTATATTTCAGCCATGCTATGCCCACTCCATAATGTTTCTACATTAATCTGATACAAAAATATGTGATGGAGATTATGGTTCAGCAAAAAATTGAGATTATTTTTCTAAGAAAGGCCCAATATAGAAACAAAAAGAAAATATTTTTCATATCCATCAAAGCACTCTGCAGAGAATAAACAAATGGTGTGACTATCAAAATCTCAAAAATGATGGGTCAGTGTACAATGATTTAAAAAAATAAACCTTTACAGCATTCTCTTCATAAGAAGGGTCTACATTAGAAGCATGAGTTTAGTCTTACTGACATACAGCTATCAATACAATAGGAAGATATGGACACTTAATAATAACAGTTAGGACAGAAAGGCAAATGATTAAAACAACTTATAGGTCTCCTATATAGAAATGGACAATACTATATATTTATGATTGGGATGGGCCTGTGACCTTCAAGTCCCTTTGGGGCAGTCCTTGGTGTCTCTCTGACCATAGCTATTGAAAACTGGTGGCAGATTCTGTTCTCTTCAAGTGGGGAATAGAATATCACAATGTACAAATAAAAAAAAAAAATTCCAAAACTTCACCTGCATCAGATCCATGGCTTTACTTAGCCTGCAGCCCTTCATCCTTTAAAAATACAAATTTCTGTCTTTTTGTTCATCAATGTTTACTGATACTGGGCATGGTATCAAATACATGCTCATCTCCAGAATTCAGTCCTATTATTTACATAATACTAAAACACTGCAATATGATTTACGTCTTCACCAAATTCTATGGGACTTATTGTGGGGTCCTTGGTAGAATTCAGAGAGTTCTGAACTTGGTGATTTTCTTGCAATTTCAGTGCACTGATGAAGTTACCTGACTTGTTAATGAAACATCTCAAGAAAACCACCAAGCTCAGTGATCACCAAGGACTCCACAGTTCAACCCTGAGCTACAAATATCCTCTTCTGTGGGCCTCATTCCCAAGCAAATTCATGTTAGAGTGCAATTTAAGCATGCCATAACCTGGGGTTAATACTTTACTGGGAATTTCTTCAACATCGATGTGTTTATGATCACTTTCAGGCAAGAAATATAAATTTTTTGTTTCGCTGGCCTTTTGCCACAGTGTTAAAATATTTGTCTTTAGAAAGCCTTCTAGTTTTTGGAGTCTGAAGTTTATTGCTTGACAATTATATATCACCTGAAGAGGGTGCAAGGGATCAGAAGTCACAGATCATATGCCAAACCTGAAGACTTGCTGGTTTATATGGTTCATGATTGAAAACACAGTATATTTTTTAGGATTGGAAAGTTGGGGGTGGGGGGAAGGATACATATTTGTTATTTCCTACTAGCATTTTCCTTTCTGTTGGAAGATCCAAATCTAGTGGACTCACTGGGGAAAGGAAGAGACATTAGCTAAAGAATCCAAGGCTGTTTATTTCCATACCATTCTTGAAATATCCTGGGGCTTCCTATTGCCAGCAGAGTTATACCTGGAGAACCTACTGCTAGTCTATTGGGAAATAACTAGAATTGTTAGTTATTCTCCATGGTTGCAAAACACACTTCTCCCATCTTCATCTCTTTTCCATAAGTCTCTGGGGATTGAGTTCTTTTTTCCCCAGATTTTTATTTTGGATGCCCATTATTGTTTGCTATATGATGTCTTTATTGGTTTTGTTTTAAAAACAAGTGTCACCCACACATAAAACAGGTAAAACTACAAGGCATGTCCCTAAGCTATTGCAGAATGCAAATGCCTCCCTCTGTGGTTCCAAATATCTCCTGAAAACTCCTTGAAATAATAGGTCTTAAGCTCCTGAAGAGAATAAGACTAAAATACTTCTCTACAGAAGAAGGCACCAATATCCAAAGCCCCAGCTAGACAACAATATTATGAGCAGCCTTAATATTGGTTTCTATATTCCTCTATTTCAAATAAGCATGCCACCAAGAATAGATGAACGGGTATAAAAATCAATGGAGGTGCAATTCTTAGCTATAAATGTGACGTGGACATTTTCAGTTGCCTATGTGATAGCCATCTAATCTGCAACCACTTTTTAAATTTATTTAAACCACCCAGTGTTATAAAGCCCCTCGGTGAGATGGGTGGCAAATAAATTTAATGAGGAAACAATGTGATAGACTGGGTAAATGGAACCTAGGATAGAGAGATACATCGATCTTAAACAAGATGCAAACTGTGGTCCCTAATTCCATTGACCACTATGATTGGTATACAAAGGGAAAAAAACACTTGGAAATGGTTCCTAACTCTCTGAAAAGCTATAGCAATAACACTTAGACTTATATGCTGCTTCACAGTGCTTTACAACCCTCTCTAAGTGGTTTACAGCATCAGCATATTGTCCCCAACAATCTGGGTCCTCATTTTACTGACCTCAGAAAGCTGGAAGGCTGAATCAACCTTGAGCCGGTGAGACTTGAACTGCCAAACTGCTGGCAGCTGGCAATCAGCAGAAGTAACCTGCAGTACTGCATTTTAGCCCCTGTACCACCATGGCTCCTAAGAAAAGACTAAGAATGTAGTTATAAAATTTTTTAAAAAGGGAAAAAAATTCTGGCAAAGTATTCTTTACAAGTTCAAAATAATCAACTAAAGTGAATGTTGAGAAATTTTTCAGACTGACCCAGTTGCCTTTAAAATATCACTTTTCTTCCATTCTAATCTCTCACTTGATGACTGGTGGTTTATGTGTGTGGGTGTGTGCTTGTATTTTATTGGTCTGCTTAGGATGTTTTGAAGGGCTTTAGTTGGATTGTGTGCTATGCTGATTCTATGTAGTTGTAATAATATGTTGGTGGTTTCTGAGATATTCTTGATGTATGACAGTGTAATTCTTTTTAGGGTTTGTGTTATTTGTACTGCATAAGGTTGAGTGGTCAGGGACTTTTTGATAAAGTTGTATGAATATCCATTTTGTTGAAATATGTTGTATAGATACTCTATTTTCTTCTGCTGCTATTCTGGGGTGCTGCAGGGTGTTTGGGCTTATTTAAATAAAGTCCTTATGCAGCTTCCCTTGTGGGAGGTTGAGTTGTTTCTCTAAAAGGAAAAGTCCTAAGCAGATGAAAAGACCCAACAACACTAGAAGGAAAAAACAGGAGTCATCTACAATATGCAATACAAGGACTGCAACAATCATCATATGGAACAAACAGACAGAAGACTGGCAGAATGTATCCAAGAAACCAACTAGCAGACAGAAGACATGATGAAAATTCTTTAATTTCACATCATATAGACCAGAGGTGGGCAATTATGGCCCCTTTACAACTTGAGGACTTCAACTCCCAGAATTCCGAGATAGCATAATCATGCCAATTCCTGGGCATGGCTTGGACAGGAGTTCTGGGAGCTGAAGTCCACAGGTTGTAAAGGGGCCATAATTGCCCACCTCTGATATAGACAGATGTAACCATAGTTTTAATAGGGAAAATGTGACCATCCTAGACCAAGCCAAGTCCAAAAACACCAGGGAATTTCTAGAAGCCAGGCACTCTGTCAATAGCCATCAATAGACACAACAGACAAAAGAGACTATCACCTGTCCAAAAAGGAACAAAAAGACCCAAGCACCTTTCCACCAGCAATCATCACCTAGATCAGCATAGATTAACTCCAAGATTAAAATCAGACCAATAATCAACTGAACAATACACTAATAAAAAAACTGCCAAAGGACCAACAGTAAACAGCTCAATCAAAGAATCTCTGAGACCGTCCTCACTAACACTGACAGACAAGATACCGGAATACAAATTGACAGCAAACAACACTCCTTACAAGCACTGATGACGTTACCTAGTTTGGGTAATGAAATGTCTGCAAGAAAATAAGCAAGCCCAGAGAGCACCAGGGATCCCTCACTAACCATATACTCTGAAACTCAGCCTTCAGTTCTTCAACAACAAAAATCCAAAATACACCCAAATGCATCAATTGAAGAACGTGGAAGAAGAATGAAAGAGTCTCCTATTCATAATATTGTAAGAAACATATTTGTGAGAAGTTGGCAAATATATGTAAAGCCCATGTCACACTGCCCAACGGATGCAAAAAGGACACAACGGACGAGCAAAATGTTCCATCCGTTGTTATCCGCTCTCAAAAGGGGCAAAAATTTGCATAAGCAGAGCAGATAACACGGAAAGGAACGGATGTGGGGAGGACGCAGAGCGGATGTATAGAGGATGCAGAGCGGATGTGTAGAGGATGCGTAGAGGATGCAGAGTGGATGCGAAGAGGATGCAGAGCGGATGCAGAGCGGATGCAGAGTGGATGAGCTGCATCCGCTTTCATCCTTTCTCCATCCGTGCTACTAACGCTGCACGTCCGTTCTGCTTCCTCCCTGTGTCCGTTTACCGCTGGAACGGATTTTAGTTGTGTGGATGCACAGCGGATGCCTAGCGGATATAGCAGATGCGTAATGGATGCAGAACAGATGTCCCCCGTATGCCTAGAGGATGCAGAACGGATGCATTGGATACATTTTCCGCGCAAAAGTTTTAGGCAGCCCAAAACTTTCTGAGCAGATGAAACGTCAATAAACGGATGCTGGACGGATAAGAGGAAGCAAAACGGAGGCAGTGAGTACATCACGTTAACCAATGGATGGCAAGCTTTTTTGTTCATTTTACATCCTCTTTGCATCCATTGGTGCAGTCTGACATGAAAGCATCCTTTATGATGCAATTCTCAGTACTCACACTGCAAATGATCACAAAACACAAAGAGGCAGGTCGGATAAAAGAAGATAATTTAGAAGATAATTTACTCAGGCTGAACCCGATTTAGGGTTAATCTTGGTTAGTTTTTTTCTGTGCACACTGTGTGAATCCAGCCTGTAGGGATGGATAGCTTGTAATTCAATGTACAACATCAGAAAATGTGTTATTCAGTCTCCAAGTTAGGCATGTGAGGTAAACATAGCCAAGTATCTGGAATGAACAGAAAATAAATCCATGATATGGACATTGTTTAGTGCAATGTTTCTCAACCTCAGGCTGGCTGGGTAATTCTGGGAGTTAAAGTTCACCCAGCTTCAAGTTGCCAAAGTTGAGAAACAACGGTTTAGTGGAAGTGTAAGATGCTGGAATCAAGAGCCTGGAAATCATGGGGAGAGAGATAAATGCTCAAGATTCCAACACCATAAACCAGTGTTGGTGAACCTTTTCGGCACCAAGTGCTGAAACAAGAGCACACGTGGGCACATGGGAGCACTGGAAACCAGAAGAGCAGCTCCCCGGCACATGCGCGTGGGAGCACCAGAAACCAGAAGAGCAGCTCCCCGGTGCACTCAGCTTCTGCCGGGAAGCTGAGCTTCTGGTTTCTGGTGTATGCATGTGCACTGGCCACCCGGTCTTCCAGTTTCCAGTGCTCCTGCATGCACAAAGACCAGCTGGCCAGCACACATGTGCGTGACAAAACCCAGAAGAGCAACGGGCGACAGCTGGCATTCCCGGAGAGGTGGCTCTGCATTCCACTGCCGGCACACATGCCATAGGTTCATCATCACGGCCTCAAACTGATTATTTGTCTTGCCCCCTGCTACTCACAGACATTGCCCAAGATTTAAATGACCTTTGAAATAAGAAACAGGACTGACTCATGTAGAAACCTGAGCAATGTGTGGATAGTGGCATTAATCCGAACCCTAGTAGTAATTTCCTCAGTCTGCTTAGTATTTTCTAGAAAGGCTGGAGCATCTGCAATTGCTACCAGACAAGTAAGTCCTGTCTGTCATTATTCATATGAGGATATCATTTATATGCTGACAGAAGTCTGGTTTTCCACTTAGAATCCCCAATGCTGTAACCTGCTTTTGTTTGTATGAACCCACTGGAGAAAAAAATAAGAAATTCCAGTCCTCTCATTCTTTTTAGCCAATTTATACAAGCTACTCTAGCCTGATAGTCACCAATTATATGGATTGTATACTTCAATATAGGTGAGAGACTGATTCTTTTTCTCCATATTGCTATCTGATTTACCTCTATTCTGCATATTTTTCTAAGACTGATATTTAACAGCTACATGTCCTATTTCCCAAAAAAGGGGGGAGTCACTGTCATTGTTTTCCCCAGAAAATTTTGGGGCATCTCTGGGTACCACAGAACTGCATATTTGCAAATATCATTTGCAAAGCTCTGGCCACATGCTATTTTCCTTTTTTTCCTCTGGGAATATATAACCAAGGGACAATTTTTAGGTTATCCTTATTTCGACAGACCATTTGCTAATAAAAGTCAATCTTCTTCTCAGCCTCATTTGCTGTCTTTCTCGGAGGTATTATTGCCTCCCCACTAAATCTTCTGACTCATACAATGACATACCCTATGTTGTGGTTTTGAAAAACTCAGCTGCCCAGCGACTGCTCCCTTAACTTTCTCCCTCTTCCTTTTTCCTCCCATCCCACAACAAACCCGAAGACAAGGTACATCTTTACAAACAAAGGCCATACAGATGTTGTTTTTCTGCCTCTTCCCCCCTTTTCCCGTGACGCCTCCGGCCACCCGAACCTGTAACTCCTTTGACCATCAGAAGGCTGACTTTTACATAGCTGGTCTCGTTTGCTGACTCACTTTCTGCGTCATATAGAAAGGGTCAAAGTCCTCCAGTGGCACAGCAACCAGGCCTTTGGGGATGTCCCCGTAGATGAAAGGCAAACTCTTCCCTGCCTCCAGGTCACTGTTTGGTTTTGGTTTGTTCTCTTCATCGTCATCTCTGTGACTGCTGTCTTGCTTAGGGCGCTTCTTCTTCTCCTCTGCAATGCGCTTCTCAATGTTAGCCAGAGATTCCGGAGTGAAAGGCCTAAAACTGTCAGGGCCTGGTGGTGCAAGCAACCGCCCTGCCATCTTTTCATCCTGCAGAAGCTTGTTCAGTTATGTTGTGCCCAGGATAGGTCAACTCTGAAAGCACAAAAGAAAAGAAAGAAAAGGAAAAGCCACAGATCAATTATCAATATCAGGGATGGTTGGAGACTTGGCAACTTCCCTCGGGAAGAATTTACCCGGTTGAGCCCTTTCCCCACTGAAGTAGCTGAATGAGAGTCCTTTGAGATTACAAGCAAACAAACATCATCACTTCCTGTGGAGTATTTTTGTCTATTGTAGCATAAACAATAAAAAAAAGCATTACGGCATGCCGAAAATTAGCATCTACTTTCAAGGACTATGCTTCCCTATGTCATTTACCTCACTTAACTTTGGGTTCTTCTGGGGATATTTGAGACATTGACCTTACTACAAGTTCCCAGTTCTTCAGATAAAGAATAAATTATTGGGATTACTTTGTTTAATAGCCCATGATCAAAACAGCAGGAAATAGCAGCTTTTATTGCCAGAATTTACTGTGTTTTGTAATGCTCTGATGGCTCTGCCTCTCCTGAAGATTCAGCTTCTCAACTACAGAAAGATAAATCTGATACTTCTCTTTCTCTCTCTCTCTCTCTTTATCCTGTTCCTATTCTGGGCAATTTCATCTCGGTTTGTATTCCATGTTCAATGTTTTTCTTTCAGTTTCGGAGGCTCATATGAAGAAACATGGAAAGTTTTACAAGACTTGAGATGCTAAATCAATGATTTCAAAACAACATTTGATCATCTCTTGACCAGACTATTGCAACACACTATATAAAACGATGCCTTTGAACAGCATCAGTTAAAACTGGTTGAGAATGCAATGATTCAATTAAGTGCATCCCTGGTTTGCTCAAGTGACATCACTACTGGGAGAGGAGGAACATTAGTTGCCAAGTTGCTTCTAGGTGCAATTAAGCAGGTTGTCCTGCTTAAGGCTCAGGATTTTTTTTTGCTCCCAATGGTTTCTGCCTCCCCCCAGAGAAACACCCTCTGAATCCTATTTGAACCCCTTCAGGGACTATGTTGGCATGCTTTTTCCATTGCTGCCCCTCTCCTTTGAAATAATGCTTCTCCTGAGGTCACAGCATTACCAACTCAGTTGGCATTTTAAAAAATGCTTAGATTTGGTCTGCTGGGCCGGCCTAGAAATAGCAAAGGACCGGCTTGCAGTGCCTCTGCTACTGCAGGGCCCATTTTGGCTGCCAGAGTGCTGCAGGAGGCCGTCCTTGACTCAGAAGGTTATAAAAGGGAGGAAAAATAAAACATTTTACCTTTCAGGCTTGCTGGATTCTGCTACTATAGCCTACATCAATAATTTATAATTCTAGTCTTCCTATGGAATGAGCTTCTTGATCTGGTCTCTCTCTTTCTCTCTCTCATAGGGTAATCAAGTAGATCAAGTATGTATCAAAAAAACAAAATCACAGAAATGTACGCCTCTCTATTTTTAAATGTGTATAAAACCATGTGTGTGGAGGTGTGGTCCCATGTCATGCCCATCATAGTCACACTTACCATGACTATTCCCTCTGGCCATGCCCCCCCCAAGCCCTCTGAGGTCAAACACAACCCTGATGCAGTCCTCAATGAAATCAAGTTTGACAGATCTAGTATAAATGGAACGATGGGTGTGCTGGAGAAGATGAGTGGTTGTTACTCAGAGTGCCATTTCTTGGCATGATTTTGAATGGGAATATTATTATGACAGGTAGTCCTCAACTTACAACCATTTGTTTAGTGACTTTTTGAAGTTACGGTGGCAATGAAAAAAGTGACTTGTAACCAGTGCTCATACTTAACAACCATTGCAGCATCTTCAGGATCAAGGGATCAAAGTCAGGTGCTTAGCAATTATGTTGCTGCCATATGTACTATGTACTATGTAACCATATGTACTATGGTTGCTGCCTCCAAGGGTCATATGATCACAATTCCCAATTTTCCCAGCCAACTTCCAACAAGCAAAATCAATGGGGGAAGCTGGATTTGCTTAAGGACCACACGATCCACTTAGCAGCATGGTTTATTTAACAACCATGGCAAAAAGGTCATAAATTGGGTACAGCGCACTTTGCTTAAACAATAGAAATTCTAGTTGCAATTGTGATCATACATCAAATACTTCCTGTATTTGATTTGGTTTGTGTTATAACGTTTTTATTTTTTTTTGTTACGGTATAGTAAGGAACAGCTGTCTGTTTACATAACAAACCAGCCTGATGTGTTCAGAAGCAGTTATCTAATCCCTGAGAGGAAAAGGAGTTCTATCAGGTTTTGGGCAAGAAATACCTTTTAGCGTTGGTTTTCATCCTGGATTGGTGGTGAGGGGGGTTACCTCAGGCAACAGCGAACATTGAGGAATTATTTTGTTCTAGAGTAGAATTCTGTTAAGATGTGTGTGTGTGTACATGTGTGTGTGTGTGTGTGAGAGAGAGAGAGTGTGCGTATATTATTTATATATATATTATCTGTTTACAATTATGTGTGGAACTTTTATCTTTTTTGGCACCTTTAATAAAGTTGATTTTTGTTTGAATACTGAAGCTGACCAATGGCCTTCTGGCATCTACCTCAGAATGCCTGAACAACAGATTTCCAAAAGCGTTGTTTGCTTTCCTTTCCTGTAGTTTAACCAGATGCAACCTGAATTAAGCATGACCCATCAAGTGTGTCCCAGAATTTTTATGCCAGATGTCCCAAAGATGCTTTTCCAAAAGTAATTTAAATCCCTCTATTCCTCACCATTGAGTCAGAACTGAAGAAAGCTTCTTGGATGAAAAGTTTTCAAGGAAAAAGTCCAAGAAAGTCCAGTTGCCTTTTGGAAAAGCACATTTGAGACAACCATAACCTGAATGACTGAGAATCTCTACAGATACTTTCATGCTTGATGCTCAGTGGTCTCTTGACAGATAAGTCCATTTCAAAGGACTCCCTGAATGGAAATTTTAAAAAAAGGAATCCCACTGTGCCATCTGAAAACCAGAGCTCCTCATAAGAACGTGGTACTTCTCTGAGTATATATTAGACAGCTTTGTATGGAAGAACTCACCCAGCAACAAAAATGAAGAATTTGCAGACAACTCTATCAAAGCAACATCTTGATCTGCTCTGGGAATCAACTTTCTGAAACATAACTCTAAGTGCAATTATGATCCAAGAGACATTTGTCTCTAAACACACAAAGATTAGCAAGTTCTGAGTTTAAAATGAAAATGAAACCAAACAAAAAAAAAAGAATCTGGTTATTAAAAAAAAAAACAAGTTTCAATAAAACACCTAGGAGCTGTTTAAAATACAGGTAGTCCTCAACTTACAACATTTCATTGAGTGACCATTCAAAGCTACAACAGCATTCAAGAAAAGTGACTTATGACTGTTTTTCAGTTACGACTGTTGTAGCATCCCCGTGGTCATGTGACCAAAGTTCAGATATTTGGCAACTGATTCATATTTATGATGGTTGCAGTGTTCTGGGCTCATGTAATCCCCTTTTGACTTTCCTTTGGCAAAGCAAAGTCAATGGAGAAACCAAATTCACTTAACAACTGTGTAACCAACTTAACAATTGCTGTGATTCACTTAACAACTGTAGCAAGATCATAAAATGGGGTAAAACTCATTTAACAAATGTTTTGCTTAGCAACATAAATGTTGGGCTCAATTGTCATTATAAGTTGAGGACTATCTGTAAAGTTATAATCCCATTGTATCTAAAATGCGATTGCTATGAATTGAAAACTACTTGATAGTTCCTAATTCCTAGCAGAACAATTAATCAGTGGAACAATTTGTCCCCAGAAGTTATGAATACTCCAACACTGGAAGTTTTTAAAAAAATATTAGATAACCATTTGTCTGAAATGGTATAGGGTTTCCTCCTGCCTGAACAGGGGGTTGGACTATAGCTCCAAGACCCTTCCAACTATTCTATTCTATTCTATTCTATTCTATTCTATTCTATTCTATTCT
>BLBF01000021.1:3016536-3123478 GCA_015471245.1 Laticauda colubrina | reverse complement strand
CTATTCTATTCTATTCTATTCTATTCTATTCTATTCTATTCTATTCTATTCTATTCTATTCTATTCCTATGCTGTTTGTTCTATTCTATTCTATTCTATTCTATTCTATTCTATTCTATTCTATTCTATTCTATTCTGTTTTGTTCTATTCTGTTTTGTTTTATTCTATTCTATTCTATTCTATTCTATTCTATTCTATTCTATTCTATTGTTTTATTCTATTCTGTTTTGTTTTATTCTATTCTATTCTGTTCTGTTCTGTTCTGTTCTGTTCTGTTCTGTTTTGTTCTATTCTATTCTATTTTATTCTATTCCATTCCATTCCATTCCATTCATTTTAATCCATCTTCTCTCCATTGAATTGTCTGTCTGAAATCATATATGGCAATAAGCAAGGCATGAAACTTGTTTGCCCTCATTCTCACTTGGTGTTTGAACTGACACATTGTTGAGGTAATTCCCTGTTAGGAGAATGAGCGGACACAGGGAGACGTAGTGAGAGTGGTGAAGAATAACACACAACCAGCACACAGATACACTGTATAGTAAAATGTAGGTATTTACTTCCAGTGAATGGTTAAGCAAAGTCCAACAAGCAGTCCAAGTCAGTCCAAGTTGGTTATAGCAGTCAGTTTTCAGTCCAGGGATAATCCAGGAACAAAGTCCAGAATCCAAAACAGTTCAGTAATAGACTCACATCAATCCAAGAATAAGGACTATCAGCAACAGTCAATAAGGAAATGCAGGAATGGCAACACTCTGGGAAACCAGGTTTCTGGCTCCATCTTATGGCTGTTTGAGGAACCACATCCAGTACAATTTTAGCATTCCCTTAAAGATACAGTATTAAAATGTCTATCCTGGTTTGTATATTTCCAACCCAACTGTTAGGTGACTTACATTCCTAACACACATCAGATTGATTCTGACTCACACAACTCTAGCATACATCTGCTCTATACTTGCCTGAGAACACTTTTTAAATGTGAAAGAACCATGAGTTGTAGGTATGTATAGGTTAAAAGTATAAGGCTTTTGATTTTAAAATGTTAGATATCCACATGTGCCCTAGGTTGGGGCACATATCATTCTGGGACTTCATTCATATAATTTTCAAAGCCATAGGCTGTCCTAGCATGACAGGAACAAACCTGTTCCATTCATTTTCCTCTACTGGTAGCAAATAACAAAGATAGCAAGATTTGTCATGTGGTTATTATATTTTTAATCCTCTCAGCTTCTGGGAAAAAGATTATTGCTTCTCAACTCTTGCCATTTTTTCCTATGTAATTGTGTATGTTTGTGTACAAGGACTCTGCAGTTACATAACTGGGTTGAGTTACATTGCAGATGGACTGAGAGAGAACTTACCCTCTGCTACATAACAGATAAGAGAATAACAGAGCTGGAAGGGACCTTGGAGATCTTCTAGTCCAACCCCCTACAAGAGACCATATACCATTTTAGTATCTGGGCTGGGGCTGGGCTGGCCTGGTGTGAAAAGGAAGGGAAAAAGATAGAGGCAAAATGCAAAAAAAAATAAATAAATTTCAAAGAGTTCTCTCCAAGCTATTATCTCAGTCTCAGAAGTAGGAAACACCAACTAACCTCCTAGAAAGTAATTCACATAAAGTAGGTAGGTGGGCGTAATATAGTTAGTGTAGGTTAGAGTGGTTGCACAACAGGCTTACCCTTTCTCTTTCTATGAAGAGGACTTCACTGTGGTTTGTTGTATAGTGCAATGTGCAAGTTCAGCCACAGTGGCTTGGTATTATGAATGAACGTGGCCATTTGTTCAACAGATTGTGGTTTTGTTTTTTTAAGAATAATACAGTAACTTGTTGCAGTGCCCATTCCTTGGGTTTAGTTGAAAGAGATTTAGGATTCTATTTCCAGGCAAAAAAGATAAAAGATCTTTGTTTTTCCCTTCAGTAAATGAAAATGATCAATAAAAGAAACCCATTTTCCGGAATCCAGAATGTGTTGGCCTGCTTGAAAAATATGAATGGCTAGCTGACTTTTTCAATATTATATGTAAGTCCTGGATAGGAGAAATGGCTCCAGAATGAATGTCCACTTATATTAGCTACATCGGGGAAGGTTCATAGTAGGACTGGTTTTTAGAAATGCAGCAAAACCTTCATTTGAGTCTTTCTGAATATTAAGTTGCTGCTTTTGGTAAAAGTATATTTAAGACTTCTTCCTGATCAGTTGGCAATCCTTTTTTAATAAGTCTGTCTATCTAGCAAGTAGCAGTTCCTCCAGAGATAGATAGATATAGATATATAGATATAGATATAGATATAAACTAGAATTTTACAAAGATCTGATTAAATCCAAGGAAAGAAACTTAAAAGGAAAGCAAAGAAACACAAATGATTGAAAGACGATGTCTGGACCAGTAAGTTTGCATGCAGAAGGGCCTGCCCTGTGTCCCAACAAAGAGGGCACCGTCCAGGTATGACGTGCTCTCAGACAAAATAAATGCATGAGTCAGAAAACCGCCCCCCCCCCAAAGTTTATTCTGCATCAAATGCCTCTATCAAGCATGCATGCAGAGACACCAAGATACACAAGCACCCTTTCTTTGAAGATTGACACCTTTGCAGACGAAGCAGGAAGCCTTGGACTCCGCTCTGTGGCTCCCTTCATGACAGCATTTTACACTGAAGGAAGAAGGGGAGTGGAGTTCTAGAAGCAGTGCACTGATGCAATGGCACTGCAGCAGTGCAGACTGAAATACAACAGAGCACATTGGCTCTGGCGTTGAAAGGAGGAATCCAGCTGTTGAAAGGACAGGTCTGAAGTACAGAAACCTTGATCCTTCTACACACCTAATACAGACAGGGTGATTTCTAAAAACAAGCGCAGAGGCGTAGGAGATTTTATCCATCCTCTCTTCCAGCCCAAACATGCACACATCTTCCCATAAATGAGTGACTAGCAAGGACTTCTTGAATAAAGAAGGATGACTCAATATATTGTTCGAAGCCAATGAATCCCTACAAGGCCAAATGATTATGATGTGGCTATTCTAGCAAGAAGTCAGTCATCATTCCCACTGAGAAATCCAACTTGCTTTCTTGCCTCTCTCACCCATTCTTTACCAGACATACATACATTTTTTAAAATTATGATCCCTAATCAGAATCATTCTTCATTAAAACCACCTAAGAGAAGCAAACATTAAAAAAAGCTGAGTGTTTTGGTATGTTGATTGGATCAGAGAGATCCCAATTTCTCAACCATGAAACAGTTGAAGAGATCTTGGACCTGGCATTTGGCTTAAACCTACTTTACAATTTTAATTTTTCAAATTAAAACCAGAAGAGGAGATAATGTATGCTATCTTGACTTCCTTGGAGAAAATACTGTGTAATTAAAAAAATGCAACCATACTGTATACACAAAAATGAGAGAACCAGTTTGGTGTACTAGGTAAGCACTAGGTGTACTAAGTACTGGCTGGAAACTGGAAGACTATGAGTTCTATTTCCATCTTAGGCATAAAGCTATCAAGACAGTCTTGGGCCAGTTCTTTTCTCTCAGTCCTAGCAAGCAGGCAATGGCAAACTACTTCTGAAAACCTTGCCAAGAAAACTGCAGGGACTTGTCCAGGAAATCACCAGGTGTCAGGACTGACTCAAAGATACACACAGACAAAACCATTTAAACATTCCAATTTCTGAGAGAAAGTTTATTCTGCTCCTCGGAAGCTCTATGATTTCCCCAAATCTACTTGGACATTCAAATATGAGTGCAAAGTTAAGGTAGATCAGGGGTCTTCAAACTTGACAGCTTTAAGACTTGTGGACTTCAACTCCCAGAATTCTTCCTCCAGTCATGTTAGCTCAGGAATTCTAGGAGTTTGAAGACCTTTTAGGTAGATAATCAAAGCTTTACTTCATTAAATGTTTGTTATTGCTGCAAAAAGCTGATTTGTTCATTCTCTGAAGCTATTTTGGTTTTAATATGTTTCTGCTGTAGTTAACAGACAAAATTGCTAGATCCCTTAACCAATGAAGGATAGTTTGCACTGTTCACATTTAAGTTACTTCCAATTGCTCTGGCATATTATATGGAGATATTGGTCAGTCTTAAATCTGATAAATTAGTAACGTATTTAAATTTTGAAGTTAAATTTAAATAAATGCTTAATCAACTGCAAGAAGATTTAACCAACCCTACTAAGCATTAAATATATATTCTGTAAATGATTTGGAACTTATCCAGCTAAACAATGGAGGGAAGCATCTATAGCTCCTTCTATAATGGTTTTGATAGCATCTCATCTTCAGTCTTATAAAACCAGCAGAGTAAGCAGTCCTCGTTCCGAGAGAAGGAAGACAGCAAAAGTTTAACCAAGTTCTGTTAGACTGTTCTACAACCAAGGATGCATCTGTCTCTTATTGTATTAATCTTATAACAAGTACATGAACCCATAAAATACGGAAATCAATAGGGACAAGAAAAAATGCATAACTATATAACTATAGTGGTTACAGTCTCTAGCTATCACATTTACACTAGACTCCTTCCCAATTTAGGATGTGATGTTCCTATTTTCTTTCAGGAGCTAGTTTTCCTAGATGATCTTCAGAACCACAGTTTTTCAGCTTTCAATTTTCAGATAAATTGGGATTAGGATTGTAACATGTAGAATTTGGAGAGAAAGTTGCTAGATGGCTGGTAAAAAGCTCAACACGGTGTACAAGAAACCATATTTAGAAATGTGCAGACTGAAATTCCAAAGGAATTACAAGGCCCTGGAATCCAAAAAATTTTCAGAACACGCAAAATAATATCTGATCCCTTAATAACAACATTTGGCAGAACCAATACTACTAATATTATAATCAATAAGAAGTTCTCATTTACCTAATAATGAGTCAGAGTTAATGACTGATGTGATCATTTGGTATATTACATCAAATAATTCTACTTTGTTTTGGGAAGTTATGACTAAAACCAAAGAATGATAAAACTATTAGGCAAGTATTTAAAAAATAACATTGAGCTGAAATGCTTGATTTGATGTGGGACTGCACTATATTTTTGAGAATTTTGCTTCATTTCTGGGGTCACTTCTGTTGCTTATGGGAAAAATACTGCAGATAAAATTCTGAGAGAAATAAAATAAAATTATTTTCTAATAAAAGGATTTACCCAGCATGTTTAAAACTTAATTAAATATAGATATTTCCTATTTCACGAACATTGAGTTGATTTTAACTTTAGGTGATATCCAGAGTTCTGGAAGCATTTACACTATTGCTTTATTTTTAACTTTTTATAATGTCTGAAAGCCTATATGGGTTGTCTCTAAGTTCATGCTAAACTATACTTTATTTAGCTTTTTTTGTTGTATAAGCTATAAATTGCTATACTATACTAATTGCTATAACTGTCTGTACACATCATAGTAAAGCAAAATTGATCAAAATAATATTCTGTCTTAGCTCAGCATGTCACGCTAGACTCCCTATTATGTATATATGTGCTATACTACGGTAAAACTTCTTTCTACCTATTGTATATTTTCACCTGGATGGTGATTAGTAAAGAAGGAAAACAAAATCTTGAATTTCCCAATGTAACTATATCATTGAACCAAATAACAGAAAAATGATATCCTCCTGAATGTAAGGATATTTTACTGATGGCTCAATCCTAGAGTAATCTTTACTTTACTGCCCAAGTTTTCTTTGTGAAATGGAGCTAATTTTTACTATATATTAAGACACAAAACATGTGTACTGTTTGTCCTCTCTACCCCAATTGTATAGTTTTGAAGAATCCCAGGTTTGTGATATAACTTAACTTCTGTTTTCCATTATGCTGTGTTCTGAGTCATGTGCATGAGTTAGTATAGAAGCAACATAAAGGGAGAGTTCTACCCAAACAAAAGTTAAATAGGTCTGTGCTGCAATGCAATGCAACACAAAACAACACAATGCCATGCAACCCAACCCCACCCAACCCAATCCTATAATGAGGTATCTCCCATGTAGCTGCATTAATTTTCTATCTATTCCTATGCTTTGAATTATTTGGGATTTGTCAGAGAAAATAGAAAATAAACAGACAAGCTAAATCTTAGTGAAAAATGCTAACATTCCAGCTTTTCAGACTTATACATGATTTTCCCCAATAGAGAGGTGCTTAAGGACCTCTTAACAATCAATACTCATATTAGATCAATAGATCAATACTCATATTAGAACCTTGTCATGTGTGGCATCCACTGTGGAAGAAGCAGTTTCACATCTATGAAGACCAGCTGTTTGCTAATGACATCTCTTAATAAGTCCTTACTGATGGCATCTCCTGGGCCCGAACTACATGTTTCTCTTGGGAGCTGTGAAGTGACAAAGAAACGTTCTCTTTCAAATTGTCCTCTTTCATGCAGTGAAGAAGAAAGAGAATAATAGAAGATAAGCTAGTGCTGATGGGAACCTATTCCATGTATTCTGAATGTGGTAGCTGATACCTACAAATGGAACATTGGGTTGGTTTGTCATAAATTGAATTTACTGTTTTGCATTGCAGTTCAATACACAGTGAAGCTTTCAAGGGTTAAATCCAATGTTCTCTGGCATAAACAAAAGAAACCACTCATTTAGTGTGAGGAAGAAACAGATAAACACCATAATATGTCTTAAAAGAGCTCTTATCACTTGTGAGTCACAGCCTAATTGAGAGTTAACTAATTAGCTGATAACTAATAATGTGCAAGTAAAACAGGAGTGAGTAACAGGAATGAATAACTAATTTGATGGTAACTAACACCATGCAAATAAAACAGGACTGAGGAACTTCAGCCTTCATTACAAAATAGTTAAAAAGCAAATGGAGAAATGCAAGGAAAGTATATAATCAAAGTGCAAAATTCATCTGAACTCTGGCTCTTCATGAATAAAAAAACCATAGGGAAATAAATAATAAATAAATAATAAGAAATAAATAATCAGGTAAGGTGTAGAATTCAGGTCATGTGACAGAAAGTTTAAATGAATTTTAAATAAATTATTTTAAACAAACAAACAAACAGAATGTGTTTGTGAGATGTATGGCCCGACTTTTGTCCAGGATTCAAGGTGACTGACATAGGGAATCTCCCTTCATTTTCTCCCCACAATGAACCTCTGCAATAAGTCAGGCTGAGAGGGAGAAATTGGCGCAAAGTCATCTAGTACATTTCCATAACTGAGGATTTCTCCCATGACAATAGTTAAGTCCATTATCTTAACCACTACACTGGTTCTAAATACATGCAAAAATAAAATAGCGGAGAGGGCAGGCTGATAATTTGTGTGCATTTTAAAACAATGCCAAAAGGAAAAGGGAAACAAATTGTTCACTGTTGACCAAGAGAACATACCAGGTAAAGTGTAAGAACATGTGGAATTTCACAAGAGCAGCTCCCCTGAACTTAAGGTCACAAATTTTAGTGTCAAACTTTTTTTTCCTAGTGACTTTAAGCTCTGCCATGAGTACAGCCTGCAGAATGGGCAGGAAAGCTATTTAGAAGGTAAGGATTATCTTTGGCCTGATGCATACATTTATCAAATATGTTTGCATAAATACACATTAGAAAGTTTCATGAAGAGATGTACATTATTCAACCAATAAGAAAAATGCCACAAAAACCAAATTTGCCAGGGCTACCTGGTGCGCTCTCCACCGAAATTTTACAAATAACTATAAACCCGCTTTTTACTTTATGGTGCTTACTGCTGCACATAGCAGTACCCCAGGACAAAAATATTTCATATGAGAAATGGTTGTGTATTGATTCCAACATTCTAAATAATGTTTCAATGACTCATGAAGGACACATATCAAATAAATCAGTCCTTCCTTCCCATAAGAAAAATTATGCTGGATCAGACAAAATCACCTATCCAGATCTTTTCCTTCCATTGGCTGCTTCCTGAAAAGTTACAAGCAAAGCTTGAAGACAGTGGCCCACAAATGTTCCTCTTATTTCTAATCTCTGATTATAGAAGATACACTGTTAGCCATTATGGCAACAGTCTGTAATAGCTTATCCCCCACCCCCATTATTTCTAAAAACCATTTAAACTAGTAGCCCTTCCCATATCTTATTATAGGAAATTTTGGTGGTTATAACCCCATAAGATGGTTGCAAGATCACTATCCATCTCCTTCATTTTTATATTTTCATTGTAAAATGAAACCATTGTCATCTTTTTGGCATTTTTCAAAACCAGTAATGAGAGACTGCATGCAAAAAAGAAGTCAGTGCTGAGAATAGCTCTCAATTTTATTCTTATCATTAAAATTCTAAGGATATGTTTTCTTCAATCCCCAATAAAAACATCTTCTTTATCTGGAAAGAAAAAGAAAAATCAAAAACTTTGAAGCCTTTTTGGACTGATGAGTAGGATAGTGAGAACTGTTACCTTGTATCTTTTTATACCACATACATGTAAATATACATTTGAATCTTCATTTTAAAAGGACTTTTAAACAATCAGATAAATGATTATCCTCCTTATATAAGCAGCTTGCTTGAGGAAAATAGAAAGCCAGTTTGGTCTAGTGGTTAAGGCACCAAGCTAGAAACAGGGAGACTTGTGACTTCTAGTCCCACCTGAGACATGAAACCAACAAGATGATCTTGGGCAAGTCCCTTTCTTTCAGCTCTGGGAAGGAGGAAAGGACAAGGGTCTTCTGAAAACCCTTGCCAAGAAAATTGCTGGGATTAGTCTGAGCAACAACCAGGAATTAAAAAAAAAACTGGGTTGAAGGCAACCCCCCCAAAAAAGGGGTGGGTGGGGTAATAACTGTATAATCAAAAATCTATACTTGGAGCCCCCTATCCATTGTTGATTGTAGATAATTTTCCCAAGTTTGCATATGTATCAGTGGAATGCAAGTGGTACTGTAACTTTTTGTCTTTTGTGATGCTTTGAATACCCACTGCACCAAGAACTTTTACATCAAGAACTTTTACTGCAAGAGGGTAGTATTCTCATGTTATTTCTTATCCAGTTTCATGCCATATCATATCTTTTTTTCGAACTGCCATCCTACACTTTTGTTTCTACTTCTACTATTTTGTTTCTAGCCAGGTATATAATGCAGTGATATGGTACTATAGGATGTATGTCAGTCAGATCTCTTGAATCATTGGAGGATGGAAGGACTTTCCTTCTCTGTGGCTTTTCCTGTTAGGCTTTGATTACACACGATGTCACAGTACATTATGCAAAGTACAAGTATTGGACACTTTTCTATATAATATAACCTGTATCTATTCATCACAGAAAACAAAGAGATCGACAAAAGTGGCAGGGGATGAGATAATCCTTTTCATTCTTTTATCTATAGCTGTGAGTAAAAATTGTCATTTCTAGATGACCAGTTTCTTATTTTTCTTTTCTTATTTTTAGAAATAGAAAAAATAAACACGTTATCTTTTGAAAGGCTTAATGACTTATTTCTCCCCTTACAACCTGCTTACACAGACAGACCAACTTATCCCGAAGACATAACCACTGGCGAGACCTTTAGGAACATTAAAAAAAAAGATAATAAAAAGCACAACAAATATCTACCCATATATAGCCAATATATGAGTTAAGACTGGACATAACTCTAAGTACTAAGCAAGTATGTCCAATATGTATTTATTGAATCTACAAACTGGCTTTCAACTAAAGAAAAGACAACTGCTTGGCTTAAAGCATTATGCAAGTCCAGGTGCAATTACAACCAATGAAATGTGAACAATAGCCATGGGCTGTGCTTGCTACAATTTTCCCTGAAAATAGCAATTTACTATTGTCACATTTGGTTCTGGATTTCTCCGTTTATTTATTCTCTTGAAGGTGGAAAGTCAGTTGAAATTGCAGCCAAGGGCACCAGTTCCTATCTTTTCAAAGGAATACGGTAGAGAAGCATTCTGCTATTCTATTATTTATATATTCTATTTTTTATAACATTATTTTATGACTCGAGAAGGATTCCTAAGGACACTTAAAATAAATAACACAATACATTCCCACATGTTAGAGAACAACAATCAATGTGTTTATACTATATTTCTTGACTACAGTACATTGTCTAAAAGACTATTGGAAGAAAAAAAACCAATGAAAATCATAATAATTTATTATTACTCCACATTAATTCAGTCTCAACATTTGAGATATCCGTCCTAATAAAACTTTATTTTGGGGCAATATAATAATCATAACAAGGACCATCTCTGTGAGTACACATGACTACACTGCAATTAAGAAATATTTCTGCCAAGCATCACTATTCTTCAAAAAGTGAAAGTGCCCCCTTACACTTAAGCCCCTGTCACACTGCACCAACGGATGGAAAGAGGATGTAAAATGGAGAAAAACACTTGCCATCCGTTGGTTAACATGATGCTTCCGTTCTGTACTCACTGCCTCCGTTTTGCTTCCTCTCTATCCGTCCAGCATCCGTCTATTGACATTTCATCCGCTCAGAAGGTTTTGAGCTGCTCAAAACTTTTGAGCGGAAAATGTATCCAATGCATCCGTTCTGCATCCACTAGGCATACGGGAGATCCGTTCTGAATCCATTACGCATCTGCTATATCCGCTAGGCATCCACTGAACATCCGCACAACTCAAATCCGTTCCAGCGGTAAACGGACCCAGGGAGGAAGTGGAACGGATGCGCAGCGTTAGTAGCACGGACGGAGAAAGGATGAAAGCGGATGCAGCTATGCATCCGTGTCATCCGCTACGCATCCTCTACGCATCCGCTCCGCATCCGCTCTGCATCCGCTTCCATTCGCTAGGCTTCTGTTCCGCATCCGCTTTCCATCCACTCTGCGTCCTCCCCCCGTCCATTCCTTTCCTTGTTATCCGCTCTGCTTATGCAAATTTTTGCCCCTTTTGAGAGCGGATAACAACGGATGGAACATTTTTCTCGTCCGCTGTGTCCTTTTTACAAACAGTGTGACAGGGCCTTTATTTTTTCCCATCAAGGTGTAAAAAGTTGAAAGGCTGGTATTTTATTTTGTTTAGATTTTAGGATACTTTACCTTAAAGACTAAAAAGACACTTTATCTATATTGGAAAGGTTATTGATTTAGACTTCTTATTGTGTACAATTATGGCTTCATTTGCATTGATAGAGCCAATTGGAATGGATACAGCAGAAAGACAAAGTCAATGACGCATCATTTCTACCTGATCCCATGCAGCATGGGATAAAGGTTTCTCATGAGAGGGGCTTTTCTTAAACCCAGATAAAGTTGATAAGAAGGTTCACCTCATGGCAATTTTTCCATTCTAAAGTCCAGGGGTCTTCAACCTTGACAATTTTAGGACTTGTGGACTTCAATTCCCAGAATTCCTCAGTAAGCTTTGCTTGCTGAGGAATTCTGGGAGTTGAAGTCCACAAGTTTTAAAGTTGGAGACTCCTGCTGCAGCCCATTTGAATGCTGAGAATCACAATTTCATCAGATTTAAGCTGTGATCTATTAAATTTCCTTTGTACAGGAAGATATTTCCTTCTCCAGTCTATGTTGAGATATCAACTCCCAGAATTCTCAGCCATAGCATGCCCCACCCTGATAAAAGTGGGAGTTGCAGTCTTAGTACACTGGATGGCAATGAAATCAGCAATAACCGCTTCATCAGTTTGCACACAGATTATAGATGATGAGCAGGGTGGATGAAGAGGAGTGGCAGTCCAACTTCTACAATCAAGATGAAGATGAGAATAACTTCCTTCAGTTTGCCTGTGCAATAGAATAGCAATAGCACTTAGATTTATATACCGCTTCAGAGTGCTTTACAGCCCTCTCTAACAGGTTGACAGAGTCAGCATATGGCCCCCAACAATCTGGGTCCTCATTTTATCGATCTCCGAAGGATGGAAGGCTGAATCAATCTTGAGCCGATCAGGATTGAACTCAGGGGTGGGATTCTACCGGTTCTGTCCGGCTCTGTAGAACCGGTAGCTCTGAAGAGCAGCAGACATAGAACAGGTCTTACCTGATCTTTATTTCCTGCTTTTTCAACCTCAGCTGCTGTGCAAGGCACAGATGTGGTTGAAAAAGCAGGAAAAAAGTGGTTTTTTCAAACGCTGCTTCTCTGCACGCAGCGCTGCTCAGCTGTCCAGGCAGCAACCTGATGACGATTTATAGGCGCGCACACAGCATGCAAAGAAGCACATCGTAAATCACTGAACCTTGTAAATCACTGAACTGGTAGTTAACCCTGTTGGATCCCACCCCGATCGAACTATTGGCAGTGGGCAGAATTAGCCTGCTTGACTGCATTCTGTGTCATCCTGTTTTGACCATGATTACAGATAGTCCTTCACTGACAACCATTCGTTTAGTGATGGTTTGAAGGTACAATGGCACTGAATAGATGACCTGTGACCAGTTTTCACACTTATGACCCTTGCAGCATGTCACCTCATGGTCACATGATCAAAATTTGAATGCTTGGCAACTGGTTCCTATTGATGAAGATTGCAGTGCCCCAAGGTCATGTGATCACCTTCTGTGACCTTCTGACGAGCAAAGTCAATGGGGAAAGCCAGATTCACTTAATAACCATGTTATTAGCTTAAGAGCTGAGTGATTCACTTAATAATTGAGGTAAGAAAGATTATTAAATGGGGCAAAAGTCAACAGCTGTCTCGCTTAGCAACAGAAATTTTGGGCTCTATTGTGGCCATAAGTTGAGGACTACCTGTAGGATTCCAGAAACTTCTAGTGGAGTTATTGGGGGCTTCCAACTTAAGATATTTGATAAGGGAGTTTTTCTTTGGAGACTGGGTAGCATTGCTACATCATCAAACAGCCTCTTGACTGACCTTTGTTCACTCACAATAATACTACATGTGAACATATTAAGTAGTATGTGAACATCAAATGTGTGACTCTGCACAAACCTGTACTGCCAGGCCTTCCACTCCTTACATGACATTGTTTTATCAATTGTTCCCTATAGTCCATTTGCTTGAGCATTAGGAAGTTATGACTATCATTAATTGAAAAGCTATTGTTCAAAATAAATGAACGGATAACAGTTTTTGAGGTCAGATTCCTACTTCCTCAACAGCACATACAATTTACCTTGATATGCCATGTTTAGCTCTTATCAGATATGTTTGTGCCTTGGTTCACATCTCTCCTTTGGGAAAACTTCATATATTGAAGATTAATGTAATTTTATCATTTAAAAAAACCCCTTAAATGTTTGCTGCCTTTAAGCCTATACCATATTAACTGAATAAAAACAAGAGCCTTATGGCACTTTTGAATAGATCAAATACCTGTTATTTTTACCACATCAGGTTCATTTTCATTAACTAGGCTGCTCAATTTTTAGCATATTTATGCATGGTAAAGATGGAAAAATTCATATACAGGCAGGGGGGGGATTCTAGTGGTTCTGTCCACCTCTGTAGAACTGGTAGTTTTGAAGAGTAGCAGACAGAGAGCATACATAGAACCGGTTCTATGTCTGCTGCTGTTTTGGCCTACACGCCTGCCCAGGCTCTTACCTGACCTTTATTTGCTGCTTTTCCAACCGCAGCTGCTTTGCATGACACAGCTGCAGTTGAAAAAGCAGGAAAAAAGGGCTTTTCCAACCGATGCACACTTGCAAGCACGCAACTCAGCTGTCTGGGCAGCTCAGCAGGTCATAAATTGCATTTGCATGACTCACAGGACTCTCGCGACTCTCTCGCATGTGTGCACGATGCAGAGCAACAGAACCAGTAGTTATACTGGTTGGATCCCATCCCTTTATACAGGTAGTCCTCGAAGGTCTGTTTAGTAACTGTCCAGTTACAGTGGAATTGAAAAAAAATGATGTATGACCATTTTTCACACTTGCAACCCTGTAGTGTCCCTGAGGTCATGTGATCAGAATTTGGACACTTGGCAGCTGATTCATAGTTATGACGGTTGCAGCATCCTGGACTCCCATGATCCCCTTTTACAACCTTCTGAGAAGCAAAGTGAATGGACAACCCAGATTCACTTAACAATGGTGCCACTAATTGAACAAGTGCAGCGTTTCATTGAGCAGCTGAGGCAAGAAAGATTGTAAAATGGGACAAAATTTACTTAACAAATGTCTCTCTCTTAGCAACAAAATTTTTTGACTCAATTGTGGTCGTATGTCAAGGACTACCTGTACTAGAATATATTAATATTATTTTCCCCTCAATAGAATTATGTTAAATGTACATGTGTTTTACCTGGTACCTCTTCCTCCCATTATCTCATACATTCTCTTGCATTTTATTCTTCCCCCTCTTAAAAATGTTTGCCATGGCACCCCAAATATATTCCTTTTGTCTACAACTTCATTGTTTTCTGCAGTCTCTCTCAAATAAGACCAGTTACTGCTGAGCCCACTGTTTTCTCCTGGCGACATCTTTAATCACAGTAAGTGATTCTATAATTTGCCTTTCTTCCATATACTCAGAGACTCCTCTGAGGAAAATTAGAAATACATACTTGAGAAAAGTGGGAAATCATAGGAAGGAGCTCCTTTTGTAGAATTTAAGAGATGGAGGAAGATGAGCCAGATGCCATCAGAATGTCCTCCAGATGTTGAGATTACAAAATAAAAGTCAAAGGAATAAAATGGGCACTTATTTTTTTCTTTTGCAAATTGGAGAGATTGCTACTTCTCATTTTTGTGCCATTCTTATCCAGAAGCAACCTGCCCAGGTATGACTATTGGCACACAAGAATGATATGTATGGATGTTAAAACAGATGCCCATTGTTCTGTGATTTGGTTCCTAGTGTTCTCAACATGATAGGTGCAAAAGTATCCAAAACTGAATAGGAAAGGCTTCATGTCTTTAATTGTGGAAGTCTTCTAAAAGCAAAGTCTTTATTTGCAGCAAAGTCTCTATTTGCAGCATGTTCTTTATTTACGAAAGACAAGTGTGGTCTGAGAGAATGATTTTGCACTTTGGGTGTGAAAGCTTTTGGTTTCTAGACTTCCCTGGGGAATAGAGGTCATATCTTAGACAGTGTCTATCTCTCAGTAAGAAAAGCTCAGCTGATTCATAAACATATATGGTCTTAAATTCAGGACCTTATATCTCCAATTAAAGGGCTTCCAAGGTAGCTCCCAAATAGCCAGTTAGCCTATGGATTATTTAGGATCTCTGAGTGAAGCCCTTTTTTCTCAAGTGACTAGAAAAATAATGAATTATGCAATTGCATTTATTAAACAAAATATGCAAGGAGCTTTGAAAGAAGGAACAATTTCTGCTGGGTTTGAAGCAACTTCCTCTGACTTGTAAGGAAAGACACCAGGCGAGAAACCAGGAGTTCTAGTCCCAACTTGGGCATGAAAACCAACTGGCTGAATTTGGCCCAGTCACATGCTCAGCCAAACAACTTTCAAAGTTGTTGTTGGGAGGAAAATAGAAGGAGGAAGAAGTATAAGTTTGCCACTTTGCATTATTTATGAAAATAATAAAGATGGGATAAAAATAGTGAACTTTTTTTTTTAAAAAATAGTATTACATTGTAGTTGCATACATACACATGCACACAGTAGAACATATGTCTTGTAAGATCCACACCAGGGAAAGGTTTCCTGAATGAGAAGGGTGAGAGGACAGGCAGCAGAGGAATTATCCAATTGGAAGATGTGGTTGTAGCTTGCAAGCTGTTGCCAAAGTGTATTCATCTAGGCAGGATTTTCTTAAAATGGCAGAGTGGAGCTGGTATGAGCACAGAGCAAGAACAGTTTAAGCAGTAAGTGTGGATATGCTTAATAAGATGGAACCCTTCAGCAGTGATAAAAAAAAAGAATAAAAGTATGATAAAATCATAACGCCTTTTAAAAACCTCCAGAATAAGAAATATCTTCAAAGGAAGCCAGCAATAATTACAAATATATATTATTAGCATATTGCCTGGGAAACCTTAAATTTCAACCCATATCTTTTCTCAGTCCCTACCAGACCCATTTCCTTCCATTTGTCCCTTATCTCCTATAGGCTTATGCAAGGAAGAAAAGGGAAATCCCACATCACTAACATCTACAGAAATTCTGACAAAATGCTTCTGTTGTTTTTTTTTTAACATGGTCACATGGTATAATACAGTTCTCGACTTACAGCCACAATTGAACCTAAATTTTGTATTGCTAAGCCAGGCAGTTGTTCAGTGAGCCTTGGCCCATTTTACAAGCTTTCCTGCCATGGTGGTTAAGTTGTTAAGTTTTAACTAGAGTTGTTAAGTTAGTAACGTGATTGTTAAGTGGATTTGGCTTCCCCATTGACTTTGCTTGTCAGAACATTGCAAAAGCTGACCCCACAATCCCAGGACATGGCCACCGTCATAAATATGAACCAGTTGCCAAGCGTCCAAATTTTGATCACATGACCATGAGGATGCTACAAGGATGATAAGTATGAAAATTAGCCACAAGTCACCTCTTCAGTGTTACTGTAACTTCAATTGGTCACTAAAGGAATGGTTATAAGTGGTAAGGAGTACCCGAACCCTTTGTCCAATAATTCCCATGCCTGCTTTATTTCAGACTTAGCAAGCGATGAAACGTGGTAGTTCTCCTCTATAGGCATCTCATAGTGTTTTTTTTGTTATGAAACCATGCTTGATGTGAAGATGGTGTGTGTCTGTCTGTCTGTCTGTCTGTCTGTCTATCTATCTATCTCTATCTATCTATCTATCTATCTATCTATCTATCTATCTATCTATCTATCTCTATCTATCCATCCATCCATCCACCTATCTCTGTATCTCAGGACTCAGGAGTAACCTTCTCTCTGCCTACGATTCTTGATAGATGCTGCTAGCCAAGGCCTTACTAAGTTAAGTGATACGATGAACTGGCTTGGTGTTAGGCAAATGGGTGTTTCTTAACAATTCCTTAAAGTGTTGTTTGTATTTTCTAGGATTATAAAACAGTCGTGTACGATAGTTATATTTGTTTGTTCACCAAATGCCTGCATTTTCCAGGAGTACAGGTAGTCCTTGACTTACAACAGTTTATTTAATGACTGTTGGAAGCTACAACTGCCCTGAAAAAAGTGACTTATGATTGTTTTTCACACTAACGACTGTCGCGGCATCCCCATGATCACATGATCAAAATTCATATGCTTGGCAACTGGTTCATATTTATGATGCAGTTGCAGTGATGCAGATGCAGATATTTATGATGCAGTTGCAACTGATCATTGCAGTGACCATCATGTGACCTCCTTTGTGAGCTTCTGACAAAGTCAAATGGGAAGCCAGATTCACTTAACAGCCATGTTGCTAATTTAACAACTGCAGTGATTCACTTAACAATGGTGGTAAGAAATGTCATAAAATGAGTCACAAAACTCATTTTACAAATGTCTCACTTAACAACAGAAATTTTGGATCAATTGTGGTTGTAAGTTGAGGACTACCTGTAGTCAAAAAGCATGATAAGGTCCCTTTTATTCCCACTACTTCATTTGTAGAATACATGTATCCCCAGAAAGAGACAGTATTTCAGGCACCCTACCAGGATTTATAAGGTATTTCCTCCAGCAATTATATAAACATTGGCTAGTATCTTTTGGGAGAAGTCAATTACTGTTATTAAAATTGTTTAAATTCTTAATAATCTTTGGGAAATACAATCAATTTGCAGAACATGCTCACCACAAGTACGATGAAGAATGAGTTCATTACAAATGACTCTTCTCAGAAATTTCCATAATCTCAACCCAGTATATTTTAAATATATTAAACTAAAATCAGTCTCAACACAAAGAAAGAAAAGAAGTACTTCTCATTTTCAGAGGGAATATTGGGGGAAAAAGTGTGCTCTTGTGTTGGAAAAATTATATTGCAAATCATAGCAATTTCTTAGAGAACTGTTTAATAATAGTTTGTATAGCAGGTAGGTATTATAATGACCACCCATTATAATCTCATAATATTATGAAAACCAATTTGGTGTATTGGTTGAGGCATTAGACTCGAAACTGGAAGTCTGTGAGTTCTAGTTCCATCCTTAGACATGAAGGTGATCTTGGACTGGTTCCTCTCTTTGGGCCCCAGTAAATAGGCAGCGACAAACCCTTCTGATCTTGCCAAGAAAACGGCAGGGCCTTATCCAGGCAGTTATTAAGGTGTCAAAAATGACTCAAAAATATAGATACATATATTTTTAGTTCAATGATGAAATAAAAATTAAGAATCAAACTGTTCTGTAGCTTTGATCTTCCAATGTCAAACAAAGTTGGTTAATCTGGAACAAGAATGCTGTAAAGAAAATAAAAACCGACAGTGGAAGCAACTCTCCATAAAGAAGAGCAAACGAGCAAACTTGGTATTCATGAAACTAGAGACCAGAAGATACCTTTCCACCATTGGAGATCAGAAGTAGCTTTGATGCCTTCATTAAACTAACGGTGTTTAAGAGTTCAAAAAAAAAAAAGAAGAAGAAAATATTGTGAAATAGGAGATAGAACAGTAAAATCCAGGGAGGGGAGGGGCAGAGGAGATACAACTATGTCCTACATGAAGACAAAGAGAAGTGTTGTGGTAGCTGGTGACTCGCTAGTAAAAGAAAATGAATCAAATATATGTTGAAAAGACCCATTGGATGAAAGAAGGTGCTATTTGTCAGAAAGAGGGATTAGGAACATGATTAAATAATTTCCAACAATTACCAAGCCAACTAATAAAATCTCCCTTCCTGCTATTTTGTGTTGGACTTTAAAAAAAAGAGCTACAGCTATATCGCTATAGATTTTGAAGTTCTAGAAGAGAAATTCAAGAAGATCAGGTGATCTTTCCCATGAAAAAGGACCAGAAAGGCTTGAAAAAGAATGTTGCAAGTAAATAACTATGCACATCTTGTTAACATGAAGGATTTGATGACTGACATTACAATCTTCAGTTATCTAGTTGGGACTATTGGATGAGATGGGTTGCACTGCACAGGATTGATAAAAATGTATATGGGTGATTTTGAACAGTGTGATTTAAACTTGAATTTGATTGGAGTTAAAGGTGAAAATCCTGAAGTAAAAACCTTAGCAAAAAAATAAGAAGAGGAAATTTATTATAAGTATGACTTTTAAGCCTTTTAAAATAAAAAACAACACTGGCTCCTAAAATTCACAACTTTTTTCCCCGTACTTAGATCAGGGGTCTTCAAACTTGGCTAGTTTAAGACTTGTGGACTTCAACTCCCAGAATTCTTCCTCCTGTCATGTTAGCTCAAGAATTCTGGGAGTTGAAGTCCATAAGTCTTAAACTAGCCAAGTTTAAAGACCCTTGGCTTAGATTATGGTAAATGAACAAAACAAATCTGGACTCTTAGCATAAGAGCTCACGTATGTCTCGAATGTGCATAATGCAAGAATCCTTTAATTACAGCTGTGGAACATATTCAAAAACTAGAAATGCTTCATTTGATGCTGCTGCAGTCAGGAACCCATCTTAATTTCTAGTTCTCGGTCTAGTTCTGGGGCATCAGAATTGAGGATGGAGTCAGAGAAATTGGTGGTGAGGATGATTAATGTATTGGAAACAAAATGTCGTGAAGAGAGATTGAAAAGGTGAGCATTTTACCTCAGGGTAAAACTAATAGATATGTGAAGTAAAGGGTGTCACACAAAAGGTCAAAACTGTTCACTGTTTCTCCAGAATGTAACCAAGTGAACTGATTTGCCAGAAAGTGAATTCTGACAGCATATTAGGGGAAAAGATACTTAGCCAAAACAGATGCATAGCAGATCTAGAGGGGCACACAGCTTCTCCTTCCCTGGAGATGGAGATAATCTTCTGTAAGAGGTGCTTCAATTTGAATCCCTGTAATTGGATGGCCTAAATAGCCCTCCCCAACCCCATGAACACAGTAATACAGGAAATCCTCAATTTATGGCCACAACTGAGCCTAAAATGTATGTTGTTCAGTGAGAAATTGATTAAATGAGTTTTGCCCCATTTTATGATTTTTCTGGACACATTTGTTAAGTGAATCCCTGCAGATGTTAAATTAGTCACCTGGTTGTTTAGGCAATCCGGCTTCCCCACTGACTTTGCTTGTCAGAAGGTTACAAAAGGTGATCCCACAACCCAGGGATACTGCAACCATCATAAGTGAGAGTCAAATGGTCAAGCATCCAAGTATAAATTACGTGACCATGGGAATGCTTGTAAGGGTCGAAGTCTGAAAAATGGTCGTAACAAGTCACTTTTTTCAGTGCCGCTGTAACTTTGAATGGTTGCTAAGTGAACTAAGTTGTAAGTTGAGGACTACCTGTATTCACTTGGGTGGGGTAGAACTCCAGAGTTAAAGGGGGAAAAAAAGTGACTCAGGAGATCCTAGGGAGCTCAGGAAATGGCACAGCTCATTTGGGTGGGGCTTACTGGGAAGTGAAATTTTCAGTTATTGATTTTTTTTTACTTTTTGTAAATTGATATGCAGTATGTTTTTTTGCCTGTCATTTTCTTCATACATTGATTTTTTTTTTTAAATTGAAGACGAAAAGTATGAGGGCTGTGCAAAGCTTTGAAGGACAGTCCAGATGAATGAAGCTTTAGTCATATCAGCCCCTCCGAACCAATCTGTCAACTGAAGGGCAGTCTGGCTTCCAAGAGGGAAACTGAATCAGGTGCCTTGGAAGTGCCTCGTGCCTGTTTATTTGTGACTTTTCTGCAGCTTCTGGTTTTGTGAAAGGCAATGTGATCTTTCATTCCCATATGTGGGGATGGCTAAGGAGAGTCAGATAGGGGTGGGGTGGGGTTTCCTGACACTAAAATGAATAGTCAGCAGAGTTTTAACATGAGCTTTAACATCCTATTGAACTTGACTACCAAGTTGGCTGCTTGACTGGCTTAAGGTTGACTAAGCCTTCCATCCTAGGTAAAATGAGGACCCTAATTGTTGGGGCAACATGTTGAGTCTGTAAATTGCTTAGAGAGGGCTGGAAAGCACTGTGAAACAGTATATAAGTCTAAGTGCTGTTGCTTTTGCTACCATCAGGGTGGAGAAGGTTGTTGGTTGATGCTTTGGTTTTTGATGCTTTGAACACAATGTTCTTCCTCCCAACTCAGTGCTGTTTCCCTCACAATCAAACACCAGCCATAATACCATGATCAGAGAAAAAGAACAGTCTTCTCACAACAAGCTATCCCATCACACAGCTACTGCACAGGAGGCAACTGACACACTGGCAACTGAACCACTATCTTCTCAGCCAATAAACCATCTACCCAAAACAAAGCATCAAACACTCGCAAAGCAACATCCCTCCACAGGACCATCTGAACAAGAACAAAGAAGCCATGCCAAAAAGGTATATAAACCTTGCCAGCCAACAAACCTTTCTCCAATACTCCTGCATTGATGATGTTTAGGCCAATTAACCCTGGAGAAGGCCAAATCAATAGTAATGGAGAGAATCAGAGACATTGATCATCAATATGATATCTCCTGTGCCCCTGAATTCTATTGCCAAATGTTAGATAGACACAATCCGTTTTGCAGGATATTCATACAATCTCACCTTCAACAACTATAGATAGGCTTTTTCTAAAGCCTGATTTGACGTTCTCCCATTTAGCTTTACTAGCAGGAAAATTCCGTCGGGTTCCTTATTTTTAGAGACTTTGCCCTTGTTGGATCCAGAGAAGTAGAAATTTTTACTCAAGTCCAAACATGTGTCTTATTCATGATGTCCCAAGATGTGCTCTGATCTTCCTAATCATTTCCAAATATGAGGCAAAAATGATAAGTCTTATGTTTATTATTTTAAAGCAGAGGTCTCCAAACTTGACAACTTTAAGACTTGTGGACTTCAATTCTCAGAATGCTGGCTGGAGAATTCTGGAAGTTGAAGTACACAAGTCTTAAAGTTGCCAAGTTTAGGGACCCCTATTTTAAAGGGATGCTAATCCTATACTCACATATCAGATGGCCAAATATCTTCACCAAGTTATACAACTATCCAAAGCTTTGATATGTCACTTCATTGTTCTGTTCTATTTTCCCCTTCATGGTAGGTTCTTAAATGCTTGCAACACATCACTAATTTTAAAGTTTGTATGAATGGGGCAGATTATTATCTTTTGGTGAAAAGTGAAATGGGGTCAAGTTAACACTTACAAATGCTGTCCTAAATGTTTACTACTCTTAAAAATAAGGAAGTGCAAAATGAGAAGTCACACCAGTCTCACTGTGACCCGTCCATCTCTGTAGCATTGTATTTCACTGTGTAAGTTCAGTCCTGTTACATCTAAAAATTAACTAAATAAAGCATTGCTGTAGAAAGCCCCAATTCCGACACAACCAAGTCCTGATAAAGATGAGAAGTTTTTCTTAGGGATCAGCAACCAATGTTAAATCTTCTGGCACCCCACAAAACCAAGTAATCAGAGTAGCAAGGCCTACCACCCCCAGGGATAAATTGACAGGGCATTCTTTGATGCCTTATCAAGTCTAGGACTTCAGATAAGCAAGTAAAGATCAGTTTATTTTTAAAAATTTGAAAGCTATTACTAAATTGAAATAAGGCAGTTTCTGCATATTAGTTCAGCACAACCTATCTCTAGGTTCCTTGCTTGATATTTAAACACTGCTTAGGCTGCCTTTTCTCAGATCTTTTCTCATCTCTTCAGTATTTCCCTTAAAGGAGAAAAATCTCAAAAATATATTGCAGTGAAAGAAAAGTGGCAAGTGCACTGATATTCACCCACTGTAAATTCTTTCTGAATTGAATCTTTTACTACTTCTTTCACTGAGATATTAAGCTACCTAGTATAACTATACAAACCACCTAGAAGGACCCTTACAGGCCAAAAACTGAAGTGCTACTCCATCTTACCAACTTATGATGGTCATTTTACTCTCTCAAGGGCACAACGTTTTGGGCATTTTCCCATGTCATTAGAACATGAATGGGTAAGCCCAAAAGCTTTGTTAGGATACTGGTGACCAATTTCAATCCCAACTCCAACAGAATAATCCATGCTTTCCCAAATGGCACCTGTGATACTTGAGAGTGCTTAACTTATTTGGCAAAGCACTTCTTCAACCGTTTTACTGAGCCCTGATAAGGCAAAGCTTAGAATTATACGGTCACTTTGAGGTTGAGTTCTTCTTAATACTGCTTCAAATTGTGAGAATTCTTAATTTGATTGTTTGAAATGTTGGAAATTATGAATTATAGAAATACAAATCTGCATCTTTCTTAATCATGTAAGTACTGTGCAGGATTTCTAACCTTAGTTAGAAATTTACTAGCATTAGTAAATATTAAATCAAGTATTTGAAAGGTTTGACACATGTTTGGAGCCCTCTGAAAACTATTGTTGCACATTTATTTCATTGAGTAATGTTAAAGTAATTTGGACTGTCCAATTTATAGTGCTTTAGGATTCTGCACTGGAAGTTGGATAAGGTATTTTGAACCTTGTATGACTTATGAATAGCCATTTATCATATAAATGCTGCCATGGAGGTTGGGTATTTTTAATGGGTTTTATTATAGGGTGAATTTTTTAAAAAATTGTAAGCCACCCACAGTTACCTATGTATAAGTTGGATGACCTTATACATTTGTAAATAAATAAAGTTTGCACAGCACTGAATTGTTTTTAATTCAGGTTGTTTAATTTATTTTGATGTAAAAGGAAAGTACTCAAGAATGAATGAAAATATTTTGATTTGCATACATTCTGTACAATTAAAATGAAGGTGGAGATTCTACATCTTTAACGTAACAGGGAAAAAGCAATAAACATCAGTAAGATTATTGTATAAAGAATCATATGAATATAAATCAAACCATATGGATTTAAGAAGGAAGATGGAGCTTCCATATTCTCTAAAGGTTGGCTTCCTCTGCAAAATAGTTTCAGCAGATACTTCTGTGTATAATGCAGGGTTAGCCTTATGTCATAGTAAAAGAAGACCTTGCTTCTAAATAGGAATGAAAAGAGAGCCAGTTTGAAAGCCAACTTAGCCACTCCAAATCATGCAACCTATTTCTAGGCATTTGAGATTCAGTTCTAATTTCAGTGGTAAATAACTACTGGCAAGTCCTATCCTAAAGGGGAAACAATTCATTATAATTTCATAATTAAATTGTTTCTGAAAGTGCCATGTTAATGGATCTTTATCCAAAGCAGTGGATTTTATCTAACTATTGAAATACATCAAAGGAGTTATCAGTGGCTTTGCTGGTGCCATGTCACTTCCCACCCATCCCCAAACCACACAATTATTGTATATGTATATGTTCATTCAGTCTCTGATAAAGTATTGGCATGGCAAAGTAATTTTGAATTTGATTTGACCATGTTTTTATGTCTCTATCTTAAATATAAATAGGCAGTTTTTAATGATACAAAGTAATACTGAGCTATGTGGCAAGATAATAAAATATGACTCAACACACAGAATCGATGCTGTCTATAGTTTACATGCTCATATTACATGTTTATGAATACCACATATTTGTAATAAAAATCTCTGCCATTTCCATTATGATTAACATTTCATCCTAATTAAGACTTTATATGAAACTTCCATTCTGCAGGGTGTTTCAATCCATTTCTTATATTGTTGGCTCAAAACAACTGTGATGTAAGTTCCTTTTCTGTTAGAGACTCGAGGTGCAGCAAAGCAAATAAAGAAACCTGCCAGGCCCAGAGGTGAAGTGGACTTTCAATCCACTTCCCAAGTTATATACTTTGCCTCAGGTATAGGTAACATTGACCAGTTTCTTTGCTTTGCTTTTTTTTTTTTTTTTTGATGTGATACAATCTTCTGGAAAGTCCTATTGTTAATTTCTTTAGAAACCTCCACCCTAGAATTAAACAGCAGTGCAAATTCTTCTGTTTGATAATGATGCTGGGATAATTTCAGAGCTGCTTAACACAATTGGGGCCAAATAAAAGCATCTGGCAGTTACTTCTGGCATTCTCCACAGCAAAACTAAAAGCTTATGCAATTGTGCATTTGGATACTAATGGAAAGATCAAAGCAACAGTCGAGGGGAAAATCGCCAGCCCCTTCGGCCTTGGCAGTTATTTAGGGATCAAGGAGCTGTCCATTTCAGCACCACATGCCTGAAACGCGCCGAGAAAATTACAGCCGAGCAAGCTCCAAGCAAAGCAGAACCGGAAAGAAAACTGTTATAATCAATCTTCCTCTCGTTATAGGAATGGGAGTGGAAAAGAAAAAAGGAAAAAAAAACTGCTGAGAAACGGCAAGAAACTCCCTGAATAGCATTACTTGTTTTAAATTACTTCTCTCCCTAGCTTTTTCCCATACACTACATATGATACCCAGCGGCTGCTTCCGCAATCCTGTGAGGAGAACGGAAGATGGCGGTGAGAGAAAGCAAAAGTGAATGATTCCCCTCTCCCCTCAAATGGAGAGGCCTTGGGGAAGCCGCTGTAACTCCTCCCCTCCCCTCCCCACATCCATACGCCGTCTCCTTTTTCAGAACAAAGTCCAGGACATAGGGGTCACGCGTTTCCCCGGAGAAGAACGCTGCAGTATTAACAGAACCTGGCTCGCCACAAAAATCCAGCGTGCCAGGAAGAAAAGGAGAAACATCCTTAGTCCTCCTTCCGCATCCACGCACCTGGGAAAGCCTGCTCGGCCCAGGGCCAGTCCAGACCTTTGCAAAACGCTCGGCAAATATGGAGATGGGGGGTAGGCGCAAATCTACTAAGCCCGCAGTCTTTGCCTGCTTGCCTGCCCCCCACCCCTAACTCCAGAAGAGTTGTAGCAGTCGAGACTTCCTTCCCCCCGCTCCCTCCCAGTCGATCTTTCATTCATATGTTTTGATGAATGTACCTTTGGACTTCTCAGCCGCGGATTCTCAGTCCTTCTTTTGCTGGGTCTTTCTGGCTGGCTCCTCCAACTTCCTCCCCGTCCTTCACGCCCCCAAGTCCTCCCCACACTAGGGCTGAACGGACCGGAGGTGGGGAGCAGCTTCAATCGGCATTCGCCAAGGAGATTTGCAACAGCCCAGCCCTATTTCTTCTCCTTGACTCAAATAAACTTGCAGTCCGCATGCACGCGGAGGTATATAGAGGAGAATTCGTCAATTCTCCGATCTGAGAGAGCATCTTCCCTCACTCTTCATTCTCTCCCCATACCCCTCCAAGAAAGAATAGGGAGAACCAAGACAGGAAGGTTTTTGGCGAAAGCTCCAGACCAGGACTTTGCGGCGGATCTTGGAGGGAGGGACGGGGCTGGGTTGTGACGTGGCGCAAAGTGAGCCCCTAATACTGAAGCTACCAATGCAGACAGAGGGCTTGGATTCAAGGATGGGCAGCCTAGCCGAAAAGGTGGCCTGCTAATAATGGGGGTGAGAGGGGGAAAAAAAGGGATGTACCTGCTATCCCCCCCTGTCCCCCCCCCCCCCTTTAACCCCCCCCCCCCCCCCCCCCCCCCCCGCAACCTGGCTTCTAGTCTGTCCACAAGAGCGGAGAGCAGGCGCTCTTTTTTCCTCAATGCAGAAAAGACGCTCCGTTGGTTGCTGCTGGGGTGGCGGGGGTGGACGAAGAAAAATCGGTTTCCCCAGCTCGGAAAAGGAGGGAGTTGCTTCAGAGAACTGAACCAAAGGGCTTCAAGGTTTCAAGCGCCCCATGCACCGAGGGCTCTCCGAACTAGAGAAAAGACTAGTTCCCCTCTGTATTTGTTTAAAGTGTGTGTTTGTGGATGGGTGGGGGTGGGGGGAGAGGAGGGAAGCAGTCATAAAATAGTCAACCTTATACGAGAAGTTGAACTGTTTCCCCCCCCCCCCCCCCCCCCCCCCCCCCCGGAAAAGGGTCCCACCAACCCGAGGCCCCGAGTGGAAGTGGACTTGGGGTTATTAAGAGACGGCCCGTGCCGCTGCACCCCTCCCCCCCCCACCCCAACTCCCTCCCAAAGCTCTGGAAGTGATATTTCTCACTCAGGGAGAGAAAGCAGCCCAGACTTTGGGGCCGGAAGAAAATCGCTCTGCGACAAAACCTACCTAAAAGTGGAAAGAGGGGGAAAAAAAAAAAAAGGGTTGTAAAAAGAAACCCAGACGAGGGGACTTGAGATCTGAGGTCTACCCGTGCATTCCCTCCCGCCCCCTCCTTCCTACAGGTACAGTTAAGCCCCCCGCGGGACAGTGGTGCAACTTACTGAGGTTGCGACGCGAGCGCGACTCCTACAAGGCGTTGCTGGACTGCAGAGGTGGGGAGGCTGCAGGAGAAACTGCGGTTGTCGCCATCTTGGTGCGCTGCCTCCCCTGCTTTTCCCCCAGTGCAGCGCGCCGTTCCCTTGCATAATTGATGACTCTCAGCAGAACGCGTTTAAGCAACGGGACGGAGACCTGGGCGCTCGCCATCCACGCGTCCAGCCCCGGGACCAGCCCCGGGACCAGGCAGGCAGTACCGGGCCCTCCCAAACCCCGCAAAGTTGGTGGGGCTGCAGCGGCGGCGGAAGAGAAGGAAGAAAGAAACGTTGGGAGACCTCCAGGAGGGAAAGAAGGAAAGGTCTCGCGTGAGAACGGAAACCCACTCACTTTGGAGAAGTTCCTGGACCGTGGAGAAGAAGCCGCAGCTGGCTTGCGGGCGATCCAACGTCCAGGACAGGCTCCTTTACCGAACTGTACGCGGGAGAGGAGGCACCGGGATTCCCCTCTCTCCAGCCGTCGGGCAATGCCCTAGAAGGCGGAGGCGGAGTGGGGCAGGCAGGTTCCCCCATCCGCGCCACTGTAAAGAGTGCGGCGGCGGCGGTGGCGGTGGCGGCGGGGGGGGGGGGGAATCTGTTTGCCAAGCGGTTCCTCCTCGCAGAAGGAATCAAGCGGAGCCCAGAGGTGTAGGAGGATCTGGCATTTCGACACAGCGTTGGATCTATTCTGGGCTTTGCCCCGAAAGCTGAACTCCAAAATGGGGCTCCGAGGAGAATTGCAAATAGGCACTTTGCACAAGTGGAAAGTGGGGGGGGGGGGGGGGGGGGGGGGGGGCGGAATAAATCAAGATGTGACCAAGGGCTGCTGAGAAAGTTTGCTGTAAATTGAAGCATAATGAAATCACAATTGCTTTCCTTTCCCTTTCCCTTCCCCTTTCCCCTTCATCACAAACGCACCACTTTTCAAAGTGTGCTGGAAACCAAGTAAATTGGAACGGACCAGGAAGTGGGGCTGGGTGAAGAAAAGTTCAAGGACTAATGAACAAAATCCTGGAGAAGCAAACAGAAGAATGCCAATATAAGTCATATTTCTTCTCAAACATAAGCATTAGAATATCTTTCTTTCTGCCATGGTTTGTGAAATAATTCAGGAAGATCCTTATGTTTTCAAAACAGTCTTGCACCCAGACAGAACTTGAAGCTCTTTAGAGGAGAGATGCTTGTCTTCTTGCGGGCTGCAGTTGAAGTAATTGGTCTCAATTGGACCAGTTGATCAAAACTGGTCACTGTGATCTTTGACCAACAGTTAACAAACTGTACTTGATAACACAATTATCATGACAAAGTGCAGTTATTTAATTAAAGGTTGATGTGTTGTTCTCAGAGAAAGGCAGAAAAATGAAAAAAAGAAGAAAAGGAAAGGAAATTCTAACCTTATTTCCAGTCCAAAGTTGCAAGGGTGGGTCATAGTAACCCCTCACCTCCACATTTTGAAGGACTGTTCAAGAACTCCCAATTTCTCCAAATTCATTTTCTGGATCGAGGGAGTTAAGAATGGGAGCTGATAAAGCTCCAGAAGTCTCTTTTGAAGTACCCAAGGCCAAAACAACTGGAATCTTCAAATGATTATCTAAGGGGAGAATCCAGGGATCTCTGTGACAGAGGGAAATCTGTTTCAAGGATCAAATATGTTGAAAAGGGGAAAAATGTGCTAAGTTAACATTGTTCCTAGACTCTGATGTAAGCTTGTAATTTACATGATATAGGTAGTCTGTGACATACGACTACAATTGCCCAACAATTATGTTGCTAAGTGAGACAGTAGTTGAGTGAGTTTTGCCATAGTTTACAACCTGTCTTGCCAAGTGAATCACTGTAGTTGTTAAATAAGTAACATGGTTGTTAAATGAATCTGGCTTCCCCATTGACTTTGCTTGCCAGAAGCTCACAAAAAGTGACCACAGGACCATCATAAATAAGAGTCAGTTTCCAAGGGTCTGAACGTTGATCATGTGACCATGAGGATGCTGCAATGGTCATAAGCATGAAAAACAGCCATAAGTCACTTTTTCAGTACCATTGTAACTTTGAACAGTCGCTAAATGATTATTGTAAGTCGAGGACTGCCTGAATAGGGAATTTCCAGAAACACAAACAAGAAATTGCTAATGTTTCTAAGTATAAAAAGATTTTGGTTAATGATAATTGATTAGACATTTGATTCGCTTTAATGGGCATTCTGGGTCTGCTGATTGTCTCTGGTAGTTTCTCTGATGTTTTGCATAAACAGTTACAGGTTGTACAAACTCAGTTTTCAGTGGCAGACTTCTTCTTTATCGATGCTGTGTTTCACTATTTCATCCACCCGTGAATGGTTTTGCAGGAAACTACTGAAAAAATAAAAGTTTTTTTTTTTTAAATTAGAACTTGCGTACTTGTGCCAGCTCTTTGAAAAGGAGGGAACTCTGTCTGAAGTAACTACAAAGAAAAGGATGCTATATAGAATACAGTTGCCTTCATCTTCATCATCAGCATCATCAACAGAGTCCTGGTAAGAAAGAGTTTAAGGTATGAGACATACTGGAATGTGTTGGGCATGTTGGAATTAAGACTGAAGGGAAAATGCAAAGCTAAGATATTCCCCTATGGAGATATGTGTTGGTGGCAAAGCTATCGAACACTTGTGCCATGGCAGAAAAAACAGGGCTAACAGAGGCCTCTCAAAGGACTTCTGCAACCTTAACCTATTTTACCTTAGGGCTTTAATCCTGCTGCTTCATTTATTGATACTTGAAGCATATAATATGAAATGGGTTGGACTCCATGGACAATGTTCTTGATTTTTTCTTCTTCTACGAGTGACATGTTGCCACCAGTCTATCTCTAAAGGTCCATTTTCTCTGGGAGATAATTGTTCTTACTCATGTTCTGCAAGTTATAAAAAGCAAAAAAAAAAAAAAAAAAAGCTGCATATTGAAATCACCAATGAACAATTAGACCTAGAACCAGAACTCTTCCTATTGGGGATCTTCAAAAAAAATACGTAAAGTACACAAAATACTTACTGACTTACATATTGACTGAGGCCAGGATTGCCTTTGCCCAATGTTGGAAACAGCCATATATACCCGCAGAGAAACTGGTTATATGAAAAGTTATGAATTGTGCTGAAATTGACAAATTAACATTGAGTTTAAAAGATAAAGAAGCTTCAATATTTTATAAGGTGTGGGAACAATGGTATAACTGGATAGATCAGAGATAGATTAAGGATAGATAATTATTAAATATAGAATATAGATAGAATAAGAATGCACAAATTAATATCTGTAAATATTGCACAAATTATTGCACAAATTATTGATAAGCAACACAAATAGCTGTTATTCAGTGATATATTTTTATGTTTTTAATGTAATAAAAATTCAGTAAAGCTTATTTAAAAAAAAGGAAATGGAAATTTAGACATTGGACACACTCAAGCACCATACTGAAAGCATAATCTTACACCATCTCCACACTAGACCCTTCCATCATGTTTTTTATTTATTTCAATTTTTTGTTGTTGTTGAGGATCAATGAGACACTATTTCATATGCTGGGAAATTATATTATTTATCTTTGTTATATGATGTATAATTTTTGAAAGAAAAATTTGTATTTGAACTACTAGAATTAATCCAAACAATACAATGATTTTACTGAGCATTATCATCTTTTAGAATGAAATATCATGCATTTATGAAATAATAACAGGAACAATAGGATTGGAAAAAGCCATTTAGACCATTCAAGCTCTTGTTGTTTATTTTCCATTTCCTTTGCTTTAAGTTTGATACTTATCAATTTAGGGAAAGATATGAAAGTCAGTATTATCAGAATTTGGAAATGCGGTGAAGAACAACAACAGACTCCAAAATCAAAGCTAGTTATGAGAAGCCAATAAAATTAAATTCTTTCTCATTCTCTGTCTCAAGGGGGACAATTTATGTACCTGACAAAAATGATAAAATAATCAAAGTTTGTGGAATTTTAAGGAGTTATATATTTGTTATAAATTTCATCAGCATATGAAGTAAAAAAGAACATTTCTCCCTTTGCACATAATAATGCCAAATCCATCCCCTGGCAATTGCTGTTTTCTGCCATCTCCCCGTGTTGTCCCCAACCTACCCCTGAGTCCACATGAAGTCATTTTTAGCAGTTGCAATGTTAAAATAATGGTTTTCTTCTTAAGGAATCCACATATTGCAGCAGGCTTACATTGGGCCTTATCTGAAGGCTTCACTTCCCATCACAATTGATCCTTTTGGATTAGTGAAAAATTGAATCTCCCCTCTAGTTCCTGAGCACTGTCCAACAGCAACATGTTATACTGAGCAATGGAAGCGTATTTTTTTTTTTTAAATATGGCCACAGGACATGAGATTGACTTTAAAAATACCAGAACTATTGCTAAAACTGAACACTTCAACAACGGAATAATCAGAGAAGCCATAGAGATAGAAAAATGCCCACACAGCATAAATAAATGAGATGATACCTCCCGCCTACCAGCCATTTGGAAACCCGCCCTCATTAACAAACGAGTACCAGACATGAAGAATGACACCAGACCCACACCCACGAGAGCCACACAAGATGCTACCACCACACTTCCATGTAGAAAGCAGACTCACACCCACACAGATGATGAGACACCACCATGGACCAGAAGCCATACCACAGCTACATTACTACCCACTTCAAATCCCTCCGACCCATACATGAAGCAAACAGATGCCCACCATGAAGATTGGCACGACCACGAACGCGAAGCCAACAGCAGGACCACATCTCACCAGCTCAAATCCCCCAGCAACTAAGACTAACCTGAGCACAACCAAGCCCCCACCTGAACACAACACACCCCCAGCCAATCAGAACACAGCCAAACCCCTAACCAATCAGAATATACCCCCACCCAATCAAGTCACATCCCCACTTGCAGTTAAAAGGAAGAAGCAGTTGCAAGCTCACATTGCTCTGAGAAGAGAAGCACGAGGCCGAAGACACAAGCCTGAAGATGACGGATGAGACTTCGTCGAAACATCACCAAGACACTTCCAATTTTACACAGGAGAAAACCCAAATAACCAAAGATCCACATACAAATACCCGCAAAAACCTCAGAAAACAAATACTGCACCTCCATGGGGAGGAAACCCACCATCTGACCAGGACTTATGAAAAACTTGAAGTCCAAGAGCTTCCATTTTATGTGACCTCGCATTCCTACGCAACTGCCGAGATCAAAATTTAATCCCAAAAAGCTTCCAATTGAAATTCTGCACCAACACAGCAGCCACCAAACGCATCCTAAAAAGAACAGAATTGGCCCTAATTAGAAATGAACTTCACACAAAAAGATTCCTCCTAGACCAAATCAACAAAGATCTCCTCACACTTCACCTCAGACTCAGTAACAAGATTCACCCCGCACTTTGGGACAAATCCAAACAACTCACTGTCTGGAGAGCCGAAACACAGACCACCCTCAAGACAGACACACACACCAACAAACTCAGAAAATTACAAAAACGCCAGAAACAAACTCCTCCCCCCTCACAGCCACACATGAAACATACAGTGCACAATATCTCAGACAAGATCTTCACCGAAGCCGAAACCAATGTCCTTTCGAAAGGATTCAACTTTGCTGTTGCTCCCAAACACATCCCCACAGAAGCCATGATATGCGGAGTTGAAACCAGCCTGACCAAAACCAACCCTGATGATGCTAACAGAATCAGACTTGAAATCACCAACATCCTCTGCACCAGCAACTTATCCAAAGAAGAACAAACTGCACTACTTAACCTGAAAGAAGACACCAACATAATAATCCTACCAGCAGACAAGGGCAATGCGACAATGGTTATGAACACAGTTGACTACCAAACCAAGTTAACCAACCTACTCCAATACCCCACATACAAACTCCTAAACAGAGACCCCACCACCTACCTAGAAAAAATTCACCAGATCCAAAATAAAAGCCTCCCTCATCAATGAAGAAATCCAGCAAAGAATCATACCCAGATGGAAATCATCCAGATGCCCTAAGCTTTATGGTCTCCCCAAAATACACAAAGAAGGAACCCCACTGAGACCATTAGTCAGCTCCATAGGCTCACCTCTATAAAACCTAGCCAAATTTCTCGCCAAACAACTAAAGCCCTAGGCAGAATCCATCAACTCACATGTAAGAAACTCATTCCAATTCATTGAGATCATAAAGAAACAAAACTTACAGCCCAGCGACCTACTGGTGAGCTTTGATGTCATATCCCTCTTCATCCAAGTGCGTATGAAAGAAGCCTTGACAGCCATCCAAAACAAATACACCCTCCCAAGCACATCCTAGATCTGACCAATCACTGCCTATCCAATACATACTTCACCTACAATGGACAAAACCTCCACATGGAACACTTTGAAACACAAGCTCTAGAAAAATATGATCACAAACCCAAACTTTGGCTCAGATACGTAGATGACACCTTCATAATCTGGCCACACAGGAAAGAAAAACTGAACAACTTCCTCACACACCTCAACAGCCTACACCCCAAAATACAATTCACCATGGGAACAGAAGCTAACAATCAACTTCCCTTTCTAAATGTCTTAGTATACAAAAAATCCAATGGCTCCCTAGGACAAACCATTTACCAGAAGAAAACACATACAAACCGCTATCTACATGCACTCTCACACCACCATGCAGCACAGATCAATTCCGTAGCCGAGACTCTCATCTCCAGAACAAAATGCTTAGCCGATGAACAACATCTAAAAACTGAACTACACACTCTCACTAATGTACTAACAGCCAATGGATTCCAAAGAAAGAAGATTACCCACCTAATCCAAAAAGAAACCCCAACCAAAATCCAAGACAGAGAACAAGGGAACAGCAAAGCCCTCCTCCCATATATAAAAGGCACTACAGACAAAATCAGCAAGATCCTCCGAAAACACATAATTAAGACAGCATTTTGCACAAACAAAAATATCCACCATCCTAAGAAACCCTAAAGACAGAATCGAGTTAGAAAACCAAGGAGAATATGAAATCCCTTGCACTGCCTGCCCCACCACATACATCGGACAAACCAACAGAAGAATAAGTGCATGCGTTGAAGAACACAAGAACTCAATCAAAAAAGAAGAACTGATCTCTTCCCTGGTCCAACACCTCAAAGCCACAGGACATGAGATTGATTTTAAAAATATCAGAACTATTGTCAAAACTGAATGCTTCAACAACAGAATAACCAGAGAAGCCATAGAGATAGAAAAATGCCCACACATGAATAAACGAGATTGTACCTCCCGCCTACCAGCCATTTGGAAACCCACCCTCATTAACAAACGAATACCTAACATGAAGAATGACACCAGATCCACACCCACAAGGGCCATACAAGATGCTACCACCACAACCAAGCCCCCACCTGAACAGAACACATCCCCAGCCAATTGGAACACAGCCAACTCCCCAACCAATCAGATCACAGCCAGGCCCCAACCAATGAGAACACATCCCCACCCAATCAGAACACAGCCAAGCCCCCACCCAGTCAAGTTACACCCCGACTGGCAGTTAAAAGGAAGAAACAGCTGCAAGCTCACATTACTCCGAGAAGCACAAAGCCAAAGACACAAGCCTGAAGATGACGAATGAGATTTCTTTGAAACGTCGCCAAAATACTTCCAATTTTATGCAAGAGAAAACCCAAATAACCAAAGATACACACACACACACACACACATACACATTTATATTTTTATATTTTTATATTTTTATATTTTTATATTCTTATATTCTTATATTCTTATATTCTTATATTCTTATATTCTTATATTTTTATATTTTTATATTTTTATTTATTTCTTAAGTTTTCGCAGGTACTTACATGTATGCTGTTCAGCTTTGTTTGGGTATTTTCCCATGTCATTGTAGTTGTGCTTTTAAAGTTGTAGCAACGTTTCAGCAGAATCTCATCTGCCATCATCAGGCTTCTGTATTGTGTCCATCTGTTTCAGCTCCCCAAGTTGTAAGTTGTTTTATCTTGTCCCAAAGTTGAGGGTGAATTTTGCTGCTCAATTCCAGGTGTAGTGCTTGCAAATCTTTGTTTGACGAACACAATACAGAAGCCTGATGATGGCAGATGAGATTCTGCCGAAACATTGCTACAACTTTAAAAGCACAACTACAACGACAGAATCTCATCTGCCATCATCAGGCTTCTGTACTGATGTAATGTTATTGATATAATGATGTGGGAAAATACTTGAACAAATCTGAATACCATACATGTAGGTACCCATGATATATATATATACACACACATATATATATAAAACCAATCATAGAGATACTGAAGTTGAGAAGATGGGAGAAGTAGACTTTTCTGCTTCTCTGCTTGGGAAGTCCATATTGTGGACCAGGGGTGTCAAATTCAAGGCCTATGGGCTGGATCCGGCCTGTGGGGTGCTTTGGTCTGGACCGCGGGGCCACCCTGAAAACAGCAAAGGACTACCCCGTGGGGCCTCTGTCAGCAAAAATGGAGCTTGGGAAGGCCACAGGCAGTTTTCCCAAGCTCCATTTTTATTGGCAGAGAGTTGCAGGAAACCATCACAGCTGAAAACGGAGCTTGGGAGCCTGTTTCCTCTGGCAGAGTGCTCAGGCTACCACAGGTGCCCCCAACATGAGTGACATCAAGCTGGCTACGCCCTCTGGCCATGCCTCCCACCTCCCCAAAGTCATGCACAACCCTGATGCATCCCTCAATGAAATCTATTTCAACAACCCTGCTGTAGACCATCGTTCAGAACTAAACCAGAATAGAACAAAATCTCACAGAGAGGTAAAACAGAATTTTAACTGAGCCATGGGGAAGAACCTGAAGGTAAGGAATTCTTGCAGGCCAGAATTTCTCCCTTTATGTTATATATTACTTTAGTATTTGTCCACCTGATCAGATAACATATTTTCAAATGTAACCACCTCTGTTGATTCAGTGGCAGTGATGGTTTGCGATGTCTGTCAATATAAGCTGCAGGTAAGTAGGATTCATTCTTATTTCCCTGTAGTATTTTGGTATGGTGAGACTGATAAAAAGGTATTACTGTATAAAATCTACAATATAATGTATTTATCCAGTTTTGCTTTGAAACCCAGCAAGGCTCTTAATTACTATGCTCAAGGAACTTCTTCAGGAGGTTGGAAAGTAATTCTCATATGAGACTACCTTGCTCTTGTCCTTCTGGCCAGAAGTGTATCCTTTATTAGCTGAAGTTCTTCTACAGCTCAGGAAAGGGTCCTCCTCAGCCCTGCCAATTCTTTAAACTGGAGATACTAACTAATACTGGAAGTGAGCATTGCAGTGGTGGTCTGCTACCGGTTTGGCCGATTCAGCCAAACTGTAAGTAAAAAGGCCGAACCATTGGTAAAAAAAAGTCTCCGACAATCAGCTGAGAGGAGAAAAGTCCCAAAAGCTCATGGGAGAGTGAGAGAATTGCTCCTAGCTTTTCATTTCTTCAACCTCTCAGCTGATTGGCTTGTTAAGCCCTTGTCACACAGCACCAACGGATGGAAAGAGGATGTAAAACAGAGAGAAACACTTGCCATCCGTTGGTTAACGTGATACATCTATTCTGTACTCACTGCGTTCGTTTTTCATACTCTCTATCCGTCCAGCATCCGTCTACTGAGATTTCATCTGCTCAAAAAGTTTTGAGCTGCACAAAACTTTTTGAGCAGATAAAGTATCCAACACGTCCGTAATACATCCGCTACGCATACGGGGAACATCCGTTATATGTCCGTTGTCATCCGTTACGTGTCCGCTATATCCGCTAGGCATCCGCTGCGCATCCGTGCAACTCACACCCTCTCCAGCAGAAAACGGACACAGGGAGGAAGCGAAACGGACGTGGAACGGACACACAGCGTTAGTAGCACGGACGTAGAAAGGATGAAAGCAGATGCAGCTTGCATATAAAGCATTAAAATGGAAAAAAATGTTCGTATAGGGTACCTATCTCGGATATTTAGGATGTCTGGAGGATGTCTAGAGGATGCAAAAGGACACCTAGCAGAAAACCTATATTTCCTATAAAAAGGGGGAGAAATCACCTGGATCTCACTTTCAGTCCAGCAGCCCTGCTGTGCAGACCACTTCAGCCTTCATCTGGCTCTTGCTCTTCCACAGCATCTAGTCATCTCCACCATGGATCGTCGCACACTCCTTTTGGTAGCCGCCATCGTTCTACAACAGTGCGAAGCCCTCTACAGGTTCTTTCAACTGTTCTACGCGAAGAAAAGGAGGGATCTAAGAAGTGTCTGGGTCCGAAGATGGATCATGAGAAGAGCCGAGTACGGACTGTACAACAAGCTGATGGTGGAGCTAAGGAACGAAGACCCTCGTGCATTCCAGAACTTCATGAGGATGCTGCCAGCCATGTTTGAAGAAGTTGTGGAGCAGCTGAGACCCAGGTTGACCAAGGGAAACACCAACTTCCAGCCCAGCCTGGACCCTGGGCTGAAGGTGGCACTTGACTCTGTGCCACCTGGCCTCCGGGACCACATACAGGAGCATGCAGGATGCCTAGAGGGTGCCACACAACACCATCAGCATTGTGGTCAGAGAAGTGGTGCAGGCCATCATCGAAGAATACCTGGAGTAGCTCCTCCAGTGCCCCTCCACTGAAGAAGGCTGGAAGAAAGTTGCAGAGCAGTGGTATCAGAAGTGAAACTTCCCCCACACTGTTGGAGCCATAGATGGGAAGCACAGGGTCCACTTATCACAACTACAAGGGCTTCTTCAGCATCATCCTCTTCACCATGGTCGATGCTGACTACAAGTTCATGTACATCGATGCTTCAGGCAACGGGTCATCTTCAGAGGCCCAGGTATACAACGCCAGTCACCTCAAGGAGGGGTTGGCTTGCAACCTCATCATGGGCTTCCCAGATCCAGACCCCCTGCCCAACGACACACAAGGTGTGCCCTACTTCATCGTGGGGGATGACGCCTTCTCCCTCAGAACCTACCTCATGAAGCCCTACACTTCCAGATGCCTCACCCGTGAAGAGAGGATCTTCAACTACAGGCTGTCCAGGGCAAGGCGGGTGGTGGAGAACGCCTTTGGCATCTGGGCCAACAGGTTCCAGGTACTTCTCACCACCATGCAGCATCACACAGAGACTGTGAGGAACATCGTGGAAGCTTGCTGCATCCTGCACAATCTCATGCGCACCCGCTACCCAGTGTTGCAGAACAGGCTCGTGGACCACCAACAAGGCAATGGGGACATGGAGCCTGGTGAATGGAGGTAAGGGCGAAACCTGATAGATACTGTGGATGTGCAAGGCCCCAACAGAGCTTCATGTGAAGGGAAGAAGCAGCGCAACTTCCTGAAACACTGGTGCAACTCCCCAGCTGGAGCAGTGGAGTGGCAAGACAGGATGGTAGATGCTTAATGGATGCTTCCTTCACCTGTCTCATCACACTGATGAGATTGTGCCATTTTTGTTGAGTGTCCCTACAATGAACAGGGCATTTAGTAAAGAGTTGTGTTTATGTTGAAATGTGTTGATGAATGATTAAATTGTTATTTATAACAAAGGGCCATATGTGTGGCACCTGGGAGGGTGGATCATACAGTCCCACTATGCTTGCACTGGAGGTTTATCTATCCCACTGCTATCCTAACACATCCCACACCTATTACCCATCCCACAGGTATCCCTGCCCATCCCACTGCTATCCTAACCCATCCCACAGCCATTACCCATCTCACAGGTATCCCTGCCCATCCCACAGCTATCCTAACCCATCCCACAGCTATTACCCATCCCACAGGTATCACTGTCCATCCCACTGCTATCCTTACCCATCCCACAAGCATGCAAAGGCTTAAACCATTTCTAAAAGTTTCCACCAAGACTTTATTTACTAAAAGAACTGAACCAAGTGTGTGAAGCAAAGATAACCTTTATTAATAATAAACTGTAAAAGCAAAATGACCCAAGTAAAGTGTCCCAAGCAAAGATAAAGTCAACAGGTAGCAACCCAGTCTCTGGCACTCTTCTCAGTCACTCTGAGGCGTGCCCATATTCTCAGGGGTGAAGGGTCCAGGAGCTGTGGAGGTGGCTGCTGCTGGAGTGCTGGTCTGAGGTGCCATTGGGGTGCCTGGTCCTGAGAGGACAACAGGGGATGGTGTATGGAGGAAGCTCTCAGAGAGCTGGCTCAGTCCTGTGATGTTGGGAGCCCCTTCCTCCATGACATGGGCTGTCAGTCCCAAGACCGATGACAGATGTTCTGAGGCCGGGCTTGGCTGTGGGGTGGAGGAAGGAGGAGTGTAGTGGGGCTGTCTGGTCTGCAGGTGAGCGAAGTGAGGCGTCGGTGGCACCGGTGGCACCGGTGGTGTACGATGAACCTGTGCCTGGACTGGGAAGGGCTGCCTGTGCTGCTGGAACTCCTGGTAGCCATAGCCTTGGTAGGTGAGGGCCTGTTGAAAGCCTTGGAAGGGCTGTGACATCACCTGGGGTGGAGGAGCAGACCTAGACTGGGTCGGAGCAGGTTCAGCTGGGCCTGGAGGGTTGTGCAGAAGACCTGTGATCCTCTCCTTGATCACCTGGTACTGGGATTCAGACATGTCCATGAGGGTCCGGTTGACGTAGGTGAGGAAGGGCTTTCTGTTAGAGGATGGTATGTCAGTGTGTACCAGCTGAGAGAGGAGATCTACGCTGCTTTTGATGGTGTCCCTGATCTCCAGCAGGACAGTGTGGTTCTGTCCCTCCGGTCTGCCTCTCTGCCTGCTTTCTGTGGAGGTGGAGCTGGGGGCGGGTGTGGGTTGGTCTCTGGTGTCAGCGGCCTCTCCTTGCTCCAACTGCGTCAGGGGGTGCTCCACGCGCTCCACCACAGGGAGTGCAGCTGTCAGGGGGGTCTCCGTCGTGGGGCGCTCCACAGACACCTGCCTGGACACAGGAGCTGACTCTTGGCCAGAAGAGGACTGGCTCTCTGTGGGCTGCCTGAGAGAGAGGATTGACAGAGGGGCTGCTCCTCAGTGGTGGACCTCACCCTCCAAGAAGCTGCACTTGGCCATCACGTAGGTCTCCCGGTTGGTGAGCTTGACCGCGGCCTGGCCAGACTTCTTGAGGTGCAGCTTCCCGTACCAGGTGTGTATGTGCTTCCACCACCCGAGGAGGACCTCCAAAGTGTAGCCCAGGCTCTCCGCCTTCTCTCTCCAAGCCGCCTGCTTCCACTTGGTGTCTCGATAGAGCCTGTGTCCCTTCCGCCAGAGGTACTCGTTCTCCCTCAGCCATTCGAGCACCTCATCCTCATGTTCCTCTTCGATGGAATACTGTCTTCTCTCCCTATCGCACAATTGCCTCTTCCTCCCTCTGGCAGGGCCTTCTGGGCCCTCATCAGAAGGGCTTTGAGCTTTTAGGGGCTGGTCCACCACACCACCACCACCACCACCAGCAACAGCAGCAGCAGCAAAAGCAGCACCAGCAGCACCAGAAGGACCAGCAGCACCAGCAGGACCAGGAGCAGCACCAGCAGAGTAAGCACCAGCAGAAGCACCAGCACCAGGAGCAGCACCAGCAGAGTAAGCACCAGCAGAGTAAGCACCAGCAGAAGCACCAGCACCAGGAGTAGCACCAGCAGAAGCCCCAGCACCAGCAGAGTCAGCCCCAGCAGCAGAAGCCCCAGCAGAAGCAGAGTCAGCACCAGAGGGTGGGATGGTGGCCCTGTCCTTCTTGCCAGGGCTGGCAGGAGTAGGCACTGGCTTCCTCTTCTTCCCCATCGTTGTTGGCTGGAGATGTGTCTGGCAGCAGGTCGTTCCTCTGAATGGTGACCTGCTTGCGAGCTGCATCCTTTTATATCCGCGGGGCTGACGCAATGCATCCTCCCCACATGCACAGTGAATGCTTTGCATCTGCTAGGCATCCGCTAGGCATCTGCTAGGCGTCCGTGATGCATCCGCATCATCCACTAGGCATCCACTCTGCATCCGCTCCTTCCGCTGCGCATCCATTTTGCTGTGCTCCCCCGGAAGCCCTGCGGATGTGTCATCCACTTCCATCTGCTTCCATCCGCTAGGCTTCCTACGAACATCCGCTTAACATCTTCGCTACGTCCTCTCCCCGTCCATTCCTTTCCATTGTTGTCCCCTCTGTTTATGCAAATTTGGGGCACTTTTGTGAGCGGATAACAACGGATGGAACATTTTCTCATCCGCTGTGTCCTTTTGACATACTTTTTGTATCCATCGGCCGATGTGACAGGGCCTTTGGTGTGTACACGATCACCCACAGAACGGTAGCAACTAAGGTAGGATCCCACAACTGGAGCATTGTGCTTTGCCAATGGGATATGAGTCCAACAGTCCCATGGCCTTTATTTCAATACTCTTGTGTTGAACTATTGACCAATAAAGATGCCTTATATGAAGCATATCTAGAACTTGAAAATGGCAAGAAAGTGGGCATTGATGTTGTAAGTGGTAATCATGTGCCAGTGCTTCTTCCATGATGTTTAAGTATGGTTCCTGTTGGGTATATTTATCACATATAAACATACACATATATGAGAAACAATTCTTGGAGCAGGGGTGTCAAACTTGTGTTGTTATGGCAGCATCTCATGATGTATTGGGACTCCTCCTCCTTTGCTAAACTGGATGGGGGTGTGGCCAGCATGTGACACATCTGGCCAATGGGCCGTGAGTTTGACAGCTCTGCCTTGGAGGAATTCTGACACATGAGCACTCAAAGAAAATATAGCCTTCAGTGTTAGCATGTATTTCTGAGAACTATTATTTAGTTTGTTTTGCAAACATGTACTGTGATTTTGCATTTGCTTTCTTAAAATCTGTTTATCAGGAAGGATTTTCCTTATAAGAGGAACAAAGGATTTCCTCTTCTGTGTTACAACTGATTTGGCAGCATTGTCATGCCCTTGGGATAACAAAATGTACCTCACAATGAAATCCATATGGAAACGGATAGCTGGATGATAGCCATATGTTTTAATTGAGCTGATCCTAAAGCACTGAGAAAAGAACATGCCTTTGCAAGAGGCAAAAACCATTGTCATAAACCCAGCTGTCATTGGCCAGAAGCAAATGGCATGGAATGTCATACCGCACCAAAGCAAGGAAAGCCATTTTAGGATTAACGTGGAGGATGGTCCCCTTGAGTTATTGTAATCACTGCAAAAATTAACTGTAACTTTAATAAAATTATATTAAAAATGTTAAGACTCTAGAAAGAGTGCAGAGAAGAGCAACAAAGATGATCAGAGGACTGGAGGATAAAACATACAAAGAACGGTTGCAAGAATTCAGTAATTTAATGAAAAGAAGGACTAGAAATGATATGATAGCAGTGTTCCAATATCTAAGGAGCTGCCACAAAGAAGAGAGAGTCAACCTATCCTTCAAAGCATCTGAAGGCAGGACAAGAAGCAATGGATGGAAACTAACCAAGGACAGATCCAACCTAGAACTAAGAAGAAATTTCCTGACAGTTAGAATAATTAATCAGTGAAACAACTTACCTCCAGAAGCTGTGAATGCTCCAACACTGGAGGTTTTTAAGAAGAGACTGGATAATCATTTGTCTGAAATGACATAGGGTCTTCTGCTTAAGCAGGGGGTTGGACTAGAAGACTTCCAAGGTCCCTTCCAACTCTGTTATTCTGCTATTTTGTGAACTAAGCTGAATTAATCTTCAATGCTCGGCCATTTTGATGACTCATCATCAATGTCTAGAGTGGTTGAAGAAGAATGAATCAGAGCCTTCCATCTTTTTTCAAAGCTCGGTTTGAATAAATGTAAGTTCACAGTATAGGTGTCGCATTGTTTACCTGAGGAAGATAAAGACATGCTGAGGGGGTTAATCATAAACATTTCTAGATCTGGTAGCCATATTATAAATGATCATAACTTTCCCACTGCAATATTGTGGCTTCTTCACATCTATTTAAAATAAACAAATTTGGAATGTCCCAATCTATACTTACTTTACAAATAGTCCTTGATCACCATTAAAACCAGAACTTCCATTACTGAGCAAAGAGGTTGTTCAGTGAGTTGCATCCAATTTTATGTCCTGTTTTGCAACTGTTATGAAGCAAATCATTGTGGTTGTTAAGTGAATCTCATGGCTGTTAAGTGAATCCAGATCCCATTGACTTTGTTTGTCAGAAGCTAGCTGGGAAGGTTGCAAATGGCGATCACATGACTACAGAATGCTGCAACTGTTTAAATACACGCCAGTTGCCAAGCATCCCATGCTTGATCAGTTGGTTAGGACCAGTCCTAAGTGACTATTTTCAGTGCCATTGTAACTTGTCGCTAAATAAATGGTTGTAATTGAGGACTGCCTATATAATGCCCTGGGTCCTATCCACAGATATCACCCATTCCATCATGGGATGTTCAGTTGCCTGACAATCATTATTATGGGTCATGATATGACAAATGTGATTCCATGAATACAAATGAATCAAAAATACTGAGAAGGACAGAGAGGAGAAGCTATAGATAAGCTTGAGCCCTGAATCATTCTTTCTTTCTTTCTTTTTTTTTTAATGAACCACCAAGATAATAAACATAGCAATGAATTCAAGCAAAGGTCCTTGTCCTCTGCTTTTGCTGGCAATGAGATTTATTTATCTATAATTCAGTGCATTTATCAAACAAGCTTCACGCCAATCCAATTAATTATTTACCAACCAAGCTTTCTTGTGCAGCCCAGTTTCTAAGTTGTGCTCACAGGCCAGAGAAGCCTCGCCTTTTCCGATTATCAATTGTAGGCATGTTAGCAAAATGAAGGAGGTCCTAGTTCCTTTTCTGTTTTTTCAGTTTTGCAGTCTTTATTTCTTGCTTGTTTGCTTGCAAATGCATTTACTCCATGCAGCAGGATTCCTGTCCAAGACTTTCCATTCACCATGCATTGGCCAGATAAAATATACATATACTTGCAATAGCAAATAATACACGAAGAGAACTCTGATGTAAACTTAGTGAGAAACACATCTTAAGACTACAATCTTCCAAAAGAAAGTTCTGTATGGCCCAAGGGGTTAAGTTTTGGGTTGCAATTTCAGTATTTGTCCCACTTACTCATATTCTCCACAGTCTAGTATCTCTCTCATCTCAATCTGCTCACTCCCCTGGCTCCTGTTCTTTTGCATTTTTAATTATAAAAATTCTCAGGGCAGGAAGCTTTCTCCCCATATTTTTGGCTAAAGTTTGCAAACATCATCACATGCATAAATGAAGTCACAGAGGAAACAGTAAGAATCATATGAATGGCATATCTTACTTTTTTATTTAATTTTTATTTTAAGACTTCTCACTTTGTTTAATTGATGGGACTGAGAAGATGCCAATCCTGACTGATCTTGTAGACTGAATAGAGACAAGTGGAGACTTGTTGACTTGAAGATGTGTAAGTCTTGTGCCATGTAGAGCTTTATAGAAAACTACCATGACTTTGAATTGTATTTAGCTCAGTGGTAGCCAGGACAGCTTCCATAGTAACGTCACAGGAACATATTGTGATGATTCCTCATCTTCTTTTTAACTAAATGTAATGTAGGAATTCTTCACCTAAGGACTATACACACCATTGATTACCTCAGGCAGTGATAGGAATAGTGTTCTGTGGTTATATGGACAGCATGACTATACACCACCAAGGCACAAGGAACACTATTATTTTCCCACCATTATCTTCCCATCAAAGTAGTACCTATTTACCTACTCACATTTGCATGGCTTCCAACTGTAAGGTTGGCAAGAGGCTGGGCAAATAACAGGAGCTCACCTCATCACACAATGCTTGGGTCTCAAACTGCCAACCTTCTTAACCACTAGGCCACTGCACCCTCCCTTAAGGCAAGACTAAAACTCATTGTCTTCTGGTTTCAAAGCCAGCACCTTTAACCATTACACCAACTTGGTTCTTCTCCAGTTCATGTATGTACATCACATGCCCAGACTTAGGCACACATAAAGCAACCTATAGCAATTATAATTTAATTGTAATGTTATAATTTGAATACATTTTTATTTAGCCCTCTATTTATTTAGTTATTTCTTACTTGCCAGGCACTTGGACGCATTTTTCTCATCAACAAGAAGGTGCCAGAGAATGCTTTGGGAATAATTATGCAGAGGTTTTCTGCTGTCAAACTGATTGGAGACTTCAAAGTAGAAAATCTCGTTTGCTTGTACCAAACTCACTATTTCCCTTGGAGAAAAGCCAGGTGTTGTTCAATGGAAAGAGTCCACCAATGCTTTTGACTAACTGGCAGAGGCGGAGTTTGCTTCTGGGCTGGATCTGAAGTTAAAGCTGGTAACAGCCAGCCAGATGCCCTGGGCTATGTATGAAATCATCTACAGGGAAGTTACTTGATCTACACCATCAATTGGATGTAAACTCTGGTTTCTCTATGTTGGCTTAGAAAAAAATGGAGTTACTCTGAGTTAAGGTTTTTAATAAGAGATGGGCCAATGTTAAACTTTGATTCATTATAGAATGGTTTATATGACCTGAAGTGAGGTAATTAGGTAAAACTACTTGGAACACATAGTCTTCAAATTCATTTTGATCATGCTTCACCAAGCAGAAAATAACATTACACCAAAGGATATTTATTCTTCCACTTGAATGTTAGTATAAGATGAGCAAATCAGATGATCTCTCTCTCTCCCTCTCTCTCTCCATCATCTCCATCCATCCATCCATCCATCCATCCATCCATCCATCCATCCATCCTTTTTACTTGGAAATAAGTCCAGAATATCTAACCATGCTGCTAGAATGAGCAGTTTGCTTGCTTTTCCCATTTGCCATCAGACCTGTTTCCCTAACACTGCAATTTAGATTGCAAGAAGAAATCTGAATAGTTTCATCCAGTCTTTTGTCTATCCCAAGGAGCTTCCTGCTGTGATGGGGAAGGGGGAAGCAGTCTGTCATAGAGATATGCACATGGAAGGATGAGAAATTAGAATCATACCTTGCACAACAGATGGAGAAACTGTGGGATTGTGTTCCTGTGTGGGATGCAAACCAAACTCAGTAATAAATGTCTAAGACATTGAGAAGATGGAATGGAAATCACAGAAATAGGAAAGATTGATCCCACAATGCCTATATTCCCAGTTTCTGTCAAATACAAGAAAACTGTTGTGTAGCCTGTAACAAAACTTTAATACAGAATTAAAAACAGTTCAGCTTTGGGAAATAGTATACTTTGTGACCAGCAGCAGTCTTTGATACAAGAGGTGGTGCTCCCTATTCTGAAAGAGGCAGTGGGACCTTCCTTTCCTCAAGAGGCCATCCTTGGACCCAACATCTTCAATTATTATCAACCAGTCTCCAAACTTCCCTTTCTGGGGAAGATTGTTGAGAAAGTGATCAGTTTGCTTCTGATGAGGACTCTGGAGGAAATGTCTCTAGATCCACGTCAGTCAGATCATGTTGGAATTGGGATGGTGGTGCTACATCCATATTTGTACTCTTTTATCTCTCAGTAACTTTCAACACTATCCAACACAGTATCTTATTGAGTTGGAGGCTGCAGTGGCTCATGTAGTAAGATGCTGGTCTTATGCACCACTGAGGTCAGCAGCTCAACAGTTTGATTCCCATGAGTGAATAAACCATGTAAGAACAAGAAAGGAGCCTATCCCAAATGCCTACCAGCATTCAGGTGTCCCATGGGTAAAGATAAACACCGCCAAAAAAATTTCCTTTCACAGAGGCAGCCAGCCACCTCAGTGATCCCTGGCTAACATGTTCCATATGCTAAATAAATAAATAAATCCTTCTGAGTTGTCTATTTGGGATCATTGTTTTATGCTGGTTTCTTCCTTTCTCCATGGCCTCTTCCTGCTCCATGGCTGAGTCAGGAGAGATCAGTGCCTTGCCTGTATGGGATGCTGCAAGGTTCTAGCTTTCTCCCACTTTTTTTTTCAACTTTTACATGAAAGTGTGAGTCATCAACTGGTTTGAGATTTGGTATACACTGATGATACCCAGTTATATCTTTCAACTCTGCATCAGCCAACTGAGCCTGTTGAAGTTCCATCCCAGTGCTGAGTTTGGTTAGGAAAGAACAGTCTCTGACTCAATCCTACCAAGACAGAGAGGTTGTGGATGCTTTGGCCATGCAGATCTGGGGATATTTCATGTTTGACTTTGGATGGGGTGGTACTTCCTCATTCAAAGGCAGTGTACTATTTATGGGATCCACAGCTGCTGTTCAATGAGCAAATGGCAGCTGTGGACAGAAAGGCCTTTGCACTGCTCCATCTGACGAATCATCCATACCTTTTCCTAGATCAGGAGACCCATCAGACAACCACTCATACCCTGGGCAACTTCATAGCTTGAATACCACAATGTGTTTTGAAGACCACCTGGAATCTTAAACTGGTCCAGAATGCAGTAGTGCAAACAATGATGAACATGCTGTGGGGTAGCCATGTAGTACCTCATGAGCTGCAGTTGTGGCTAGTTTTCTTCTGGATGGAATTCAAGGTACCTGGTTGCTACCTATAAAGCCCTCCATTGCCCAGAGCCTAATTACTTGGAGGACTGCCTGCTTACCATACTATCTGCCAGGTCAATTAAACCTTGTAGGGTTAGCATGTTCCAGGTTCCTTTAATTAAGCCAGAGGTAGGGAATTATGGTCTTTTTATGACTTGTGGATTTCAAGTCCCAGAATTCCTGAGCCACCTATGCTAGCTTAAGAATTCTGGGAGTTGAAGTCCACAGGCCATAGAAGGACCAGTTTCCCACCCGAGTTAAGCAATGCCTACTACCAGGACCCTGAAAGGATGCCATTTCTATCCCAGCACCTTCCCTCTCCTTGAGTTTTCCCCAAGATCTGACTAATCCCACCCTGCTCATGTTTTGAAGAGGCCTAAAGGCCAGGCTTTTCACCCAGGCTTTTGGTGAGTCTGACTGAAACCTACTTTTAATCTTGGTGGCTTTCTTTGTTTTTCAGCAGGTTTGTTATTCTTCCATATCTACCCTTTTTCTTCTTTTTTGTCAATTTTTTGTCAATTTTTTGGAATTGCAGGGAGTCAGACAACATATACATTTAGTGAATAATAATCAGTTGCACCATGACAAATGAAGCCAATGCACCTAGTATTATTTGCCAGTGGGCTGCCATGGAAATTGGGAATATAATAAATTAAATAAATACACATGATGGTATTATCGGGAACTACCCAATATCAGCTAATGTTATTTTTTTCTCCCTCAGAATGAAAAAGTGGCTTTCCACATTTATAGCAAGATTTGGAGAGAATTTAATGACAAAAGAGATTCATTGGAGACCCCATCCCAGTGGTGGCATTCAGCAGGTTCTGACCAGTTCTGGAGAACCGGTAGTGGAAATTTTGAGTAGTTCAGAGAACCGGCAAATACCATCCCGCCCCCATCTATTCTCTGCCTCCTGAGTTCCAGCTGATTGGCTGGGTCTTTTTTTGTTGCTGTGCACAGGAGAACGGAGATGGAAAGCAGGTTTGCGGGATGAAGAGGGAATGGAGATTTTGCAGTAACCTCCCAGGAGTGGGGAGGGAATGGAGATTTTTCTTCCCCTGCCATGCCCACCAAGCCATGTCCACAGAACTGGTAGTAGAAAAATTTGAATCCCACCACTGCCCCATCTCCCTTCTCTTTCTTTTCTCCACATTCTTTGTCAATGCAATTTCTTTTCCCTACTTTTTTTTTGGACATAGGAAGGCAATATCTCAGCAAATGGGAAAATTTAGGGTGTATGTGTCAATGAAACGTACTAAATTAATTGCAAGTAGTCCTCAATTTACAACTATTCATTTAGTGACCAAAGTTAAAAAGGAACTGAAAAAGTGACTTATGCCCATTTTTCACATTCACAACTGTTGCAGCATCCCCAGGATCACGTGAATAAAACTTTGATACTTGGCAACTGGCATGTAGTTATGATGGGCCATGTGATCCCCTTTTGTGGCCTTCTGACAAGCAAAGTCAACGGGGAAGTCAGGTTCACTTAACAACCATGTTACTAACTTAACAATGGCAGTGATTCGCTTAACAGTGCCAAGAAAGGTTATAAAACGAGACAAAAAATAATTTGACATCTGTCTTGCTTGGTAAGAGAAATGCTGGTCTCAGTTTATTGAGAGTTTTGCAGCATTAACTCAGTGCCAGAAAAATAAACACAGATGGCTGATGCTTCATTTGACATCTTTATAAACATAAGTAGATTTTTAAAAACCAGTTGTAGATTTCTCCAACATGTAGCAAACTCAAACAGAAACATGTTGCAAGGTCAGATCAGAGCTCCAGTCTTCAGCAAGCAAGCAAGTTAGTTTCATCTTCAATAGACAGACTCAGAGCTCAACATAGCTTCAGAGCTGCAGAACTTAACATAGTTGTAGAGTTGCAGAGCTTAAAGCCCATGTCACACTGCACCAACGGATGCAAAGAGGATGTAAAATGGACAAAAAAGCTTGCCATCCATTGGAAAACGTGATGCATCCGTTGTGTACTCACTGCATATGTCTTTCATATGCTCTATCCGTCGAGCATCCGTCTGCTGCTATTTCATCTGCTCAAAATGTTTTGAGCTGCACAAAACTTTTTGAGCGGATGAACTTTCTGCCGCGTACGATCTACATCCGTGACATATAAGGGCAACAAACGTTCTACGTCCGTTGTCATCCGTTACACGTCCGATGTATCCTCTCGGCATGCTCTGGGCATCTGCGCAACTCACATCCGCTGCAGCTGAAAATGGAAAGAGGGAGGAAGCGAAAGGTACGCGGAACGTCCACACAGTGTTAGTAGCATGGACATAGAAAGGATGAAAGCGGATGCAGCTCAGATATAAAGCATTAAAATGGACAAAATGTTCGTATATGGGACGTATCTCAGATATTTAGGATGTCTGGAGTATGCCTAGAGTATGTGGAAGGACACCTAGCAGAAAACTGACATTTCCTATAAAAAGGGGGAGGAAATCACCTGGATCTCAGTATTAGTCCAGCAGCCCTGGTGTGCAGACCTCTTCACCCTTGGTCTTGCTCTTCCACATCATCCATTGATGTCCACCATGGATCATTGCACACTCCTTTTGGTAGCCGCCATCATTCAACACCAGAACCAAGCCCTCTTCAGACTGTTTCACCTTTTCTACGCAAGGAGAAGGAGATGTCCAAGAGCTGTGTGGGTCCGAAGATGGATCGGGAGAAGAGTGGAGTTTGGACTCTATAACAAGCTGATGGTGGAGCTGAGGAATGAAGACCATCGTGCATTCCAGCACTTCATGAGGATACCACCAGCCATGTTTGACGAAGTTGTGGAGCGTCTGAGACCCAGGTTGACCAAGCTGAGCACCAACTTCTGTCCCAGCCTGGACCCTGGATTGAAGGTGGCACTGACTCTGCGGCACCTGGCCTCTGGGACCACAAACAGAAACATGCAATATGCCTGGAGGGTGCCACACAACACCATCAGCATTATGGTCAGAGAAGTGGTGCAGGCCATCATCGAAGAATACGTGGAGGAGCTCCTCCAGTGTCTCACCACTGAAGAAGGCTGGAGGAAGGTTGCAGAGCAGTGGTATCAGAGGTGGAACTTTCCCCACACTGTTGGAGCCATAGATGGGAAGCACGTGGCCTGCAAAGCTCCAGCCAAGTCGGGGTCCACTTATTTCAACTACAAGGGCTTTTTCAGCATCATCCTCTTTGCCATGGTTGATGCTGACTACAAGTTCATGTACATCGATGCTTCAGGCAACGGGTCAGCTTCAGATGCCCAGGTATACAGCGCAAGTGACCTCAAGGATGGGCTGGAACGCAACCTCATCATGGGTTTCCCAGATCCAGACCCCCTACACAAGATGTGCCCTACTTAATCGTGAGTGATGACGCCTTCTCCCTCAGAACCTACCTCATGAAACCCTACACTTCACGATACCTCACCCGTGAAGAGAGGATCTTCAACTACAGGCTGCCCAGGGCAAGGCGGGTGGTGGAGAACGCCTTTGGCATCTTGGCCAACAGGTTCCAGATACTTCTCACCACCATGCAGCATCACCCAGGGACTGTGAGGAGCATCGTGGAAGCTTGCTGCATCCTGCACAATCTCATGTGCACCCGCTACCCAGTGTTGCAGAACAGGCTTGTGGACCATCAACAAGGGCATGGGGACATGGAGCCTGGGGAATGGAGGCAAGGACAAAACCTGAGAGACACTGTGGATGTGCAAGGCCCCAACAGAGCTTCACGTGAAGGGAAGAAGCAGCGCAACCTTCTGAGACACTGGTGCAACTCCCCAGCTGGAGCAGTGGAGTGGCAAGACAGGATGGTAGATGCTTAATGGATGCTTCCTTGAGCCTGTCTCATCACAGTGATGACATTGTGCCATGTATGTTGAGTGGCTCTACAATGAACAGGGCATTAATAAAGAGCTTTGTTTATATTGAAATGTGTTGATCAATGATTAAATTGTTATTGATAATAAAGGGCCATATGTGTGGCAGCTGGGAGGGTGGACTATACAGTCCCACTATGCTTGCACTGGAGGTTTATCTATCCCACAACTATCCTTACCCATCCCACAACTATCCTTATCCCACAGCTATTCTTACCCATCCCACAGCTATCCTTACCAATCCCACAAGCATGCAAAGGCTTAACCCTTTTTTCAAAGTTTTCCCCAACACTTTATTAAGTAAAAAAAATGGCCCAAGTCATTTGGCCAAGTGACCCAAGTGAAGCAAAGAAAACCTTTATTAATAACAGTAAAGTGTAGGACTTTATTTAAAAAGCAAAAGGAACCAAGAAAAGTGTCCCCTGCAATGATAAAGTGAACAGGTAACAACTCAGTCTCTGGCACTCTTCTCAGTCACTCTGAGGTGTGCCCATGGTCTCAGATGTAAAGGGGCCAGGGGCTGTGGAGGTGGCTGTTGCTGGAGTGCTCGTCTGAGGCACCATTGGGGTGCCTGGCCCCGAGAGTACAACAGGAGATGGTGTGTGCAGAAAGCTCTCAGAGAGCTGACTCAGTCCCGTGAGGTTGAGAGGCCCTTTCTCAAATACCTGGGATGTGAGGCCCAAGACTAATGACAGATGTTCTGAGGAAGGGCTTGGCTGTGGGGTGGAGGAAGGAGGAGTGTAGTGTGGCTGTCTGGTCTGCAGCTGGGTCAGGTGAGGCATCTGTGGCATCTGTGGCGTCCGAGGAACCTGGGTGTGGACTGGGAAGGGCTGCCTCTGCTTTGGGAAGTCCTGGTAGTGGTAGGCCTGGAAGGCGAGGAGCTGCTGAAATCCATGGAAGGGCTGTGACATCGCCTGGGGTGGAGGAGCAGACCTGGAGTGGGTAGGAGCAGGTTCAGCTGGGCCTGGATGGTGGTGCAGAAGAGCTGTGATCCTCTCCTTCATCGCCTGGTACTGGGCCTCGGGTATGTCCATGAGGGTCTGGCTCACGTACGTGATGGAGGGCTTGCAGTTAGAGGATGGTATGTCAAAGTGGACCAGCTGGGAGAGGAGATCTGTGCTGGCCTTGATTGTGTCCCTGATCTCCAAGAGGACAGTGTGGCTTTGTCCTTCCAGTCTGCCTCTCTGCCTCCTTTCTGTGGAGGTGGAGCTGGGGGTGGGAGTGGGTTGGTCTCTGGTGGCTGCTTCTTGCTCCATCTGAGACAGGGGATCCTTCATGTCCTCTGGCATGGGGAGTGCAGCTGTCATGGGGTCCTCCATCGTGGGGTCCTCCAAAGACACCTGCCTGGACACGGTAGCTGTCTCCTGGCTGGAAGAAGAGTGGCTCTCTGTGGGCTGTCTGAGGGAGAGGGTTGCCAGAGGGACTGCTCCTCAGTGGCGGATCTCACCCTCCAGGAAGCTGCACCTGGCCATGACATTGGTCTCCTGGTCAGTGAGCTTGACAGCGGCCTGCCCGGATTTCTTCAGATGCAGCTTGCCATACCAGGTGTGCATGTGCTTCCACCACCCAAGGAGTACATCTGAAGTGTAGCCCAGGCTCTCCGCCTTCTCTCTCCACACTGCCTGCTTCCTCTTGGTGTCGCGATAGAGCCTGTGGCCCTTCCTCCACAGGTACTCATTCTCCCTCAGCCATTCCACCACCTCATCCTCATGCTCCTCGGAAATGGACTATTGTTTCCTCTCCCCCTTCTCCTTGCCTTGCCTCTTCCTCCCTCTGGCAGGGCCTTCAGGGCCTTCAGCAGCAGGGCTTTGAGGGCCTTGGGGCTGGTCCATCACAGCAGCAGCAGCAGCAGCAGGAGAAGCACCAGCAGCAGCAGGAGAAGCACCAACAGCACCAGCAGCACCAGCAGAAGCAGCAGCAGGAGAAGCAGCAGCAGGAGAAGCACCAGCAGCACCAGCAGCAGGAGAAGCTCCAGCAGCAGCACCAGCAGCAGCAGCAGCAAGAGAAGCACCAGCAGCACCAGCAGCACCAGCAGGAGAAGTACCACCAGCAGCAACACCAGGAGCACCAGCACCAGCAGCTTCAGAGTCAGCGCCATGGGGTGGGATGGTGGTTCTGTCCTTCTTGCCAGGGCTGGCAGGAGTAGGCACATGCTTCCTCTTCTTCCCCATGGTGTTCTCTCAAGATGTCTCTGGCAGCAGGTCTTTTCTCTGAATGCTGACTGCTTGCGAGCTGCATCCTTTTATATCCACGGAGCTGACGCAATTCATCCTCCCCGCATGCGCAGTGAACGCTTTGCATCCGCTATGCATCCACTATGCATCCTATAGGTGTCCGTGATGCATCGGCGTCATCTGCTAGGCATCCGCTAAGCATCCACTCCTTCTGCTACGCGTCCGCTTCGCTGTTCTCCCCTGGAAGCCCTGTGGATGTGTCATCCGCTTCCATCCACTTCCATCCGCTAGGCTTCCTACGAACATCCGCTTTACATCCCCGCTACATCCTCCCCATGTCCGTTCCTTTCCATTGTTGTCCTCTCTGTTTATGCAAATTTGGGACACTTTTGAGAGCGGATAACAATGGATGGAAAATTTGCTCATCCGCTGTGTCCTTTTTGCATACGTTTTGCATCCGTTGGCCAGTGTGACCTAGCCTTAACAAAGAGCCACACCTAGGCTACCTTTAGTTTCACTTTCCAGCTCAGGCTATTTCTAGTTTCAGTTTCCAAACTATCCTCATTGGCTGATTTAGTTGCTATGCCTATTCATTGGCTGACCTTGTTACCATGCTCTATTCCAGTTCATGAATATACTCTGACACAGTTGTGGTTGTAAGCCAAGGACTACACTGCACTTATCTTTGAATTGATTTATTTTGTAAGTTGATCCATCCATCCAATTTCAAATGTTGAATTTTGCTTTGGATTAGACTTCCTCCCTGTGTAAAGCCTGGGGGCTGCTTCTCCAACTCCACCCAGCCAAAATCACCCCAAACAAACAGATGGTTCTCAGCTTAATGAGCAATTGCGATATAACATGATTCAGAATTTGTTGGTTTCAGTAAAAAGGGTGATTGAAATTTGGGGAGAGCCTTTCCTGGGACAAGTGCAGCTGCATTTTATGGAAAACCCTTTTCAACTATATAAAGAGACAGAGGCTACTTGCCTGTAAAAATGCATGAATATAAAAAAGGGGAAAAAAAGCACCATCAGATCTGACAGCCCTTTTTGGATTTATGAGGGTTCTTGGGCTGAAACACTGAGTTAGTGAGGTAAGGGGCAGGTGGAAGATGCTTTTGAGGTTAAATAACTAGGTCACTGCAAGATGACCTAGGGATATAAGGGATCAGGAAGGGTGGGCTAAGCAAACAAGGTACCATACAATTGATTCCTGCAGGTGTGCACTGAAAAGAAGCAATCAAAATACTGAAGGGAATACGCTACTTCTTTCTCAGTTCTGAAATTAATGTGTTAACTTATTGCCAAGCTCATCAGAATGTTATGGCTTGTCTTGTTATCGTGATTAGCCATCTATATCCAGTGAGCAGGAAAGAAAGAGTCTATTATAGGTAATCCTCGGCTTATAACAGTTCAGTTAGTGACCATTTGAAGTTACGACAATGTTGAAAAAAGTGATTTATGACCATTTTTCACTATGGTGACCAACTTTTTTACAATGAGAAGGAGGACACAAATAAATTGAAGAAAAAAATATCACAAATAAAAGAAACATTTTATTTATTGCAACAATAATACAAAATACATTGTGTTACACACTGCCATGTTGTGTTTCAATAAGAAGTAAACAAAGCCACTTGTGCACAGTGCACTCTCTCAAAACAATTCTCCTGTGTGGAGCACATGTGTCTCATAATCGCATCTCACCGCATTGTACCGAGCCTTGACGAATCATCATGTCAAATACAAATATGTCACATCACACACAACGGATCGGATCGGCATCAATCAAATATAGAGATTTACAGATTAGTCTTCAAATATCAAAAAGGAGGACATGTAGGAGGACACCTTTCAAGATAGGACAGAACTTTCAAAAGGAGGACTGTCCCCCCTAAAGGAGGACGATTGTTCACCTTATTTTCACCCTGACGACCGTTGCAGCATCCCCATGGCCATGTGATTTATATGCAGATGCTTGACAATTAACTCACATTTATGATGGTTGCAGTGTCCCAGGGTCAAATGATCCCCTTTTGCATCCTTCTAACAATCAAAGTCAATGGGGAAACCAGATTCACTTAACAACCGTGTTACTAATTTAACAACTGCAGGGATTCAGTTTAGAAATGTGGCAAGAAATAGTCGTCAAATATGGCAGCACTCACATAACAAATTTCTCACTGAGCAACATAAATTTGGAGCTCAATAGTGGTCATAAGTCGAGGACCACCTGTAATGACAGATAGAAAGGGACAGGGGTGGCATTCTACTGGTTCGGACCGGTTCAGGTGAAGTGGATGTTAAATTTGCATCTGGTTCACTTAACCGATATTTGAGCTGACCAGCTGGCCCCATCCATCCTGCCCCTCCTCTCCCAGGAGTCTCCACGCAGCTAAGTTTGAATGCAGGTAAGTGCAGGGTCTGCATGGAGGCTCTGGGAGGGGGAAAAAAGGGCCTTCTGGAAGTCCAGAAATGGCCCTTTTTCCGGCTTCCAGAAAGCCTCCAGAGCCCAGGGAAGGCCCTTTTTTCCCTCTCAGAGATCCAATGGAAGCCTCTGGACCCTTGGGAAGGTGAAAAATGGCCCTCCTGGAAGTACTGGAAGTCATGAAATGGGCCTGTTTCCAGCTTCCGGAAGACCTCCAAAGCTCAGGAAAAGCTGTTTTCGCCCTCCCAGAGGCCCAAGGGAAGCCAAAAAAACCAGCCCTTGAGAAGGTGAAAAACAGCCCTCCTGGAAGTTCCAGTAGGCCACACCACCATGGCCATGCCCACCCAGCAACTGGGCAGCGAACTGGTTGCTGGTATTTTTTTTAATCCCACCCCTGGAAAGGGAGTTTGGAAAGTTGGCCTGGAGGAACTGTACAACAGACTCCATATTTCAGTACTTTGTAATTAACCATTTTTAAAGTCATAGATGAAGAATGGTTAAGATCATGAAACAACTTGGAAGAATAGAATAGAATTCTTTATTGGCCAAGTGTGATTGGACACACAAGGAATTTGTCTTAGTGCATATGTTCTCGGTGTACATAAAAGAAAAGATACATTCGTCAAGACTCAAGAATCAAAACACTTAATTGTCATAGGGTACAAAAAACAATAAATGCATACTAGGAAATAGTCAATATAAATCGTAAGAATACAAGCAACAAAGTTACAGTCATACAGTCACAAGTGGGAGGGGATGGGTGGTAAGGAGTGATGAAAAGATTAATCGTAATAGGAATGCAGACTTTGTAAATAGTTGAACAGTTTTGAGGGAATCATTTGTTTAGCAAAATGATGGCTTTCAGGAAAAATCTGTCCTTGTGTCTAGTTGTTCTGGTGTGCAGCGCTCTATAATGTTGTTTTGAGGGAAGGAGTTGAAACAGTTTATGTCCGGGATGTGAGGGGTCTGTAGATATTTTCACAGCCATCTTTTTGACTCGTGCAGTGTACAGGTCCTCGGTTGAAGGCAGGTTGGTTGTAATTGTTATTTCTGCAGTCCTAACTTGATGCAACTAGAGGTAGCGCCTGACTTACCCCCACAATTGACTCACCAATTTCTGTTGTCAAGTAGACAGTTGTTAAGTGAGCTTGGCTCCATTTTACAACCTTTCTTATCACAGTTGCTAAGTGAATCACTGCAGTTATCAAATTAGTAATACGGTTGCTAAGCGAATCAGATTTCCCCATTGACTTTGTCAGAAGGGTGCAAAAAGCGATCACATAATTCCAGGACATTGCAACCATCGTAAATCCATGCCCGTTGTCATGTGTCTGATTTTTGATCATGTGACTAAAGCTATGATGGTGCAAAATTTGAAAGTAGTCTGTGATTGTCTCTCATATCCACAGGCCTCAAAATACTGTTTCTCTTCCTCCAAGCTAATCTTCAGAAGGCCCAACCTCTCCTGAATCGCCACTCTTGAATTATAGCAGGTCTCAGAGCTACAAAAATCCTCTCATCCCCTTCCAATCACAAAGAGAAAGAAATTGCAGTTTGCCCTTTAGCTTCAAAATAAAGGGCATCCAGCCACTAAATATTCAGCAGATTTTTAGAATAGAATAGAGCTAGAAGGGACCTTGCAGGTCCTCTAGTCCAACCCCCTGCTGAAGCAGGTGAATCTATACTATTTCAGATAAATGGCTGCCTAATTTCTTCTTAAACCCCTCCCTCCCAGTAATGGAGCACCCACATTTCTGAAGGCAAGCTATTCCACTGGTTAACTGTTAACTGTCTCCTTAATTCCAGGTTGCTTCTCTCCTTGATTAGTTTCCATCCATTGTTACTTGTCCTGCCCTCTGGTGCCTTGGAGAATAATTTGACCTTCCCTCTTCTTTGTGGCAGTCCCTCAAATACTGGAATACTGTTAACATGTCACCTCTAATTCTTCTTTTCGTTAGATTAGCCACACCCAAATCCTGCAGCCATTCTTCATATGTTTTAGTCTCCAGGCCTTTGATCATCTTAGTTGCTCTTCTCTGAACTTTTTCCACATCTATTTTGTAGTATGATGACCAAGGGTCCCTTTTAAGAAGAGGCTGGACAGCCACTTGTCTTGAAATGTCTCTTACTTGAGCAGAAGTTTGGATTAGAAGACCTTCAGGTCTCTTCCCGCTCTATTCTGATTACTGATTCATATTTTTCATGTAGAAGATCCCAGATTCATTCCCTAGTATCTCTGGTTCAGCTTTCAGTCAGAGACAGTGGTGGTATTCAGCAGGTTCTGACTAGTTCTGGAGATCCGGTAGCGGAAATGTTGAGTAGTTCAGAGAACTGGCAAATACCACCTCTGACTCGAGATTTTACAGTATCTTTCCCCTGCCATGCCCACCAAGCCACGCCCATATAACTGGTAGTAAAAAAAAATTGAATCCCACCACTGGTCAGAGAGATGCTTCCTCTACCGCATGAGATGAAATCTGTTTCATTTAGAAAACAGCTAGGGAGGAATATAATTTATTTAGCTAGAATTTTTATAGGATTTTGCATGGACAAGAAAATAATTTCTCTTCTCTCCCTGGAACTTATCAAGCCCCATGTAGTTGGCATCACAGTGAAAGCAATCCACATCAGTTACATGTCTTGAATGGTATTTCAGACTGAATATAGAATCTTGGAAACAGTAATAGGAATTTCCAAGCTCTCTTTATAGTGAATTAATTATGATGGGGTCTGCTTGAAATGTTTTCAATGTATCCCCACCTGGCCTGAATTACCATTTATGACTCACCTCTAACCTTCCCAGCCTCCCTACAATTTCTCACAGTAATCCAGTGAAGCTGAACGGTGGAAATTTAGTACAGATGAAAAATAGATCTACTTTATACAGAATACTATGAAGTTTAATTTGCCATAACAGGATGTGATAATGACTACCTGCCTACATGGCTTTAAAAGAAGATAGATTCATCAAGAATTTAAAGTCTATCACTTACGTTAACTATTTGGAAAACACAATTAGATTTTTTCTGAAGTACATCAGCTTATGGGATTTCCACATAAAAACTGGACTAGAATTTGAAGTCTTACATCTCCAAAAATTATGTTATAGCATGTTGTATGTGATGCATGAACCAGGCTCCTGTAAGGAAATGATCCTAATTCCATGATTTTTTAAATATCATCTCGCAGAACAACATTAATCAGCATTATTACAAGCCTACAACTGTATAATTGGGACAGCTCTGTAATACTATGACAAAGCATTCAGTTTGAACATAAAACCATTTTCTGCTCCTTCCCATTGTCAAAAGAGATTATGTTTAAAGGTGATAATTGAGCAAAACATAACTAATATGAGCTGTTACAAATGACTTCAACTGTTTTTATTATATTTTCGGTGTTTATTGTTACATCTAGCTGGCCAAAAAGATATTATGTAAAAACAACTAAACTAATATTTGCCTTATAAATGCTTTTTATTTTTTTATTTTTTTTCATTTTTTTAATGAAAATACACTGGGGATTGATTTCAAGCTCTGTTAAATAATAATAACCCCAAAACCACTTGAACACCACCATCATTGGCACAATCGCCAACTGTCAACTCCAAAAGGCAGCTTTATTTGGGCAATTTCATACCTTTAACAGCATCGAAGAACAACATCCGCCTATCCCAGGTTCTTGGGAAAGACTCAATAGGGGGGTAAAAAATGCCAAATCCAGTCCAAATACCTGGCTGATTGTGCAACCTTTCATAATAATAAAGTTTCATTTTAACTTTTCCTTTAAATAAGGTGCCCTCTTGGAATTGCTTAAAGATATTTAAAGTATCAGGAAAAATAATAATAAAAACAAACACCCTATGTATTTGGGTTGATTGTCAACATTTCTGGAAGGCTTCTCTACAGAGGTCTGAGCAGTTGTCAAGAGAAAAGAACTTATTTCCTGGCCCAGTTTCTTTCAGTGCATCTACATTTCAAATGTTGGTGTTTTTTTTCAACCAATTCCCCATTTATTTCCCTTTTCTAGTTGGAAACAGCTGCATTTGTTAGGTTGAGTTGATTCATACAATTAACTGGATTTGGCTACAGGGGTTGTTTTGCAGCTTAAGCCCATGTCATACTGCGCCAATGGATGGAAAGAGGATGTAAAATGGAGAGAAACACTTGCCATCCATTGGTTAACGCAATGCATCTGTTCTGTACTCACTGCGTCCGTTTTTCATACTCTCTATCCGTCCAGCATCCGTCGACTGAGATTCCATCTGCTCAAAAAGTTTTGAGCTGATCAAAACTTTCTGAGTGGAAAATGTATCCAACGCGTCCGTTCTGCATCCGCTACGCATACGGGGAACATCCGTTCTGCATCCGTCATCATCCGTTACGCGTCCGCTACATCCGCTAGGCATCCACTGCGCATCCACGCAACTCAAATCCACTCCAGCAGAAAGCGGACACAGGGAGGAAGCGGAACGGATGCGGAATGGATGCGCAGCATTAGTAGCACGGACAGAGAAAGGATGAAAGTGGATGCAGCTTGCAAAAAAAACATTTAAAGCAGAAAAAACGTTCGCAGAGGGGACCTATCTTGGATATAAAGGATGTCTAGAGGATGCCTAGAGGATGCAAAAGGACACATAGGGGAAAACCTATATTGCTGATAAAAAGGGGGAGCAACTCACCTGGATCTCACTTTCAGACCAGCAGCCCTACTGTGCAGACCTCTGCAGCCTTCATCTGCCTCTTGCTCTTCCACAGCATCCAGTCATGTCCACCATGGATCATAACACAGTCCTTTTGGTAGCCACCATCGTTCTGCAACAGTGCAAAGCCATCTACAGGCTCTGTGAACTCTACAACGGGAAGAAAAGGAGGCGGCCAAGAAGCGTCTGGGTCCAAAGATGGATCGGGAGAAGAGCAGAGTATGGACTGTACAACAAGCTAATGGTGGAGCTCAGGAACAAAGACCCTCGTGCATTCCAGACCTTCATGAGGATGCCTCCAGCCATGTTTGACGAAGTTGTGGAGCGGCTGACACCCAGGTTGACCAAGCAAAGCACCAACTTCCAGCCCAGACTGGAACCTGGGCTCAAGGTGGCACTGACTCTGCGCCACCTGCCCTCAGGGACCACCTACAGGAGCATGCAGTACGGCTGGAGGGTGCCACACAATACCATCAGCATTGTGGTCAGAGAAGTAATGCAGGCCATCATCGAAGAATACCTGGAGGAGCTCCTCCAGTGCCCCTCCACTGAAGAAGGCTGGAAGAAAGTTGCAGAGCAGTGGTATCAGAAGTGGAACTTCCCCCACACCGTTGGAGCCATAGATGGCAAGCACGTGGCCTGCAAAGCGCCAGCCAAGTCGGGGTCCACTTATTTCAACTACAAGGGCTTCTTCAGCATCATCCTCTTCGCCATGGTCTATGCTGACTACAAGTTCACGTACATCGATGCTTCAGGCAACGGGTCAGTTTCAGATGCCCAGGTTTACAATGCAAGTGACCTCAAGGGTAGGCTGGAATGCAACCTCATCATGGGCTTCCCAGATCCAGACCCCCTGCCCAACGACACGCAAGATGTGCCCTACTTCATCGTGGGGGATGACGCCTTCTCCCTCAGAACCTACCTCATGAAGCCCTACACCTCCAGATGCCTCACCCATGAAGAGAGGATCTTCAACTACAGGCTGTCCAGGGCAAGGTGGGTGGTGGAGAATGCCTTTGGCATCCTGGCCAACAGGTTCCAGGTACTTCTCACCACCATGCAGCATCACCCAGAGACCGTGAGGAGGATCGTGGAAGCTTGCTTCATCCTGCACAATATCATGCACACCCGCTACCCAGTGTTGCAGAACAGGCTCGTGGACCACCAACAAGGCAATGGGGACATGGAGCCTGGGGAATGGAGGCAAGGGCAAAACCTGATAGACACTGAGGATGTGCAAGGCCCCAACAGAGCTTCACGTGAAGGGAAGAAGCAGCGCAACTTCCTGAAACACTGGTGCAACTCCCCAGCTGGAGCAGTGGAGTGGCAAGACAGGATGGTAGATGATTAATGGATGCTTCCTTCAGCCTGTCTCATCACACGGATGAGATCGGGCCATGTATGTTGGGTGGGCCTACAGTGAACAGGGCATTTAATAACAAGTTGTGTTTATGTTGACGTGTGGATCAATGTATTAGTATTGATAATGAAGGGCCATATGTGTGGCACCTGGGAGGGTGGACCATACAGTCCCACTATGCTTGCACTGGAGGTTTATCTATCCCCACAGCTATCTTAACCCATCCCACAGATATCCTAACCCATCCCACAGGTATTACCCATCCCAAAGGTATCCCTGCCCACCCCACTGCTATCCTTACCCATCCCAAAAGCATGCAAAGGCTTAAACCATTTCTAAAAGTTTCCACCAAGACTTTATTTAATAAAATAAATGAGGCAAGTGTGTGAAGCAAAGATAATCTTTATTAATAACAAGCTGTAAAAGAAAAATGACCCAAGTCAAGTGTCCAAATAAAGTCTACAGTCTGTGGCACTCTTATCGGTCACTCAGAGGTGTGCCCAATCTCAGGGGTGAAGGGTCCAGGTGGTATGGAGGTGGCTGCTGCTGGAGTGCTGGTCTGAAGCCCCACTGGGGTGCCTGGCCCCGAGAGGACAACAGGTGACAGTGTGTTGAGGAAGCTCTCAGACAGCTGGCTCAGCCCCGTGATGTTGAGAGCTCCTTCCTCCATGCCATGGGGTGTCAGCCCCAGTACCAATGACAGATGTACTGAGGCCGGGCTTGGCTGTGGGGTGGAGGAAGGAGAAGTGTAGTGGGGCTGTCTGGTCTGCAGCTGGGTGAGGACTGGCATGGGTGGCATCGGTGGTGTGGGTGGCATTGGTGTCATTGGTGGCAGCAGTGGCGTGGGTGGCATTGGTGGCATCAGTGAAACCGGTGGCAAAGGTGGTGTCCGATGAACCTGTGCCTGGACTGGGAAGGGCTGCTGCCTGTGCTGCTGGACCTCCTGGTAGCCGTAGCCCTGGTAGGTGAGGGCCTGTGGAAAGCCTTGGAATGGGAGGGACATCACCTGGGGTGGAGGAGCAGACCTGGACTGGGTGGGAGCAGGTTCATCTGGATCTGGAGGGTTGTGAAGCAGATCGGTGATCCTGTCCTTCACCACCTGGTACTGGGGTTCTGCCATGTCCATGAGGGTCTGGTTCACATAGGTGAGGAAGGGCTTGCAGTTGGAGGATGAGGAGTCGGTGTGTACCAGCTGAGAGAGGAGATCTATGCTGCTCCTGATGGTGTCTCATATCTCCAGCAGGACAGTGTGGCTCTGCCCCTCCTGTCTGGCTCTCTGCCTTTCTGTGGAGGTGGAGCTGGGGGTGGATGTGGGTTGGACTGTGGTGGAAGTGCCGTCTCCTTTCTCCCACTGCGCCAGGGAGTCCTCCACGCTCTGCCATGGTTACAACAGCTGTCGGCGGGTTCTCCGTCGTGGCACGCTCCACAGACACCTGCCTGGAGACAGGAGCTGACTCTCTGCCGGAAGAGGACTGGCTCTCAGCAGGCTACCTGAGAGAGAGGGTTGTGAGAGGGGCTGCTCCTCGGTGGCGGATCTCAACCTCCAGGAAGCTGCACATGGCCATGACATGGGTCTCTCTGTCCGTCAGCTTGACCGCGACCTGGGCAGATTTCTTGAGGTGCAGCTTTCCGTACCAGGTGTGCATGTGCTTCCACCAGTCGAGAAGCACCTCCGAAGTGTAGCCCAGGCTCTCCGCCTTCTCTCTCCAAGCAGCCTGCTTCCTTTTGGTGTCCCTATAGAGCCTGTGTCCCTTCCGCCATAGATACTCATTCTCTCTCAGCCACTCCAGCATCTCATCCTCATGTTCCTCCTCAATGTATTGCCTCCTCTCCCGTTCTCGCATCTGCCTCTTCCTCCCTTTGGCAGGACCACATGGGCCCTCATCAGAGGGGCTTCCAGGTTGTAGGGGCTGCTCCTCCATACCAGCAGCAGCAGCAGCAGCACCAGGAGGATCAGCAGCAACAGCAGCAGCAACAGCAGCACCAGCAGGACCAGGATCAGCAGCAACAGAGTAAGCACCAGCAGTGCCAGCAGCGCCAGCAGCGCCAGCAGCACCAGCAGCACCAGCAGGACCAGGAACACCAGCAGGACCAGGAGCACGAGCAGGACCAGGAGCACCAGCAGGATCAGCAGGACGAGGAGAAGCTTCAGCAGAGTAAGCACCAGCAGAAGCACCACCGCCAAAAGCAGCTTCAGCAGATTAAACACCAGCAGAAGCCCCACCACCAGAAGCAGCATCAGCAGAGTAAGCACCAGCAGAAGCACCACCGCCATAAGCAGCAGCATCAGCTCCTCCAGAAGCAGAAGCAGCAGAAGCCCCAGCCCCAGAAGAGTGAGCCCATGCTGCAGAAGCCTCAGCAGAAGCAGAGTGAGGGCCAGGGGGTGGGAGGGTAGCCCTGTCCCTCTTGCCAGGGCTGGCAGCAGATGGCTGAGGCTTTCTCTTCTTCCCCATGGTTGTGGGGTTGCTGGCTGGCAGGCAGGCTGGCAGGCAGGCAGGCAGGCAGGCAGGCAGGCTGGCAGGCAGGCAGGCAGGCAGGCAGGCAGGCAGGCAGGCAGGCAGGCAGGCTGCCTGGAAGCAAGGCTGGCAGGCAGGAAGGCTGGAAGGTAGTCAATGTGTCTGGAAGCAGGTTTTTCCTCTGAATGTTGACCTGCTTGGGAGCTGCTTCCCTTTATATCCGCGGGGCTGACACAATGCATCCTCCCCGCATGCGCAGTGAATGTTAGGCATCCGCTAGGCATCCGCTAGGCATCTGCTAGGCATCCGCTAGGCTTCCGCTCTGCATCCGCTTCATCCGCTAGGCTTCTTCTGTGCATCCGCTTCATCCGCTTGGCGTCCGCTCTGCATCTGCTCTTTCCGTTCCGCATCTGCTTCACTGCACTCCCCCGGAAGCCTTGCGGATGTGCCATCCACTCCCATCCACTAGGCTTCCGTGGAGCATCCACTTTCCATCTGCCCTACGTCCTCCCCCCGTCCGTTCCTTTCCGTGTTGTCTGCTCTGGTTATGCAAATTTTTACCCGTTTTGAGAGCGGATAACAATGGATGGAACATTTTTCTCATCCGCTGTGTCCTTTTTACAAACGTTTTGCATCCGTCGGCCAGTGTGACAGGGCCTTTACCAACACTTGATGTCATATGAGGCCCACTGGAAGAATTAGTGGTTTTCTGGAAAAGAGAGTTGATGCAGTTTCCTTTCCTGCACTGATTCTTATTTTGATTGGATTTTATGGCTACCTTGGGAACTAAAGTCCCTGTTACTGTGCTGCTCCTATGAATGTACTCCTATACATGTACAAAGCCTATATATACAAATCAGATCAAATTTATGATAATTTTCAGTATCCTGGTGATCACATGATTGCCCCCATCCCTCATTTCTGCTGTTTACTTCCAGTTTTTATTTTTCTTAACTTTTTTCTTTTCTTACACTTTTTGCTTCTTGTTGGATTCTTTTCTGCTTACTACAGGTAGTCCTCAACTTATGACCATAAGAGCCCTAAATTTACATTGCTCAGTGAGAAATTTATTAAGTGAGCTTTGCCCCATTTTATGACTTTCCTTGCCACATTTGTTAAGTGAATCACTGTAGGCGTTAACTTAGTAACCTGGTTGTTAAGTGAATCTAACTTCCCCATTGACTTTGCTTGTCAGAAGTTCGCAAAAGGGGCTCCTTTGATCCTGGGATCATAAATCATCCCATCATAAATGTGAGTCAGTTGTCAAGCATCCAAATTTAAATCGTGTGACCATGGGGATAGGTCATAAAAGGTGAAAAATGGTCATAAGTCACCTTTTTTCAGTGCTGTTGCAACTTTGAGAGGTCCCTGAGTGAACCACCATAAGTTGAGGACTGCCTGTACTTATTAGTTTTGTTAAGGCCCGGTCCCACTGGCCGACGGATGCAAAACGTATGCATAAAGGACACAGCGGGTGAGCAAAATTTCAGGGGTGGCTCCATCCATTGTCATCCGCTCCAAAAAGTGGTGAAAATTTGCATAAACAGAATGGAAAAGAATGGAAAAGAACAGACATGGGTTGTATGTAGTGGGGATGTTAAACAGATGTTCATAGGAAGCCTAGCGGATGAAAGCGGATGGAAACGGATGACACCTCCGAAGGGGTTCCGGGGGAGAATTGCGAAGTGGACGCATAGCGGATGAAGCGGATGCATCATGTATGCCTAAAAGAAAGAAAGGGGATGCCGCGCAGATGTATATCGGATGCAAACCGTTCACTGCGCATCCTTTCTATTTCCGTGCTACTAACGCTGTGTAGACGTTCCGTGTATCTTTTGTTTCCTCCCTCTTTCTGTTTTCAGCTGCAGCAGATGTGAGTTGCGAGGATGCCCAGAGGATTCAGAGAGGATACAGCGGACATTTAACGGATGATAAACGAACAAAGAACGTTTGTTGCTCGTATGTCGCGGATTTACATCATACACGGCGGAAAGTTTATCCGTTCACAAAGTTTTGTGCAGCTCAAAACTTCTTGCGTGGATGAAATCGCAGTGGACGGATGCTCGATGGATAGAACGTATGAAATACGTATGCAATGAGTACACAATGGATGCATAGTGTTTTCCAACGGATGGCAAGCTTTTTTTAATGTTTTACATCCTCTTTGCATCTGTAAGTGCAGTGGGACAGGACCTTTACTTTTTATCTGTTTGTTTCAAAGTTTTAATAAAACTGATTTTGTTAAAAAATAGGCATGTTCACTTTTGAATTTATATTCTTTTGAAACAACCTACCGACAAGGTTGGCTGGGGAATTCTGGGAGTTGGAATCTATACATCTTAAGGATGAGAAACACGATGTTATTTATAATAACATAGTCTATTTATAATGTGCCTGATCTGAGTGCTCAGGATTTTTTTATTGGTTGTGCTCTATTCTTTCTACAGATTATGCAGTTGTGTATTGAAAAGAAGTAACTTTTAACTGGTCCTCACGCTTAAGATTGTCACAATATCCACACAGTCACGAGATCAAAATTCTGGTGCTTGGCAACTGATATTTAAAATGGTTGCAGCATCCAGGGATCACATGACCACCATTTGTGATTTCCCCCTTTGTTGGTAAGTGGGGGAAGAAGCCACATTTGCTTAAGGACCACCGGATTCACTCAACAATGATTGTGACTCGCTTAATAACTGTGGCAAAAAAGGTTGTAAAATCAGGAACAACTCACATAACAATCACCTTGCTTAACAATGGAAAGTTTGGCCCCAATTGTTTGTTGTACTTCAAGAACTACCTGTATTAATAATTTGAACACCCCTTGATTTATCTAAGGTGTGGTCACCCAGTGCTATTTGGGACAACAACTTCCAGTCATTGTAACTGACCATTAGGTCTGGGACTGATGGCATTTAACATAAAAAACAACAACTCTGGAGGGCCTCTGTCCCTTAGACCACGGGCGGGAAACCTTGGCCCTTTTATGACTTGTGGACATCAACTCCCAGAATTCCCAACCCATGCAGGCTCAGGAATTCTGGGAATTGAATTCCTTGCACAGCTCAGGAATTCTGGGAGTTGAAGTCGATAAGTCATAAAAGGGTCAAGGTTCCCCACCCATTCCTTAGACTGATCCATAGAGATGTATCCAAAGCTTTTTTTTTTTTTTTAAAGCGATCTTATCTTCTTCATGAGGCCCATCTCCTGCACTAAAAGCCTTGGGTCTCTCAGCAGAAGCCTGAAAATGCTAGGTCATGGTATTATATAAAAATAATAGGATATCTTGTAGGTTAGGCAGCATCTCATGGGATTTTCAAACTTCATTTTCTCAACTCAGCTTCAGGGAACTCTGGCTGACAAATGCTGAGCAGGAGGTCACGTGGCAGAATGCGATGCAACACCCAAACCCTCATTTATCACAGTGCAGAGGTGCTGCACTGCTGGGCTTCAATCTGACCTCAGGAATGCAACCCTCTTAATCAGAGCCAGCAGGATTTGAGATTTCACCCCTTGGCAGAAAGTGCTTTATAAGCCGAGTCCTCAAAAAACAAACAAACAAACAAACATGTCCACTGTTCCAGCCATTTTACAGACAGGAGAACTGAGGGAGAAATTAAGAAACTAGGTATAGAACAATCTGAAATACTGTACTAAGGAATTTAGTAGATAGTGTCTGCTGCATAGAGTCACTGGGTTATGTGTTTTTCATTGCACAGTTCTTTGGCATTCGGGCAGTTGCAACTCCAGCCTGTGATGCCTTTTAGAAAACCACCCACTTGGTACAGAATACGGGCAGCTTAATAGCTAACTAGACCTGAGCGATAATGTGTGTGTTCGTATTTTATCTTCCCTGTAAGTTCTCATCTCACATGGGACCCAGACTTTTGATCTTTAAAGATTATCACAGTTTGGAGCCTGTTTTTCCCCACCAAGATCAGTTAACCACTTTCTGTGATCATCATCTGGGCCTTTTCTTTAAGTGATACATTTTTCATCTGTCCTGCCTTTCATTGCATTGTGTAACTGCTATTTTTATTCGGCAATATACTATAAAATAGCTGGAGGCTTTTGCTATTAGGTCACCTAAAGAAGGTGATCTACTGAATCCAGCATTTAGCTTTTTTAACAGATTAACAGAGTTGGAAGGGACCTTGTAGGTCAACTAGTCCAACCCTAAACCATTTCTGACAAATGGCAGTCCAGTCTGTTCTTGAAAGCTTCCAGTGATGAAGCTCCCACAACCTCTGAAGGCAAGCTGTTGCATTAGTTGATTGTTTTCACTGTCAGAAAATTTTTCCTTATTCCTTGGTTGAATCTCTCCTTGATCAGTTTCCATCCATTATTCTTGTCTGGCCTTTGAGTGCTTTGGAAAATAGCTTGAACCACTCCTCTCTGTGGCAGCCCCTCAAATATTGGAAGACCACTATCATGTCTCCCCTGGTTCTTCTCTTCACTAGACTAGCCATGCCCGGTTCCTGCAACTGTTCAATGTATATATTAGCCTCCATTCTCCTAGTCCTCTTGGTTGCTCTTCTCTGCACTATTTCTAGACTCTGAACATCTTTTTCATAGTGTGGTGACCAAAACTGGATGAAGAGGAGTATTAGTACCTCACTTGATCTTGATTGTATCACTCTGTTAATGCAATTTAGGATTGCATTGGCTTTTTTGGCTGCTGCTGCACACTGTTGGCTCATATTTAATTGGTTGTCCACTAAGACTCCAAGATCCCTCTTTCCAGCATCAGAAAGAACCAGTCCTGGAGGCTGACTGGGGAGAAAGTAGAAAAGGCTTTCGTGAGTAGAGTTCCCTCTGCAACTCAGAGGAAAAATTACCAAAAACATTCTATGGTATCTGCACTTTAAATACTATACTAAACAGGAACTTCTGGTTTGCAAGGTGTGGCGGTGGCAGGAATCCGCGATCGTGCACGGTTTCTGCTGCGCTCGCCGCTGGAGTGCCCCGAGCCAACTGGCTTCGGGGCTATAGCTACCCCGTAGAGGTAGCTGAAGACAGGGGAGACCTAGGGGTCAGGGGGAGGTGTACCCCCCTCCTCAGCTGGCTTAACTCCCTTTTCCGAAAGCGGGAGAGCGGTGGTCAGAAATGGCCGCCACAAAGCAGCTTTCATCCGGAAAAGAATGTGCAGGAGGAAGCTGAGAAGTGAAAGTTTGGGCTGACTGGGAGGAGAAGCAACATCCAAGATATCCTGCAATTTAAATTTTGGAAAAAGATACATTGTTCCCTAAGAAGATCTAGAAGCAGCGAATGAAAGTGAAAAGGGAAAGTTTGTTTTTTCTCACTCTCCTTCCTTATGGTGACAGCAGATGAATGAGAAATTGGAAAAACCCGCTTTGGCATCAGCAGGTAATCAAACTGGAAAATTAAAGCTAAGGGGACAATAAAGATTTCTGAACACTAGGAAAAAAATTTTTTTATGCTGTAAGTGGGAAGGGAGAGGATAAGAATTAAGATTAGGATTTGGCTGGAGGAGATTGCTTGGAATTTAAAAGACTAGAACAAAATCATAAGACTTCTAAAAGACACATTTTAATTGGAACTTTGTAATTGAATTACAACCCCAGGAAGAGAAAGTGAAAAAAAGAAGAAAGTGTTAAATGAAATAGACTGTGTGCATCTGGGCTGTTTGGTGACTTTGGGACTTTTGAAATTCTTATTTGAATGATTAAAATCATTTGGGTTGTCTAAATTTTTTTTTTACAATGGCATTATTTGTGGATGAACTGAAAATGGAATTTATAAAATATAAAGAAGAGGAGCAAGAAGGGAAGGGATCTTTTGGCTCCATTTTTCATTTTTTAGAAATGGCGATTTCTACGTATGAGAAACTACAAGAACAAGAAGATTGGGATGAAGAAGAAGCCATCTTTAACGAACAAGCAACTTTATCTGGGGAAGAAAGGGGAAAGGGGGGAAAGAGAATGGAGAATTGAAGACTTAAAAAAACATCTAAAAAAGGGAAAAATAAGGTGAAAAGTGGACACAATGTCAGAAAGCAACAGAAAAGAGGAATACAGAAGAGGATAGAGATTAAGAGACAAGGAGGAAAAAAGGGTAGAGTGGAGAAGCAAGGGAGGAAGGAAGGGAAGAGAAGCTATAAAGGTTTGAAACAAGATGTAAACAAACAGGACTTATTTAGAGATAATGGGTAAAAATATAACTGAAAAAGAGATTCTGCAAAAGTACATAAGATTGCATTGTATTTGTTTTGTTCGGAAAACACACAAGGTAGACCGGGTTCCAACAACAAATACTTTATTCTTCAACTAGTTAGTAAATAGGAACACTTGGCTGAAGCTGAGGCCAGCCTTTTATACAGGCTGGCTTGCCTGCTTGCAGCCAATGGCAGTTATTTAGATTTGCCGCCTTTTAGCAGCTCTTTGGATTGGTTCCTAGTGAACCAATCCAATGTTTATTTTATTTGACCAATCAGGTTTGTAGATTTGTAGTCACCCACTTTACATATAGAACACCCCTCCCCCTTTAGTTCAGTCCTACCTAGTGACGTAGTCTCACAGGTAGGCGGGGCTTTTCCGGACTCGACTTGACTTGCGCGGTTCATTCTTAGTGCAGACTTCGACCGGTTCGGATGGGGCTGCTGTGTCGTCCGTCCTTCTTCCTGGAACCGTCTGGAAGGGTGAGTCATCCATTTTACCGCCGCCTGAGTTTCTTAGGCTGGCGGTTTTGCCACTCCCTCCCTTTTCCTCCGGGCAGGTCGAGCTGGCCTGGCTGGCCCCTTCCGATGGGCTCTTCACGCAAGTCTCTCCAAACAGCGAGTCTTTTATTTGCTCTTTTTGTTCGTATGTTTCATGGGGTTTGGTTTTAAACAGTTCTTTATTTATTTCTCGCCTTTCCCCCCCCACCTTGGTTTGCAATTCGCCGGTTTTTTCGGTGAATGTTTGTAAGTCTCTATAATTCGGGATCGAAGTTGGTCTATGTGCCGCTTCCATTCCCTGCCATCCTCTATTTTTAATCGGTAGGATTTGGGGCCTGTGATTTGGGTAATCTGTCCTGGTAGCCATACCGGGTCCCCGGTGAAATTTTTAGCGTATACCAAATCGCCTATTTCGAATTGTCTAAACTGTGTAGAGGAGTCAGGGGGGGTTTCTGGGGTAAAATTTGGGTGTAACCTATCAAGGTGAGATCTTAACTTTCGCCCCATGAGTAATTCTGCTGGGGACTTATTGGTTACGGTACTGGGCGTTATGTGCTGGAGTGTGAGCAAACGGTTTACTTTCTGTTGGACATCTCCAGCGTCCTTTCGTTCTAACCCTTCTTTAGTAAACCGGACCATTCTCTCAGCCCTGCCGTTCGCAGCCGGGTGAGCCGGCGCGGTTAGGGCATGTCTTATACCTAGGGAGGCTAGGTATTGCTCAAATTGTATGCTGGTTAGCTGTGGCCCATTATCTGAGACAAGAACGTCCGGTATGCCATGGGTGGCAAAAAGGTTGTCCAGCTTTTTAATTACAGTTTCTGTTGTCGTTGATGGCATAACTTTTACTTCAAGCCAATTCGAATAGGCATCAACGACAATCAGAAAGGTATGCCCCTTGGTAGGACCCGCGAAATCAATGTGTATTCTTGACCAAGGTCCCCGAGGAGTTTCCCAGTCCTTAACGGGTGCTTTTGGTGGGGACGGTCTAATTGCCTGGCATTTGTGGCATGAGCTTACCCAATACTCTATGTCCTTATCAATACCCGGCCACCAAACATAACTTCTAGCAAGGCTTTTCATCTTAACCATTCCCGGGTGCCCTTCATGTAACAACCTAAGTACCCTGGGTTGTAATTTGGCAGGGATTACCACCCGATCACCCCACAACAAACACCCCTTTTGGATCGAAAGTTCAGTCTGTCTGGACCGGAAAGGTTTAAAGTTTTCAGTTTTTTGATTCTCCGGCCAGCCTTTACCTACCCAGCTAAGAACGCGGGCAGTCAATGAGTCTTTCGCGGTGGCTCTGGCGACATCATAAGCTGATATGGGTAGATCGGGGCAAGTCTCGATTTGTAGCGTTGTCATCGCTGGTGCCGGGTCTTTGTCGGTTACTGGTAAGGGTGCTCTGCTCAGAGCGTCCGCATGGGAAATTTGTTTCCCTGGCCGATGTGTCAGAGTGTAGGAATAAGCTGCTAGGAACTCTGACCATCTGGTCATTCTTGGGGACAGTATATTAGGTGTTGGCTTGTTTCCCGCCAAAATCCCCATTAGCGGTTTGTGGTCTGTTATGATTTGAAAAGTCCGCCCATATAAGTATTTGTGGAAGCGTTTTACTCCAGCGACAATTGCTAGAACTTCCCTGTCCAATTGGCTGTAATTCCGCTCGGTTTTTGATAGAGTCCTAGAGTAATATACGACGGGTGCTTCTCTGCCGTCAGGTAGTTGGTGGCTCAGGATGGCACCTACTCCATATGGTGAGGCGTCGCAGGTCACTCTTAATGGCAGAGTGTTGCTAAATTGGATGAGGACGCTTGTTGATGTTAGCAAGCTTTTAATATTTTGGAAGGCTTTTTTTTCTTTGTAACCCCAAGTCCAAGTTGCCTTCTTGTCTAAAAGACAGTGTAACGGTTCTGCTATAGTGGCCTTGTTTGGCAGGAACACATTATAAAAATTAATTAGTCCTAAAAATGCTTGTAGTTCGGTTTTATTTCTTGGTTCAGGAGCGTCTTTGATTGCTTTAACTTTTTTGTCTGTAGGGTGGATACCCTATCCGTCTATTGAGTAGCCCAGGAATTCGACACTATTCTTAATTAAACAGCACTTTTCTCTTTTTACCTTGAGGCCAGATTCCCTAAACTTAGTTAATACTTCTTTGAGTCTGTTCCTTAATTGAGTTTCATCTCTGGCCGAGATTAGGACGTCGTCAAAATAGGGAACGACTCCTTGTATGCCATTTAGAAGGCATTCCATCAGACTCTGGAAAATGCCAGGGGCCACGCTTACTCCAAATTGGAGCCGGTGACATTTGAATGCGCCCTTGTGGGTGACTATAGTCTGTGCTTCTGCTGTTTCTGGGTCCACTGGGAGTTGTTGATAGGCTTGTGCCAAGTCGAGTTTGGCGAAAACTTTGCCTTTTCCCAGGGAATGAAGCAAATGCTGGACTACTGGCACCGGGTATGCGCTTGGTTGTAATGCGTGGTTCAGGGTAGCCTTATAGTCACCACAGATTCTAATGGACCCGTCAGGTTTTATGGGTGTGACAATAGGCGTTTCCCACTTGGCATGGTCTACAGGTTCTAACACCCCTTGGGCTATTAATTTGTCCAGTTGTTCCTCTATTTTTGCCTTTAGTGCAAAAGGAACTCGCCTGGCTTTTATTCTTCGTGGGGCTATTTGGGGGTTTAGATTGAAAGAAATGGGATTTCCCCGATACTTGCCAAGGGAGCTGTCAAAAACGTCCTGGAATTCTCGGATGAGGTCGTCTTCCCAGCCGGTTGTAGTCACTCGATCGGCTCGTTTAGGCTCAGTTCGTGTTGGGGAATTTCTGCGTCTCGTCGGGGTGTAGTATTTTTTGTTCCTGCAGACCTTCTCGATGTACCCTCGTTTCTTGCAATGCCGGCAGATGGCATCGAGAAATCTGCATTCAGCTCGGGGATGGTTTTCTCCGCAGCCAGCGCATTCCCGCCAATTTCTTCTTTCACGCTCTTTTCTGTTTGTGAGCAAACGGTGGACCTCGTCGTCTTCTTCGTTCGATTCAACTGTTTCGCCCGACTCTTCGTAGTGGGTTGTGGTGGCAGGCTGCTTTCTGTCTTTGATTGGTGTTTCTTCGCTGTGTGTTCATCTTTTTCATGGCTACGGCAGATTTTTTCATGGCTTCAGCGGCTGTGGCTTCCGCGATGGCTTCGGTAACGGTGATGTTGGGCTTGTTGAGTAATTTACTCTGTGTGGTCGAGTCTCTCAGGCCCAACACCACGTGATCCCTCATTGCTTCGTCAATGTTCAAAAATTCACACTCACCCCCTAATTGTCTAAGGGCAGTGATGAAATCGGCGACGTTCTCTCCCTCTCTCTGGTCTCTGCGGTAAAATTCGTGTCACTTTATTAAGTTGGACACCATCGGAGCGTAGTGTGCTTTGAGGAGTCTTTGCAATTCTGTCCACGTTAATTGTTTAACATCCCGGGGCTTCGCAAGGGCCTTTGCCATCTTGAAAACTGTTGGCCTGCAGTGCGTCAGGAATACCGCTCTCTTGCGTTGCTCTGAAATGTCTTCCATTTCATTGCTCTCCAAATACATTTGGAAGCGATCAGCATAGGAATCCCAATCCTCTTCATTGGGATTGAAGGGTGCGGGCGGTGCGTTGTTTCCAGACATCTTGGTTGTAATCTGGACTTCTTATCACCGCGTGCAGGTTTTTCCGTTCAGGACGATCCCACCTTCGTCGCCAGTGTTTTGTTCGGAAAACACACGAGGTAGACCGGGTTCCAACAACAAATACTTTATTCTTCAACTAGTTTGTAAATAGGAACACTTGGCTGAAGCTGAGGCCAGCCTTTTATACAGGCTGGCTTGCCTGCTTGCAGCCAATGGCAGTTGTTTAGATTTGCCGCCTTTTAGCAGCTCTTTGGATTGGTTCCTAGTGAACCAATCCAATGTTTATTTTATTTGACCAATCAGGTTTGTAGATTTGGAGTCACCCACTTTACATATAGAACAGTATTTGTATTCGAAATAATGTTAGAAAATTTGGAACAACATATGATGATAAAATGTGATCAAATATTCAGCGTAATTTAGTGGAAAATTCTTTTTTTTTTTAACAAAATAAATGAAATGAAATATGAGAGAATTGAATTAAGAAGGAAGGGGAACATTTTAATTACATAATGTTTTAAAATATAAGTGAAATGGGGGGGGGGAGTAACTGCGCAAAATTTATAAGTGTTCCCATAGAAGCATGATACCTATTTGAAAAGGAATGTATAAAATGTTCAAGATTTATGAATAGTAAAGCAACAGAAAAGAGGAATATAGAAGAGGGAAATGAAGATGAAGATTGAAATAAGTTGTAAAGAAACAGGACTTATTTAGAGATAATGGGTAAAAATATAACTGAAAAAGAGATGCTGTAAAAATACATGAGACTGTTTTGTTGTATTTGTATTAGAAATAATGTTAGAAAATTTGGAACAACATATGATTATAAAATGGGATAAAATATTCAATGTAATTTAGTGAAAATCTTTTCTCCTTTGAACAAAATAAATGAAATGAAATATGAGAGAATTGAATTTAGAAGGAAGGGGAACATTTTAATGACATAATGTCTTAAAATATAAGTGAAGTGGGGGGAAGCAACTCCGTAAAATTTATAAGTGTTCCCATAGAAGCATGATACTTACTTGAAAAGGAAAGTATAAAATGTTTAAGATTTAAATGAATATTAATTTTAATGATAGAGTTCAATTGGTATGGATTGTTGTTGTAATTATATTATATATTTATATTTTTTTTCTTTTTTTAAATATAGTGTTTAGCTTTAGAATGTACTGAGCAGAATCCGAATGAAAGTTATGTATTATTTTCAGTGTTAAATTTAGGGGAAAGATATAAAGGCGTCATACTCCAATCAGTGATTACAGGAGAAATTTTGTGTTAATGAGGAAACATAATAGATAGCTGAAACAGGACAAAGGATATAACTATAATTATTTAAATTGAGATGAAATAAATAAAATTGAATTAAGAGAGTGAAAAGAGGGGAGAAGCTATGTCGAAAATGTTGAATGGTAATAAGATATGGAATAGTGTATAAAAGTGAGCATGAACTTGAATTTGTCTGCACGAAGAGATGTAACCCGGGATCAAGCTGTTTTCAAAAAAGATGTTTTATGTTTTTATGTTATGTGTTTTGTTTGTATATGTTTGTTTTTTAAAAATCAATAAAATTTTTGGGAAAAAAAAAGTACTATACTAAACAGAGACTCAGAATCAACTTTTGCAGTGCTCCTTATTTACAGACAGTCTCTTTGATGATCCGTTTGCCATGTTTCACTGAAGAGATAACTCAAATATTTCTCTTTTTGTAACTGACAAAAGTGTTGGACATTTTAATTTTAAACAAGCAGAGATTGACAGTTAATTTTTTTAAAATGTAACATAGCATATGGGGTCCTTGATCCTCTTTGTAGCCCAGGGTTAAAATGAGGGATCCTTGGTGCTCTTTGAGCTGGGTTGTTTTCTTGCAGACATTCTATCACCCAAACTAGGTAACATCCTCAGTGCTTAGCCTAGCACTGATGATATTACCTAATTTGGGAAATGAAAAATATGCAAGAAAACAAGCAAGCTCAGAGACCACCAAGGACCCCTCATTTCAACCCTGGGCTACAAATATTCTTTAAAATAGAATGTGACATTAAGATTATATAACAATTTCAGATTATTGTATATTTCCTTTGGAAATCACTCAGTTTTTAATAATTCAGATAAATAATATCAAACAAGGTTTCCAAGCAACATTTGTGGAGCTGAAAATACAAATGTGCATTTGTATACAAATAGAAATGAGGATTTGTATACAAATACAACCCTGAGGAGTCCTTGGTGCTCTCTGAGCTTGCTTGTTTTCTTGTAAATGTTTCATTTAGGTAACATCATCAGTAAAGGCTAGGTCCCACTGGCCAACGGATGCAAAACGTATGCATAAAGGACACAGTGGACAAGCAAAATTTCAGGGGTGGCTCCATCTGTTGTCATCCGCTCCAAAAGTGGCAAAAATTTGCATAAACAGAACGGAAAAGAATGGAAAAGAACGGACGTGGGTAGTATGTAGGGGGGATGTTCAGCGGATGTTCATAGGAAGCCTAGCAGATGACAGCGGATGGAAGCGTATGACACTTCCGAAGGGGTTCCGGGGGAGAATTGCGAAGCGGACGCATAGCGGAAGGGGCAGATGCATAGCGGATGAAGCGGATGCATCATGGACGCCTATAGGAAACAAAGCGGATGTCACGTGGATGTATATCAGATGCAAAGCGTTCACTGCGCATGCGGGGAGTATGAATTGCATCAGCTCCGTGGATATAAAAGGATGCAGCACTCACGCAATCAGCATTCAGGGGAAAGACATGCTGCCACATACATCTAGCAGGAACACCATGGTTCGTCAGTCAGGGAAAAAGAGGAAGCCCATGCCTACTTGTTCAAGCCCTGGCAAGAAGGCCAGAACCAGCATCCCACCCCCAGCACTGACTCTGAACCTGCTGCTGCTGCTGCTGCTGTGGTGGACCACAGCCCTGGCAAGAAGGACAGAAGCAGCATCCCACCCCCTGGCACTGACTCTGAACCTGCTGCTGCTGCTGCTGTGGTGGACCAGCCCCAAGGCCCTCAAAGCCCTGCTGCTGAAGGCCCTGCTGCTCAAGCCCCTGAAGGCCCTGCTGCTCAAGCCCTGAAGGCCCTGCTGAAGGCCCTGCTGCTCAAGCCCCTGAAGCCCCTGCTGAAGCCCCTGAAGGCCCTGCTGAAGCTCCTGCCAGAGGGAGGAAGAGGCAAGGGAAGGAGAAGGGAGAGAGGAAACAGTACACCGTTTCCGAGGACCATGAGGAGGAGGTGCTGGAATGGCTGAGGGAGAACGAGTACCTCTGGAGAAAGGGGCACAGACTCTATCGCGACACCAAGAAGAAGCAGGCAGCTTGGAGAGACAAGGCAGAGAGCCTGGGGTACACTGCAGAAATACTCCATGGATGGTGGAAACACATGCACACCTGGTATGGCAAGCTACACCTCAAAAAATCCGGGCAGGCCACTGTCAAGCTCACTGACCGGGAGATGTACGTCATGGCCAAGTGCAGTTTCCTGGAGGGTGAGATCCACCACCAAGGAGCAGCCCCTCTGACACCCCTCTCCCTCAGACAGCCCACAGACAGCCAGTCCTCTTCCAGCCAGGAGCCAGTGAGCCTGTCCAGGCAGGTGTCTTCAGAGGACCCCACGGCAGAGACCCCCCTGACAGTTGCACTACCCATGCCGGCGGACTTGGAGGATCCCCTGTCACAAATGGAGGAAGAAGCAGCAGCCACCAGAGGCCAACCCACCCCCAACCCCCAGCTCAAGAGGATGCAGGCAGAGAGGCAGACTGGAGGGCCAGAACCACAGTGTGCTGTTGGAAATCAGGGACACAATGAAGACCAGCACAGAACTTCTCTCTCACGGGTCCACGTGGACAGAGCATCCTCAGGCCGGAACACCTTCATCACCTACGTGAGCCAGACCCTGAGGGACCTGTCCAAGGCCCAGTACCAGGTGATGAAGCAGAAGATCACAGCACTTCTGCACAACCCTCAAAGCCCAGCTGAAGCTGTTCCTACCCAGTCCAAGTCTGCTCCTCCACCCCAGGCGACGTCACAGCCCTTCCACGGCTTTCAACAGCCCCTCACCTACCAAGGCTACGACTACCAGGACTTCCCACAGCAGAAGCAGACCTTCCCAGTCCAGGCCCAGGTTCATCGGACACCACAGACACCAGTCCTCACCCAGCTGCAGACCAGACAGCCCCACTACACTCCTCCTTCCTCCACCCCACAGCCAAGCCAGTCAACGGACAATCTGTCATCAGTCTTGGGCCTCACATCTCAAGTCCTTGATGAAGGGCCTCTCAACCTCATGGGACTGAGTGAGCTCTCGGACAGCTTCCTGAACACACCATCCCCTGTTGTACCCTCGGAGCCAAGCACCGCAATGGTGCCTCAGACCAGCACTCAAGCCACAGCCACCTCCACAGTCCCTGGCCGCTTAACAGCTGAGACCATGGACATGACTCAGAGTGACTGAGAATAGTGTCAGTGACTGAGTTGTTTACTTGTTCACTTTATCTTTGCTTAAGACACTTTACTTGGTTCATTTTGCTTTTTTAATAAAGTCATAAAGTTGACCTAAGAAAGTGAATAAAGGTTATCTTTGCTTAAGACACTTGGTTCATTTTTTTTACTTAATAAAGTGTTGGTGAAAACTTTGAAAACATGGTTAAGCCTTTGCATGCTTGTAGGATAGATAAAGATAGTTGTGGGTTAGATAAACCTCCAGTGCAAGCATAGTGGGACTGTATGGTCCCCCATCCCATCAGCCACACATATGGACCTTTATCATCAATAACAATTTATTCATTGATCAACACATTTTAAAATAAACAAAGCTCTTTATTAATGCCCTATTCACTGTAGGACCACTCAACATACATGGCACAATGTCATCAGTGTTATGCAACAGGCTCAAGGAAGCATCTATTAATCATCTATCATCCTTGCCACTCCACTGCTCCAGCTGAGGAGTTGCACCAGTGTCTCAGTAGGTTGCGCTGCTTCTTCCCTTCACGTGAAGCTCTGTTGAGGCCTTGTACATCCACAGTGTCTACAGGTTTCGTCATTGCCTCCATTCATCAGGCTCCATGTCCCCATTCCCTTGTTGAGGGTCCACAAGTCTGTTCTGCAACACTGGGTAGTGGGTGCACATGAGATTGTGCAGGATGCAGCAAGCTTCCACGATGCTCCTCACAGTATGTGCCTCATGCTGCATGGTGGTGAGAAGTATCTGGAACCTGTTGGCCAGGATGCCAAAGGCGTTCTTCACCACCCGTATTGCCCTGGACAGCCTGTAGTTGAAGAACCTCTCTTCACGGGTGAGGTATCTTGAACTGTACGGCTTCATGAGGTAGGTTCTGAGGGAGAAGGCGTCATCACCAATGATGAAGTAGGGCACATCTTGTGTGTCATTGGGTAGGGGGTCTGGATCTGGGAAACCCATGATGAGGTTGCATTCCAGCCCATCCTTGAGGTCACTTGCGTTGTATACCTGGCCATCTGAAGATGACCCGTTGCCTGAAGCATCGATGTATATGAACTTGTAGTCAGCATCAACCATGGCAAAGAGGATGATACTGAAGAAGCCCTTGTAGTTGAAATAAGTGGACCCTGAGTTGGCTGGAGCTTTGCAGGCCACGTGCCTCCCATGGCTCCAACGGTGTGGGGAAAGTTCCACCTCTGATGCCACTCTTCTGCAAGTTTCCTCCAGCCTTGTTCAGTGGTGGGTCACTTGAGGAACTCCTCCATGCATTTTTCAGTGATGGCCTGCACCACTTCTCTGACCACTTTGCTGATGGTGTTTTGTGGCACCCTCCACACATACTGCATATTTCTGTATGTGGTTCCAGAGGCCAAGTGCCGCAGAGTCAGTGCCACCTTCAGTCCAGGGTCCAGGTTGGGATGGAGGTTGGTGCTAGGCTTGGTCAACCTGGGTCTCAGATGCTCTACAATTTCCTCAAACATGGCTGGTGGCATCCTCATGAAGTGATGGAATGCACGAGGGTCTTCATTCCTCAGCTCCACCATCAACTGGTCATACAGTCCAAACTCCATTCTTCTCATGATCCATCCTCGGACCCACATAGCTCTTGGACGTCTCCTTCTTCTCCTTGTGTATAAAAGGTGAAACAGTCTGAACAGGTTTTGGTTCTGGTGATGAATGATCGCAGCTATCATACGGACTGTATCATGATCCATGGTGGAGAATAATTGATGATGGGGAAGACCAAGACCAAGCGTGAAGAGGTCTGTACACCACGGCTGCTGGACTCATACTGAGATCCAGATGATTTTCTCCCCCTTTTTATAGGAAATATCGGTTGTCCGCTAGGTGTCCTTCTATATACTCTTGACATACTTCAGACATCCTAAATATACAAGATACATCCCAGATACAAATGTTTTGTCCTTTCTATTTCCGTGCTACTAACGCTGTGTGGACGTTCCGTGTTCCTTTCGTTTCCTCCCTCTTTCCATTTTCAGCTGCAGCAGATGTGAGTTGAGGGGATGGCCAGAGGATGCAGAGTGGATACAGTGGACGTTTAATGGATGATAACGGACATTGAACGTTTGTTGACCGTATATGTTGCGGATGTACATCGTATGCGGTGGAAAGTTCATCCGTTCACAGAGTTTTGTGCAGCTCAAAACTTCTTGCGCAGATGAAATTGCAGTGGATGGATGCTCGAGGGATAGAGCATATGAAACACGTATGCAGTGAGTACACAACGGATGCATAGCGTTTTCCAATGGATGGCAAGCTTTTTTTGACGTTTTGCATCCTCTTTGCATCCGTAAGTGCAGTGGGACAGGGCTTTAAGAAGAGCTGATCCCTCATTTCAACCCTGAGGTACAAATATTCTCCTTTATTGGTATAAATCAGGGGTGTCAAACTCGAACCGTCATGTTGTCATCACATGGTTTATCGCAACTTCCCCCCTTCACTAAACCGGGGGTGGGTGTGGCCAGTGCATGACCCATCTGACCTGCGGGTGGTGAATTTGATATCCCTGGTGTAAATACAAACCCTGCTTTGGGTTCAGCCAATAACTCTACTTATTGATGAGCCTACAGTTTTTAGTTAATAAGAGCAGGCGGTTGTACCTGGAAGACCTTCCCTAAGCAGGTACAGCCTGATTACTACCTGGCTGGCAGATCCCTTGGGAATACAAAGGTTGTAGGCTAGAATGAGAAATAGAAAAAAAAACCCTAATGGCAAACTTTCTATTGTTGCCAAGTAAATGGTAGGGTTGCATGCTAAAGGTAAGCCAGAGTTGAACTTGATTCAAGGATACCTGCACCTTCATAATTCAACCACATGCATACATGAACACATTTTAAAAATGAGGGGGGGAAATAATAAAAAGGAGATTATAGCATAGAAAATGAAGAGGAGTACAGGAAGGGGAAAGAACGCTTGGCTTTTCTCATTAATGCTTTCATCTCCCTTTGCAGATGATCAACAGTTCCAGGGAAGTTGTTGAGAATCACAGAGATGACCTTGGAGAGAAAATGCAAAGCACAAATTAAAGCCTAGAAAGAAACAAAATATGAGTAAGTAATTTAACAGAATAACAGTTGGAAGGAACCTTGGATGTCTTCTAGTTCAAACCCCCTCGCAAGCAGGAGATCCTGGACCCATGATGGCGAACCTATGCCACATATGCTGGAAGTGGCACACAGAGCAATCTCTCCAGGAATGCCAGCCATCGCCTGTTGCTCTTTCGGGTTCCAATGTGCGCATGTGCACTGGCAAGCTGGTTTTCATGCATGCAGGGATGCTGGAAACCAGAAGAGCAGCTCTGCCAGCGCGCATGTATGCGCCAGCCAGCTTGTCTTCGCATGCACAGGAGCACCAGAAACTGGACAAGCAGCTGCCCAGAACGCATGCGCATGCTACCAACTGGTCTTCACACATGCATGAGCATTAAAACTGGAAGACCTGGTAGCCGGTGTGTATGTGCGCACTGGGAAGCTAAGCTTCTGGTTTCTAGTGAACCAGCGTGCTCCTGTTTCAGGACTCAGTGCTCAAAAGGTTAGCCACCACTGTCCTATACCATTTCAGACTAGTGGTTGTGCAGTCTCTTAAAAACCTCCAGTAATTAAGCACTGACAATGTCTGAAGGCAAGCTGGTCCACTGGTTAATTGCTCTCACTGTTAAGAAGTTTCTCTGTACTTCTAGATTGCTTCTCTTCTTGATTAGTTTCTACCCATTGTTTCATGTCTTGCCTTCTGGTGCTTTGGAAAATAGGTTGATCCACTCTTCTTTGTGACAGCCCCTCAAATATTGAAATGCGGCTATCATGTCAACCCTAGTCCTTTTCATTGGATTAGACACAGGGGTGGGATTCAAATTTTTTAACAACCGGTTCTGTGGGCGTGGCTTAGTTGGTGGGCATGGCTTGGTGGTCATGTGACTGGGTGGACATGGCCAACTCAACATCACCCACATCAAGGCACGCATCTCCTTGCCTGGCCTCTCGTGACTGTGAGGATGCTGCACCAGTCATAAGTGTGAAAAATGGTCATAAATCACTTTTTTCAGTGCCATTGTAACTTTTAATGGTCACTCCACACAAGCAAAGTACCAGCAAAGGAAGGAAAACAACTCCAGAGAAAGTCTAGTCCTGCCCAGAATGTAATAAGAGTTAACGGAGAGGCAATTTCTGTAAGCAACACCAGAATGTTTCCTTTCTGCCTTCCTTACAGGATTAGGCCAGTAATTTCTTCTAACAACCAGTTTTCTGAACTGCTTAGAATGTTAACAACTGAGGTCACAAGTCAGCTATTTCTTGGAGATTTGTTGTTCTGTGAGATGATGGAATAGCCAACTTTCTGCTGAAAATGCAGTCAACGCTTTTGAAAGGACCTTTGAATTCACATACTTCAGATGTTGCGATAGATGATGGATAGGGGTTCATGAGCCCAAAGGTTTAGGAATATTTAACTATATTCATCATATTTTTAGATGTAAAGATATGATAGTGTGAGCCTTGTTATATTCTCATTTCTAAACTATAAGTTATTTACATTAAATTTCAATATCAAACTGCCCTGTTACCATACCCTGAAAGCTGCATAAAATATTGAGTTCTTATAACAAACCATTTTGTCATCCTATTGTGCATATTTTGGCAAATGGCATGCTTTTTTTGTTTGCACATTTCCCAAATGGATGCATTTTTTTGCAGATTTCTTCCATGTCTCTTTTTGTGCTCATGTTTGGAACTGCGTCGGAGTTTGCTTTGCATGTGTGTTTTGCTTCATATGCAGCTGGGGTGAACATCCTTTTGGGCTTCAGAGGTTAGTGTGAGATGTTGAATGATTGGTCAGCATTTTCCTCTACGGCATTATTTAGAAGGGAAAGTTATCCTTATACCTTTTCCTACTTGTCTGCTTTTTGACTTACCAATTTTATGGTTGCTGATTTTTTTTTTTTTGCAAGGTCTGATAAAGTCCTCTCAGAGGAAGTCAGAGGTCTCTTCTGATGCTGTACTAAAAGTTGCTATGACTTCCTTCCTCCCTCCCTCTTTTTTCCATCTTTGTTAGCAAACTCAATACTTCCTGTTTCCCTGGCTTTTATAAATCAAATACTGTGCAAAGATCACCATCTAGTGGCAAAACAATAAGACTGCCTTCTTTTGGCCTGTGTAAATTAAGTATTAAATCAGCTCAAATAATAATAAATGCCAACTCTTAAAACCAAGAATTGATTTTCTGGGTGCTTCTCAGATTGTAAATTGTATTTTTAGTAAAACATGGAAGTGATTGCTTTGAAAAATTCTTCCTTTCATAATCAAAACCATCCCAAATGTTCCCACTATACCCTTTGTGGGAATTGCCATGGACATTTATTTATTTTCTTGTTTTCTGAATTATTCACAAACTAAAATGGGCAATAAAACACAATAATAAATAGCACTTATGAGGAAAAGCACTTCAATATAAAATGTGCTTGTTACCATTTTAAAACTTACTAAACTGAACTCTTGTTGTCAAGTATACAGGTAATCCTCAACTTACAACAGTTCATTTAGTGACTGTTCAAAGTTACAACGGCACTAAAAATGTAGTGACTTATAACCATTTTTTACACTTATGACTGTTGCCACATTCCCTTGGTCATGTGATCAAAATTCAGATGCTTAGCAACTGGCTCATATTTATGATGGTTGCAGTATCCCAGGATCATATGATCATCTTTTGCGACCTTCTGACAAGCGAAGTCAATGGGGAAGCCAGATTCACTTAACAACCGGGTTACTCACTTAACAATTGCAGTGATTCATTTAATAACAGTAGCAAGAAAGATCATAAAATGAGACAAAATTCACGAAAGAACTATCTCGCTTAACATAAATTTTGAGTTCAATTGTGATCATAACTCAAGGACTACCTGTCGTGCATAGCAGCTGAGGTTGAAAAAGCAGAAAATAAAGGTCAGGTAACAGCCGAGGTGGGCCAAACAGCAGTAGACACAGAACTGGTTCTGTGTCTACTGCTCTTCAGACTGTTCTATAGAGCCAGGCAGAACCGGTAGCATCCCACCCCTGCCTCTATCTTTTAAAAAATTAAAATAAAATCCCTCCAACATTCCATACTTGCTATTATGATGTCATCATCTTGATGTACAAAGGTGGAAATAATTTTTTTCTGCCTCTTAAAGATTTTCTAAGCAATGTACAAGTAGGCCTCGACTTAAAACTACAATGGAGCCCAACATTTTTGTTGTTAGGTGAGACATATGTAAAGTGAGTTTTGCCCCATTTTACAACTTCTTTTGCCACGGCTGTTAAGTGAATCACTGCAGTTCTGAAGCTAGGAACACAGTTGTTAAGTGAATCTGGATTCCCCATTGACTTTACTAGTCAGAAGGTCACAAAAGGTGATCATGTGACCCCGGGACACTGCAACCGTCAGAGATGAGTCAGTTGTCAAGTATCTGAATATAAATCATGTGACTGTGGGGATGCTACAATGGCCTTAAGTGCGAAAAATGGCCATATGTCCCTTTTATCAGTGCCATTTTAACTTTCAATGGTCACTAAATGAACTGTTGTACATCGAGGACTATCTGTATAGTTTTAAACTGAGAATCAGTTGGTCTAGTGCAGTGGTGGTTAACCTTTTTGGGCTCCTGTGCCAAAAACTGTGTGCGCGCTTGTGTGCATGTGCTCATGTGCCAGCACCCAGAAGGCAATGTGTGCAGCCCCCCTCACACCCCCTGTGCATGTATGCTCCCCTCTGCATGCTGTGTGTCTCTGCACATGTGAACGCATCTCCCATGCACCCCAGCTGTTGGGTGGGCGGCACACATGCATGTGCAGTGAGGCTCTTCTAGGTGACCTCTTGTGTGCTGGAAGAAGCGGCTTTGTGTGCCACTTTTGGCACACATGCCATCGGTTCGTCATCATGGGTCTAGTGCTTACACAGTTACAAAATTGTGGGACCATGAGTTCTAGTCCCACCTTAGCCATGAAATCCAGGTGGATGACTTTTGGCCAGTTCAGGGGTGGGATTCTCCTGGTTCAGCCAAACTGGTAGCTCTGAAGATCATCTGAGAGCAAGCTGGTTTGCTCCAACACTCTGCCGTTAGTCCTGCCTGCCCAAGTTCCCATACTGACCTTTATTTCCTGCTTTTGAAGCACCGCTGCTTTGCACATCAGCTGCTGAAGCTACAGGGAGAGTGCAGGATTGCAGGAGGTAAGTAGGAAAGCCTGTGTGTGCGCAAAGTGCGCATTTGGCATATGCATGTGTGCAAAGTGTGTGCGCACACGCAAAGCATGCCCATCAAACCACACCCATTGAACCAATGGTAAACTGCTTTGAAACCCATCACTGAGCGAGTTGCTCTCTCTCTCAAACCAACCCACCTCACAAGATTATTGTTTTTGGGGAAACAGGAGGAGAGAGTTGTATTAGGTAAGTTCACCATCTTGAGTCATTTACAAAAATGATAAAGGCAGGATAAAAGCAAACAAATAAATCATATGCTGTAAAATACAATAAAATCATAGCAGACCGTGAAGCTGGCATTAACATTAAGGAGATGAAAGAAACATTGATTATAGCTATCTTGGCTTTTTAAAAAATGGGTCAGTTTTATTTATTAATTTAGTTTTCCAACATTATCTCCAATGCAGGCACTGGCTGGATTACAAAAATATCAACTCCTGGCCTCTAAAAGTACTCCAAAGATACATACATAGACAAATAATAGAAATCAATTATTAAAAAAACCAAGCATTTCAAATATGCAATTCATGTAAACTAAGGACTAAACACCTGCATGATGGGACAGTGGTGAGAATGCAGTACTGCAGGCTACTTCTGCTGACTGCCTACTGCCTGCAATATGGCAGATTGAATCCCACCAGGCTCAAGGTTGGCTCAGCCTTTCATCCTTTTGAGGTTGGTAAAATGAAGACCCGATTGTTGGGGGCAATAGGCTGACTCTGTAAACCTCTTAGAGAGGGCTATAAAGCCCTGAGAAGCGGTATATAAGTGCTGTTCCTATTGCTATAAAAAAGACACTTCCTTTTTTAATACTGCAGTTGTGATCAACTCACAAACTTTGCGAGCGCAGGAGATGTATTTATGGCCTCAGTTTACATGGCCTGTTTCAGCTTTAACTACACAAAACTCCTTGTTTGCAGAGCTGTGAGCAATCTCTTCCCTGTAGGAACTTGCTGAAAGAAACAGCCAAGTGCCATCGATCAACAGCTAGGAAGACCCAATATCATGATGGTTTTGGGAAGAGAAGCAACGAAGTCAGCATTCTTCTGGCAAAGTGCTAATGAAGCCAATGTGCAAGGAACCTTCTGAGTAATCGCTGTACAAATCCGCTAAAAGCCTGAGTGTGGTGGTATGGCTTCCTGCTGACGCTCCAGCTTCTTCTGAATCAAAAGTGCTTGCATTCACTAGGAGACTGTCTCCCTCATTCTCAAAGGGTGAACCAGGCAAGGATGACATTTTTCTTTTTTTTTTGTCTGCTTTGTCCTTTAGAATGAAAAAGGCAATTGCTTTTGGAAGTGGTTCAAAAATACTTTATTTTGAGCTGAATTTCTCTGTTGAGGCATTTTTGGATTTGCTATGCAGGTAATCCTCATTTAGGGGTCCTTGGTGCTCTCTCAGCTGGGTCATTTTCCTGCAGATGTTTCATTATCCAAACTAGATAACACCATGAATATTAGCAGTAGCACTCATGAAGTTACCTACTTTGGATAATGAAACATCTGCAGGAAAGCAACCCAGCTCAGAGAGCATAAAGAATTCCTCATTTCAAACCTGAGCTATGAAGATTTTCCTTGATTCGTCTTCATTTAGTGACTGCATTTGGTACAGTCAGCTGGATCATTAAGCAAGATATGCAACCATTCTGGTGATCTTATTTCAACTTTCCTTTGAAAGGAAAGACTGCAAAGGCATAAATTGCAAGGGTTGGTCATAAAATTATTTTTCCTCATCCTTGTAACTCAGTGGCTGCTAAAATAGGTGGTCACTAAACAAGGGCTACCAGCATGTGAAGGTGGCAACCAGTGCATATCAATGTACATGCCAAGCAATGTTTCTAAACCTACATCAAGAATAAATCTAGTGCAATAAACTATAATGACTACAAAAGGATAACACAAAAGATTTGTAACCAACTGACACACTTTATGTATAAAAATGGAAGATGGTTTTCTGCTTTTATGTTTTGTTTGTAAGTTGGTCTTTAAAAATAAAAACTTTTTTAAAAAAGAATAAACCTAGTGCAGAGGTGGGATTCAAATTTTTTAACAACCAGTTCTGTGGGCGTGGCTAGGTAGGCATGGATAGTGGGCATGGCCATGTGACTGGGTGGGCATGGCTTCTTTTTTTTTTTTTTTGCAGCACCCCCCCCTTTTTTTTCCAGCCTCCTGGGCCTCAGGGGAGCCTCCTGGGAGGGTTTTGCTCTCAGGAAGCTTACCTGGGGCCCAGGAAGGCAAAGAATGGAGCAGGGGGATGCAGCTCCCCCCACAAGCTCCCCTTTGCCTCCTGGACCACAGAGAAGCCTCCTGGGTGAAGCAGGAAGACAGCTAGGGGGATCCGGGCACAGCTGATCATCAGAACAGCTGATGGTCAGGAGGAAAAAAAAGAAATACCTTAAGAAGTGACTGGGAGGGGGAGAATGCAGCCAGTGATGTTGGGCATGCGTGCGATGTCACACATGCACGATAAGAACTGACTGGGTGGGGAGGGGAGGGGAAGGGAAGGGAGGGGTGGGTGGGTGGGTGGAGAGGGGCGGGGCCAACCAGGGGCATGGTTTGCCAGTTTTCTGAACTGCACAGAATCATAACAACCAGTTTTATAGAACCGGTCAAAACCAATAGAATCCCACCCCTGACCTAGTGCCTCCAGATGTTTTGTAGTACATTTCCCAAAATTTGTTAGCTCAGAGGATATTTAGCTGGTGCTGGGGTGGGATTGGGGAGACCTCTTTTGTTTTATCTATCTCAGTGTTTCTCAACCTTGGTGGACTTCAGCTCCCAGAATTCCTCAGCCAGCCAGGTTGGGAAAGACTGATCTATCTTTTGAAGGATTATTATGAGCCATCTAGACTCATTGTATGAGATGGATGGCCATATGAGTCCTCTAAACTAGCTGTTAGGGATAACATTGTTCACCCTAACTGGTTTAGGTGAAATAATAACTATGAATCATAGTTAGTGTATGGTAGAGTGTATACAGCTTTAACTGTGAAATAGCAATTAAAGGAGTGGTTAAGAAAACAATATAAAAGTAGCAAGACTACGGCTTGCTCTCTCTCTCTCTCTGGCTTTGATGATCCCTGATTACTGCTTGGAATCAAGACTGCATAGCTCGAACGGGAGAGACAACTAAGGACTGATTTATAAGTGAACTGACATAGGATATTCTACATGGACTTTGCTAACTGAATACCCCTGATTGGACTGACTACATGGTAAATCAATATTGGACTGTTATTTGACTATGCCATAAACTTATACTGGAATAAACTATATTCTTGATAGCACAAGCGTATCTGTTATTTTTGCTGTATGTTAATAAATATACAAACTTAGCTCACTCATTTATCTGTGTGCCTATCTGACTAATGCTGCACATTCTGTTTAGCTTGTCTACCTAACCCTGGTTGGGGAACCCAGGCTTAACACTAGCAAACAAATGTCCTTAACTACATGACTCCTTTAAGCCTAAGATCTTAAAGGTAGTTCTAGCCTCTCTAGCATAGTTTGTAGGTTTCTACTTAATAGTGACACCAACCTCTTTCAAGGGTGGATTTTCTCCTGGGCATCATTTGCCAAATGGAATGGCTTTCTCTTTACAGTAAGTGAGACCCAACGTTAATTTGTTTGTACAATTTCTCACAGCGTTGCCTTTTAAATTTGGCTTTCCTTAACCATTGGCTTTCTTTAAGCTTTTCCTTAAACAGGTGGTTTCTACTCTGCTTTTATTCTAAAACATTTTAGGAGGATAAAATTCTTTGAAACAAGAAGTTGTATCAAAATAATTTTTTAAAACAAATGATAAAGCAAATCTCAGATTGCTGGCAGATATCAGAACTTTCTGTCTGGCGCTCTTAAGGAGGAGATAATTGCATCTGGTCTTCTTAGGGACTTCTGGGGCTCTGGAAAAAGGCCACACTGACATGGTAGAATGCTCTTCCCAAAATGGTATCTTCCAGATGTATTGGGACTATAAATCTTACCCCAATTTCCAGCCAGGGCAGCTAATACAATTCAACTGTTTGCAATTGCAGTGGATTAGGAAAGTACTACACTGAGGAAAACTACCCCCCACTCCCCCCCAAAAAAAATTTACAGAAAAAAAGTGAGGCCATTTTCAGGGTTCAAACACCAAATAGAAGGGTGAGGATGGATGGATGGAGGGGGAGAGAGAAAAAGAGAGAGGGAGCGAGGAGTGATTTGCAGTAATGGTAAATATCTGTAGCTGAAGTGTAGGATGAGAGTGAAAGTTTGTTCTCCGAGCTTGTGGGTGGTTTCTGAACATTTCATTACCAGGCTAAATAACATCTTCAGCAGAATTTAGGAGATGTCATTGTCACTGTCTTTGATGAATGGATGAGTGATGCTTTCCCCCATCTCATCCACCTCTGCTTTTCTTGCCTTTTAGAAGAGGCAATACTTCCCGCTTATGAGGGCTATCTGTAAGTAGGCTATGTTAGAAAAACCTAAGAATCTTGCTAGATGAGACCAAAGGTTTTCTAAGACATAAACCAATTTCCATGGTGACCAAATAGAAAGGGATATGAATACAGAGCATACTCCTACTCAACTCTTCTTCTACGGTTAGTGTGTGTGACTGCTCATTCTGAAGATAATATACTGTATATGCACAATGGCAAAAGCAGGCATTATAATTTGTGGAAATGTATCCTGTACTCAGATTTGGAGGCAAAACATCTTTGAGAGTTAGCAGCTGTAAAACTATTGCTCATGGGACTATCCTAGGTGGTTCTATGTGATCCTCTCAGTGTTGTTGAGCTTGTAATTTTTATCATGATCGTGCAGGCTACAGTTATAGTTTATCCAGACGTTCCCAAACTTGGCAACTTTAAGACTTGTTGACTTCAACTCCCAGAATTCTCCAGCCAGCATAGTTCTGGGAGTTGAAGTCTACAAGTCTTAAAGTTGCCAAGTTTAGGGACCTCTGGTTTAGAGGATCACAGGTTCCTCACAATTTGCCTTTCAACAACTTCCCCATATTGTCAGTATTATTATGATTGTTTTAATTTTCTATCATCTCTGGATAGGCTTCTGGAAGAAGAATAGTGTTTTCTTGGAAGTAAAATATTTTTTAACATGCCATTGGTCATCTGGAAGCATTGTAATTTTGGGCAATTCATTATATTTTCTGCTTATGCCTAGAGGCCAGGCTTACTCTCTCCTATCAATTTGCCTGGTAATATAATTTCAGCTGGTTTGGATAGATAGGTCTTTGGTCTAATTCAGGGCTGGCAAGCTCACGGGCCATGGGCCGGATGTGTCATGTGCTGGCAATGCCCATGCCAAGTTTATTGAAGGGGAAAAAAAATCACAATATGTCACATGTCACTACTGTGACAACACGAGTTGGACACCCCTAGTCTAATTCAACAAAGTACAACGATTAAAGATGCAGCAGCCCTGACTTGTTTTGCATTTGTCCCAAAAGGTTTGAGATGTTGTTTTACATCAACCGGTGTATTCAAAATAGAGCATCTAGTATCAGGCACATTATTCACCAATAGCACAATTTTAAAACATCTTAAGTATCTGAGAAGCACTAAAGTGTACCGGCCTTGGCTGCCTTGTTCTTAGAAACTATAGAATTGTGATCTGTTGTGGTGGGAAACTCACTAACATTCGTAGACTTTAGTCTTAGAACGTGCATGCATGTCTTTAAAGAAGGCATGATGAAGCATTCCCATTCGAAGCCAACATGTTGACCTTGAAATTTGGCTTCCTAAGTATTCTGGAAGGAGTCCATCCTTAAGAACTTTCTTGACAGAAACCTTTTCTGTCAAGAAAAACAGAAGAACATGACATAGAACATGGTTCTATGACAAATATTTTGCATATCCCTGATATGCAGAGAATTAGATGGTGTTAGGATGGTAGGTCAGTGGGTCAGGTCCTTCTTCTGTGGAATTCTGGTTAAGCAATTCTGGGATAAATGACAGGAGAGATTTCTCTTTGTTGGAGAGCTGCAAATGATTGGAATAGATGTTATGACCTGAAACGCGTATGAGGAAATTGTTTTACATGTACTATTGTGGCCTTTTGTACTTAAAAACTCAATTGGTCTTCATATACTTTCGTGAAACTAGGGTTTCCTATGTTTTGTTTTTGCCCGCATATGGTGACCCTGCCCATTTAGGCATTAACTGTACATTTGACCATCAGTGGTACCTCCAGCCATTTGTTTTGTTCAAACAAATTCACTCTTAGCAATTTAGGCAAATAACAGAGTGGTGCGATGGCCTAAAGGTGGAGATCTCACCTCATAATCAGGAGGCTGTGAGTTCGATCCTAGGTAGAGGCAGATATTTCTCTCTCTCTCTGGGTACAATGAATATATATCTGCTGAACAAAATTCCGCATTGGTGACAGGAAGGGCATCCAGCCATTAAACACTCTGCTAGCTCCATTCAGTTGCCCAGAATCTACCCCGCAAATAATTTTTCCATTTGTGTAGAATGTTTCACACTGGAACTCAGAAGAGTTTTTGATGAAGTTGTTTTACTTTAAAGATATTTCACTGTGATTTGTCTGTCTCATTTTATTCTTCATGATTCAGCTTTACCAGGTGCATTGCTTTCCTTCCTGTCAGTGTATTATTAGTTAAAGCATTGATAAAAAGTTGTGGCAGATGCCTTAAAGATGCCTGTATGCTTGCACAACTGATACACAAACAGATATGGGTTCCCTCCCTCAGGAACATCATCCCTCTGGAAATTAGACTGGCCCCCACTCTAAAATTCTTTTGGAAGCCCTGAAAACATGGTTCTACCAGCGGGTCTGGGGAACCCAGAGTGGGATGGAGTCCATTAAATGGCTGGTATGAATGTGTGTTGTCGCCGCAGTGGCTTTTTAAAATTAATTTATTATTTTCATCTTTTATTATTTTCATTTCTTTTATACTGTGTTTATAAGTCTTGTAAGCTAGTGGGCCTCATCATTTTGAGGGCACCAGGGACCAGTTCCATGGAGATAGGTTTTTCCACAGACTGGAGGGGATGTGGTTTTGCATGCTGCCAAGGATGGGGTTGCACTTGTTTGCCCAGCCCAGTTGCTGGCATGCGCGGAATGGTGCTGGTTCATGGGGACCCCTGCTGTAAGCTGTCTTGAGTCACCACGTGTGAGTAGGCAGCAATATATATTTTCTAAATAAATAAATTTCTAAAGAATTTTAAAGACAATGGGGGTGGGTGGGGTGGGGTAGATTTTATCTGTCTGCACCACAGTCTCGAATAAGAGCTTTGCCTTGTATTGTAAAACACCTATTTTTCAGTCAATGGAGTTTGCTTTCTCAGTTTCTTCTACTTCTGTTTCCTGAGTCACACTGCTGTCTATTGGTGTCCACTGGATGTGCATGTTGAAAATGCTATCCTGGAATATGCTGGTCCTATGATTGGCTCTTATTCTATTCAAGGGCATTTACATCATAAAACTAGCCCATTGATGCTGCAAAGGGATGTCAAAAAAGTATTGATCCTTTCCCAGAAAGAGAAGATAATATAGCAAATGAAATCAAATCTTTATCATGGTCCTAGACTAGCATAAGGAGATGGCGGGATACAGTCAATTAAAAAAGATAGAAGGTACATCAGCACCTAAAAAAAATTATGAGAACTTAGAAGATGTAATTGATATATGTATGGATTAAAGCAAAGTATATAAATATAAAACAAATAAAATAAGCTAAAAAAGGGAAGCAGGAGCATTTGTTGGGTTAAATCATAAAAGGTTAGTGTATGAAAATGATATTAAACTATAGAGCATTCTAATATGGTGATTTGGGTGGTCATTAACTCTAACCTGTGGCACAAGTCATCTTCTGACAAATTTTCAGCACTGCTTAGGGAGAACTTGACAATATTGTATGTTGTAGCAAGGTTGGGGTTTGAAAACAGCAGGGAGATGTGAAATTGTCCTGTGCATGCAGTGATGGTGAAATAGAAATAGCAACAGCACTTATATACCACTTCACAATGCTTTTACAGTCCTCTCTAACCAGTTTACAGAGCCTGCATATTGCCCCCAACTATCTTACCTACCTTGGAAGGATGGAAGGCTGAGTTAACCTTGAGCTAGTGAGATTTGAACTGCCAAATTGCAAGCAGCTGGCAGTCAGCAAAAGTAGCCTGCAGTACTGCATTATAACTACTGCATCACCACAGTTCTTATGAGGCTAGTAGGAATACCTCTGTAATGCAGGCCCTGGAAAAGCACACACAATTTGTTGTTTCTGTGTGTCCAGAGTCACAGGATACAATCACGTCTGGTGAGAAATCTTCCTGTATCAGTTTTCAAGGACAGCCGAGGAGAGGGCATGTCATAGTGCCTGTAATGGAATGTGTGCATGACCTTGGGAGAAGAATGGAAGAGATGTTGCCCAGAAAACAGCCAGACAAGAGAGGCAGAAGTCCACAGTCCCTTAATAGCCAGAGAAAGAAGGATTTCTCTTAGGAAGGACTTGCCCTCATGAAATCAAACAGTGAAGATAGCAAGATTCTCTTAATGTAGCCTTACAATAAGGCAGAATTAGTTCAGTTAGTTGTGTTTCCTGTCTGGTTTACCTGGGAAGGCTGACAGTGACAGAATAGAGAGATAACGTAGTTGATGGCAGTTGAAAGAAAAGTTTGTTAAATTTGATTACTCCACATTTTTCCCTTGAACAGGAAATGCCTATTCTTCTACTGAATCTCTTTCTCGGTCCCCCGCCCTCCTCTCTCCCTTCACAAGACTGTTAAAGGCTGTTTTGAAAGTGACACTATCTGAGTAACTTCATTGCTTAAAGGTTATAGTCACATGTACTGGCTCTGCTTGAAATCAATTTTTGATTTCCATTTTATTTCTCGATGCATAACATTTGACACACCAGCTGCATATCAATGCAGATAGCAAAATAAGCTACAAGATTTCTCAACAAAAGATTTAAAGTAGATGGCAATACATATTTGATTGGCTGATTCTATACTGCTTCATGTGCAAAAACATCTCAAGATGGTTTGAAAAAAACCCCCAATATAATGCATAATAAAAAAATAGTTAAAACAAAATCAGTACAATAGCCAATAAAATGTTAATCAAAAATTGGAGAAGAGATTGAAAAAAAAACACCCTTCTAATGTTTGCACTGAGTATATATGAGCTAGAAGGGACTTTATAGATGCCAGACTGAGCCTTGAGTAAGTATCCACCAAACTATAATGTTGAAAATTTCTAACAGGGGAGATGTTCATTGTAAGTTACGCATGTTAAATTATAAGATATATAATTGTACATCATACAATTAATATAATTATATACAGTATATAATAATATATAATATGTGTATATGTATATGTGTATATATTTAGGAGGAGGAAGGTGTGTATTCATATCTATATTTGTATTCATATAGAAGCTAAATGGGTGACCTTGGGCCAGTCACTTTCACCTCATTTCACAGAGTTGTTATTGTGGGGAAAATACCGATAGCAGGAGGAAGATGTGTTGGATATGTTTGCTGCCTTCAGTTATTTGTGAAAATAATAATAATAAATGAATGAATAAATAATAATAAATACATGAAAAAATATAATAAAATAATTATCTATTGAGACCATAATAGTTGTACCATCTCAATGTTCTCATTCTCTGAATATTCAACTTGCATGTTCTTTAAGTTAATTTCAATCCATTAGGTCTTGTTGTGTTCTCAGTATAGGAAAGAATAGGCTGCCCCAAACATACAAAAGACTTGCAGATGCCTTTATCGTATCTTCTGTTTTATTGAATTGTTTCTTTATTATTATTTAAAAAATATATATTGAACTACTTCTTTCAACCTCATATTCTTTATTTCCCAGAATTCTTCAGCTAACCCAGGGAACTCTGGGACTGTCCCAATCTGAAGGCCCTGTCACACTGCCCAATGGATGCAAAATGGACACAACGGACGAGAAAAATGTTCCATCAGTTGTTATCCGCTCTCAAAAGGGGCAAAAATTTGCATAACCGGAGCGGATAACACGGACGCGGGGAGGACGCAGGGCGGATGGAAAGCAAATGCGGAACGGAAGCCCAGCGGATGGAAGCGGATGGGAGTGGATGGCACATCCGCAAGGCTTCCGGGGGACCTCAGCAAAACGGATGCACAGCGGATGAAGCGGGTGCACAGCGGATGCACAGCTGATGCACAGCGGATGCACAGCGGAAGCCTAGCGGATGCCGAGCATTAATTGCGCATGCAGGGAGGATGCATTGCGTCAGCCCCGCGGATATAACGGAAGCAGCTCGGAAGCAGGTCGCCATTCAGAGGAAAGACCTGCTTCCAGACACATCGACTGCCTTACCTGTCCTGCCTGCATGTCTGCCTGCAAGCCTGGCTGCCAGCCTTGCTGCCAGCCTCCCTGCCTGCCTGCCTGCCAGCCTTGCTGCCTGCCTTCCTGCCAGCCTTGGTTCATGCCTGCCTGCCAGCCTTGGTGCCTGCCTGCCTGCCAGCCTTGGTTCATGCCTGCCTGCCAGCCTTGGTGCCTGCCTGCCTGCCAGCCTTCCTGCCAGCCTTGGTGCCTGCATCCCTGCCAGCCTTCCTGCCAGCCTTGGTGCCAGCCTTCCTGCAAGCCTTGGTGCATGCCTGCCTGCCAGCCTTCCTGCCAGCCTTCCTGCCAGCCTTGGTGCCTGCCTCCCTGCCAGCCTGCCTGCCAGCCTTGGTGCCTGCCTCCCTGCCAGCCTTCCTGCCAGCCTTGGTTCCTGCCAGCCTCCCTGCCAGCCAGCAACCCCACAACCATGCGGAAGCACAGCAAGCCTCAGCCATCTGCTGCCAGCCCTGGCAAGAGGGACAGGGCTACCATCCCACCTCCTGGCCCTCACTCTGGTTCTGCTGGGGCTTCTGCAGCACGGGCTCACTTTTCTGGGGCTGGGGCTTCTGCTGCTTCTGCTTCTGGAGGAGCTGATGACAAGCACTCCAGCACCAGCCACCTCCACAGCACCTGCACCCTTCACCCCTGAGACTGAGCGACCAAGAGGAGTGCCAGAGACTCATTTTTGTTTATAGCTTGTTGTTAATAAAGTCTATTTTTGATTCACACACTTGCTTCATTTCTTTTTTTTAATAAAGTCTTGCTGGAAACTTTTAGAAATGGTTTAAGCCTTTGCATGCTTGTGGGATGGGTTAAGATAGCTGTGGGATGGGTTAAGATAGCTGTGGAATGGGCAGGGATACCTTTGGGATGGGTAATAGCTGAGGGATAGATAAACCTCCAGTGCAAGCATAGTGGGACTGTATGGTCCACCCTCCCAGGTGCCACACCTATGGCCCTTTATTATCAATAACAATGTAATCATTGATCCACATATTTCAACATAAACACAACTCTTTATTAAATGCCCTGTTCATTGTCGGGCCACTCAACATACATGGCACAATCTCATCAGTGTGATGAGACAGGCTGAAGGAAGCATCCATTAAGCATCTATCATCCTGTCTTGCCACTCCACCGCTCCAGCTGGGGAGTTGCACCAGTGTTTCAGGAGGTTGCGCTGCTTCTTCCCTTCATGTGAGGCTCTGTTGGGGCCTTGCACATCCTCAGTGTCTATCAGGTTTCGCCCTTGCCTCCATTCCCCAGACTCCATGTCCCCATTGCCTTGTTGGAGGTCCACGAGCCTGTTCTGCAAGACTGGGTAGCGGGTGCGCATGAGATTGTGCAGGATGCAGCAAGCTCCGACAATCCTCCTCATGGTCTCTGGGCGATGCTGCATGGTGGTGAGAAGTACCTGGAACCTGTTGGCCAGGATGCCAAAGGCGTTCTCCACCACCCGCCTTGCCCTGGACAGCTTGTAGTTGAAGATCCTCTCTTTACGGGTGAGGAGTCTGAAGGTGTAGGGCTTCATGAGGTAGGTTGTGAGGGAGAAGGCGTCATCCCCCACGATGAAGTAGGGCACATCTTGTGTGTCGTTGGGCAGGGGTTCTGGATCTGGGAAGCCCACGATGAGGTTGCATTCCAGCCTACCCTTGAGGTCACTTGCATTGTATACCTGGGCATTTGAAGCTGACCCGTTGCCTGAAGCATCGATGTACATGAACTTGTAGTCAGCATCAACCATGGCGAAGAGGATGATGCTGAAGAAGCCCTTGTAGTTGAAATAAGTGGACCCCGACTTGGCTGGAGCTTTGCAGGCCACGTGCTTGCCATCTATGGCTCCAACGGTGTGGGGGAAGTTCCACCTCTGATACCACTGCTCTGCAACTTTCTTCCATCCTTCTTCAGTGGAGGGGCACTGCAGGAGCTCCTCCTTGTATTCTTTGATGATGGCCTGCACCACTTCTCTGACCACAATGCTGATGGTGTTGTGTGGCACCCTCCAGCCGTACTGCATGCTGCTGTAGGTGGTCCCTGAGGCCAGGTGGCGCAGAGTGAGTGCCACCTTGAGCCCAGGGTCCAGGCTGGGTGGAAGTTGGTGTTTGCCTTGGTCAACCTGGGTGTCAGCCGCTGCACAACTTCGTCAAACATGGCTGGAGGCATCCTCATGAAGTTTTGGAATGCACGAGTGTCTTCGTTCCTGAGCTCCACCATCAGCTTGTTGTACAGTCCGTCCTCTGCTCTTCTGGTGAACTATCTTCGTACCCAGATGTTTCTTGGCCACCCCTTTTTCTTCCCGTAGTAGAGTTCACAGAGCCTGTAGATGGCTTCGCACTGTTGCAGAAGGATGGTGGCCGCCAAAAGGACTGTGTTACGATCCACGGTGGACATGACTGGATGCTGTGGAAGAGGAAGAGGCAGATGAAGGCTGCAGAGGTCTGCAGCAGGGCTGCTGGTCTGAAAGTGAGATCCAGATGTGTTGCTCCCCCTTTTTATAAGCAGTATAGGTGTCCCTTTGCATCCTCTAGGCATCCTCTAGGCATCCTCTAGGCATCCTCTAGGCATCCTCTAGACATCCTTAATATCCGAGATAGGTCCCCTCTGCGAAGGTTTTTTCCATTTTAAATGCTTTGTTTCCATGCTGCATCCGCTAGGCATCCGTTCTGCATCTGTTCCGCGTCCGTTTCGCTTCTTCCCTGCGTCCGAGCGGATGCGTGTTGCGCGGATGTGGAATGGATGCCTAGCGGATATAGCGGATGCGTAACAGATGCAGAACGGATGCCTAGCGGATGCGTAGTGGATACAGAACGGACGAATTGGATACATTTTCCCCGCAAAAGTTTTGAGCAGCTCAAAACTTTCTGAGCGGATGAAACATCAATAAACGGATGCTGGACAGATAGAGAGGAAGCAAAACGGAGGCAGTGAGTACTTCGCATTAACCAATGGATGGCAAGCTTTTTTGTCCATTTTACATCCTCTTTGCATCCGTTGGTGCAGTGTGACAGGGGCTTAAGAAAAGGATGGCATGCTACAGTAAACAGAGAAGCTATTTTAGTCAATCCAAAGAAGCAGAATATTTTTTGGGGGGAGTGGTTGACTTCAATTCAGACTTGATCCTTGGTAACTGCCTGGAAAAATCTCTGCAGTTTGCTGGGCAACATTTTCAAAACTGATCTGTTGTTATTTTCTTCCTGGAGGTGAGAAAGCAACTGGCCCCAAATTACTCAGCTGGCTTTTGAATAAGGCAATACCAGAAGTCAATCTTTCTCAATTTCTAACAATCTGTCTTTAACCATTATCTTAAATTGGCTCTCAAAACAACATATAGTAATCCATAAACAAGTTGCCAAGAATGTTTAGGAATAGGACTAGTGTTTACTCACCAGAACGGTCAACAACAGGCTGCATTGGATCAAATTTATATGGGATCTGCAAGTACACAAGGTTGAACCCAGTTAGTACTTTGATGGGACACCACTCAGAAATACCAGAATTGTAAGCCAAAAGATGGCAATATGTAGTAAATCACTTCCATAGTGTTGCCATGGAACTGAATTTAGTTCCAGAGCATCTTTATCTCTTTAACTCTTAAGAAAGAATTAAATTGTTTCCAGGGAGGGTCTTGGAAATGATGTTGACACTCTTAAGTACACTGTCTGATGTAACTGAAAGTTAAGAAGCAGCCTTTTTTCTATCAGTGCTAAGAAGTGGGGGTGGGTGGGTGGTTCTCCAGCATTTCAAGGAGGAGTTTCTTTCCAGCCTTCCTTGGAGATTGCAGAGGTTGAATCTGGGAATGTCTTAATGCAAAAAAGGCACAATATATTTGAGATGAGATTCAAGGAGAGATTCAACCTGGAAATAAGGAGACATTTTCTGACAGTGAGAGCAATCAACCAATGGAACAGCTCGCCTTCAGAAGTTGTGGGAGCTTCATCACTGGAAGCTTTCAAGAAGAGACTGGACTGCCATCTGTCAGGAATGGTGTAGGATTTCCTACTTAGGCAGGGGATTGGGTTAGATGACCTACAAGGGCCCTTCCAACTCTGTTAATCTGAGGTCAGTCTGTATCACTGGAATGGAATCAATGGGAGACGAACTGTGTATGTGTGCACACAACATTTGTTTTGTGGAAGAGGGCTATACGTTTCATTGAGTCTACTGGAATGCTTCTGTGAAGGAATAAGAAATTGAGAACCAAGAACCAAATATCTATCTTCAGTAAGCTTCCATTTGGAAATTGTAGACGTGATGTTTTTTCTAAAAAATATCCTTCTGGATCTGAGGAAGCAGTTGAAAGAAACATTCATGTTGACAAATGACATCATTGACAACTCTGAAATTTACTGGCTACAAATATGAAGGGATCCAAAACTACAAAGGAACCAGTTTGGTGTAGTGGTTGAGGCTAGAACCCAGGAGAAGGTGAATTCTAGTCCCATAACAGGCATGAAAGCTAGTTGAGTGATTGCAGACCAGTTATTCTCTCTCATTCTGACCTAACTCACAGGGATAAATAGGAAGAGGAAGGAATTTACCACCTTGAGTTATTTATAAAAAATAATAAAAGTGGAATAAAGAAAATCTACTATCCCCTCCAAAAAAATCCCAGGATAATCAGAGAGTCTGAATAATCAAGGAAAAGTCAGCATTAAGAAAAAGAGTCAAATTAAAGGCAGCCTGGCAATTCTGCCCACTTGATGGAAATATACAGCAAGAAATTACAGATCTTGGGCAATATCTCTTTCTCTTTGTCTTAGCTAGCTAATAATTATATTACTATTGACAAATCGGGATTAGCTTCCCTCCATAGATCTAATTAATGAAGAAACTGACTCTAACATTTGCAGTTAAATGGTATTGTAAAAAAGGACCTTCCACTGGTTTATTTAACTGAATTAGTTTTTGTGTGCAGATTAATTGCTGCAATTCTTTATCGGCCTATAGTAAGATTATTAGGGATTAGTAAAAATGTCTGTGAACTTCTTTAGAGTTCATTCCTGTTTTAGCCTTGTCTCTAAAAAACATCCTTTTGCACATACACCTACAACTTTTCTTTGTGCTGACACGTACTCTGTTGGTGGGAGTCTTGATTTAGCTCTGGCTATATTTTTTGATGTGAAACTTGTGTGATTTCTGACTCAGCTGCTCCTTTTCTCTTTTTGGTTTCACTAATCCTTGTTCAGACACTTTCAAGCACTTTTTCTGCAGGCAGGAAGGGAAAATTCTCACATCCTGGACATAAACTGTTTCAACTCCTTCCCTCAAAACGACGCTATAGAGCACTGCACACCAGAACAACTAGATACAAGAACAATTTTTCCCCAAATGTCATCACTCTGCTAAACAAATAATTCCCCCAACACTCTCCAACTATTTGCAAAGTCTACACTACTATTACTGTTAATCTTCTCATCACTCCTTATCACCCGTCCCCTCTTACTTGTGACTATGTGACTGTACCTTTGTCATTTGTATCCTTACAATTTATATTGACTGTTTCCTAGTATGATTTGATTGCTTATTGTACCCTACGACTATCATTAAGTGTTGCACCTGATGATTCTTGACAAATGTACCTTCTCTTTTATGTACCCTGGGAACATTTGCATCAAGACAAATTCCTTGTGTGTCCAATCACACTTGACCAATAAAGAATTCTATTCTGTTCTGTTCTGTTCTACTCTACTCTACTCTACATTGCAGTTTTGCTCCAAGTATCTCAGTGCTTGTGGCAACCCTTCGAAAGTTAGTTCTGTGCACAATGATGTGCTTATATCAAGTGCAACCTATAGCCAAAGACTGCACTTCAGAGAGGCTGCCATAGGCAGAAACTCATGAATTGATTTCAGTTCCCAGAGTGTATAGGCACTGTAGGTTAAAAGCAGGCTTGTTGTATTATAAGACATTATTAACTGTGATAGAAATTTCCCCAGGATTGTGCATACATGACTGGAAGAAAAATGATAAGATTGCACACTTTTGTCCTTGCTCAATTGAAAGAAACCACAAGGCTGCTTGCCAGAGTAGAATGGAGAAGAAAAACTGAATAAGACATCAGAAGGAGATAAGAGGCCCCTTTTCACTTAGTTTGGGGAAAAGACTTGGCACATTCCTAGCTTTCATATATTTGAAGTTTCAGGAAGATAGGATAGGAAATTATAGGATTAGGAAATTTGGCTCTGTCATTATAATACCTGCTGAAACTCAGTGAGGTAACGAGATCAGTTTTAGGCCATAGAGTTACAAGCCTGCATGGCCATCTTCAACAAGTACAGCACTTAGCTGACCTTGTCTAATCCTGGTTAATAGTTGGATAGGAGACAAGTAGGAAGTTGAAAGAAACATTTTCAAAGAAGTTAATAGTGGACGACTTCAGTATTGTTGCATTGAAAATCCACAGATGTTTTCTGAACAGGAGCATCCTTGGGAAAGGAGGATGGGAGGAAAGTGAAAAAAAAGTAAAAATGACAGATGTGATCATGTCACCAAAGTCACTCCCCTTTTAGCTGAAAGAGGTGGGGCATTAATCACATGATCATGGTCACTATTTGACTTGTTTGAGTCTTTCTCAGGATACCTCTGGCTGTAAAGTCACCAAGTGCTTGGTTTAAAGGGGTATCTCTCTTCCATTGAACTGGAAGCTTTTTATTTAATAATCCCCTGCAATGGAAGAGAGAAATCAGAGAGGAAAATACTCTACTTTATCAGCAATAGTCAGCAGATTGCTCAAAGGTGCAGGGCATGAGGCCAATTTTAGTGTGAAAAAAGTTGGGATGGAGGCAGGGTTGTGAAAGTAAATATGTATCTGAATGTACACTGACATTTCAAGAAATATAAAAAAGACCTTTTTTTTTACAGATATCCAGGATGATTTATTTCACTTGTGAAACATGGTTCTCACACAACCACCATCATTATCTATTTTCCAAGTACAGCTCCTGAGATGTTAAAAAACAAAACAAAACACAGCAACACTGGACAGAGGATTTCTTATATATATAAAAAATATTAGATGGCCATCCTATGTACATATATATCTCCATTTTACGACCTTTTTTGCTATAGTTGTTAAGTGAATCATTATACTTGTTAGGTTAGTAATGTGATTGTTAAGTAAATTTGGCTTCCCCACTGACTTTGTTGATCAGAAGGTGACAAAAACTGATCACATGGCCCGTCATAAATATGAATCAAATTGCCAAGCATCTGAATTTTGATCATGTGACCACAGGGATGCTGCAATGGTCGTAAGTATGAAAAACGGTCAAAAGTCACTTTTTTTCAGTGCTGCTGTAACTTTGAACCAGAGGTGGTATTCAGCAGGTTCTGACCAGTTCTGGAGAACCGGTAGTAGAAATTTTGAGTAATTTGGAGAACCGGCAAATACCACCTCCGACTGGAGATTTCACAGTATCCTTCCCCTTCCATGCCCACCAAGCCACACCCACAGAACCGGTAGTAAAAAAAATTGAATCCCACCACTGCTTTGAATGGTCACTAAATGAACTCTTGAATGAAAACTCCTAAATGAACCCAGAGAGCCCTTTTCTGACCCTTTTGGTCCTGTTTAAATAGTGGCATTACAGTCCTGAGTCTTTCATCAGTTCCACTTCTTGCAACTTGGCAAAGATTGCCTTGTAAATGATATGTGAAACATTGTCAAAAATGGAATGGAAGTGACAGGGACAAATATTAATCTCAGACAATGCATGCAATAGCAAAGGATTTGAACTTCAAACCAAGCTAGTAGGTGAGGCAGATGATTCTATTCAGGGTTTTATTTTTCCTAATTTCTCCTTTCTTCCACAGTTGCACTGACATATTTAATTGCACTCTTTTGCTGTTAACTTGTCTGATGTATCTTATATGCTTTAATGATTTTAAACCCCGAATTGTTAATTCTTGGAGAATAATATGCCAATATTTTATTCTGAGTACATTAGCCACTGTTGCTCAGTTACTTGTGAAAAATCTTGCATTTTAACAGGATCAAGTCTCCTGGGGCATTAAGCACATTAATTTAAGTAATATTACGCTATGATATTCAAAATGTTCTCGTGATCTGATGCTCTTAAAAATGGTCTGTTTCTCTTCCCTTCCTATCCATGATAAGATCCACCATCTTGCCATATGGGGTGGATTCTTAAACCAGGCAAATCCCAACCTTTGCTTGGTGTTGGTTGGGTTGAGTGAGTGAGTGAGTGAAAATCCCCAAATGAAAAACAACCCAAAGCTGTTCCTAGTTTTTAGAGGGGGAAAAGAAAAGAGAGGACAAAAGGGGAGAGAAGAAGGTATCATGGGGAAGGGCAATCTGGACCAGAGTTCTTGTGTCACCACCATCTTCCTTCCAAGAATGCCTTGAAGGCAGGGCTGTCAAACTTAAGGCAGCCAGTGGGCTGGATACGTCATGCTTAGACCACGCCCACCCCAGCTCTGCAAAGGCAAAAATGTCACACTATGTCACAATGTCATGTGACGTGATTGAGTTTGACACCTGTGCTTTAAGGGGGTTGAATTGTTAAGCTGATAAATATGGGGGAGGAGGGAATATAAAAAATTTCTGTGGTAGATGGTTTGCATCCTGGAAATTTGGGAATTTATTTCTTTATTATACTTGCCTACTGATTAAACTTACAACTTAGTCCTTAATTTCCTCTCTTAGTCAGTTACTTCATTATTATCAGTTTAGTTGATCACTGCTACTTTTGATAGTAATAGCATTTAGACTTATGTACTGCTCTGCAGTACTTTACAGCCCTCTCTGAGTGATTTACAAATGTCAGCCTATTGCCCCCAACAATCTGGATCCCCATGTAGTCTTTAACCAAAGATTTGGGTGGACTAGTTTTTTTTCTTTACTCCTCTAACCAATACAGAATTTAGCCCATCTATTGGTTGGCTTTTCCGGTAAGGTGTTTTTCACACAAACTAAAAGAGATGGGACATCAATCACATGATCATGGTCTCTATCTTGACTTGTTTGATCTTTCCCCAGGAGATTGATCCAGACTGATCCAGTTCCCTAGGAACCTGCCTGATGTTCAGATCTATCTCTGGCTCATTATGGTCTGTATAAGTTGGGAGCATTTTCTCAAGGAATGTATGAGGAACCTCATGTTGGGTTGTTTCAACAGCAGCCGCAGAAGCTGCAGGTGGAAGAAGGGATGTATTGTTTAATTAGTTCTCCTCTAACTATTATTATTCCCCCTTCCCTTCCCTTCCCTCTCCTTCCCCTCCTCCCTCCCCTCTTCTATCTTTTCCAAACTTTTATCAATAATTCCTTTTAAATGGAATGCCCAAGGAATTGACTGAAACATAAATTTTGAGCTGTGACTCCCTTGTGAGCAGAATAGCTATTTTAATTGTGACTATTTTACACAACTGGGAAAGGGGAAACAACAAATTGTATTGCCATGTTCACATTCTTTGAGAAATAGAGGCTGCTTCCCATTGGAAAAGCTGCCTTGTTCCAGTTTCATGGAGAGAGTCTGCTCTGCATATATTTCTTAGTAATCCTGTGTGTATTCCCAGTGTGGTGCTTGTTGAGCTATGTTACTCCAAATCTTGTAAGATCAGCTGGCTGGGGATCATGGAAGCTGAAGGAGAAAGGGCAGCCTGTGGGAAACCTGCTGCATCTCCCATGTAGCAATATTGTAAGGATCAGAGTTTAGATACAGGAAAAACTGAAACAGTTCTCTTGGTTTCTAAACAATTGCTGTCCATGAAGGGACCTACCTTCCTTCCTTCCTTCCTTCCTTCCTTCCTTCCTTCCTTCCTTCCT